>BMAU01020325.1:0-541120 GCA_019973935.1 Trichonephila clavipes | reverse complement strand
TATATTGTCCCATAGTTATTGTATCAAAACTTAAAGGTCGGTAAGCCTGTGGGGTAAATGATCAGCAGAAAAAAGTGTGTGTGCTTATGACCATACGATAGCAAGTGATAACTACAAATTTTGTAATGTTATTTCAAGGATAAGTTCGGTGAATAAAAGACAGCAGTATAGGTTAGTATTATCATATAAAACTATTTGTTCACATATGTCTGTACTCATAAAGTAATATTTTTGCGAAACATACGATCATGTTTGTGAATTAATTGTATTCTAAGAAGGAAACAATAAGTTTATGGTAGGTGAAATAGATTATAAATACTTTAGATTCAAAATTATTTAAATATTAAAAACCCGTCAAACGTTGATCCGTACTTCATCGTGCTTTCATTTGGATCATTTGACATAATTAAATCGAATTTCCTTTACTCTAAAATCAACTTGAAAAATTATTATATCCCCAATTTAAAAATCATTGGTACTTCAGGTAGCCGATCTGACCCCCAGAATTTGGATACTTGCCAATATTCACCCTTTATCCATGAATTCAATTTAAACAAAGAGATAGTAAGACAGGTAGTTGGATTGGGAAGAGAGTAGTCAAAACCTTAAAAGGTACTTAATCAGAAGATTTATATCACATAATATTTAGCTTATAATAGATCTTTTGTCATTGTATGGCAGGCTTGTACATATATATCTGGTGCTGTTGAAGGTGGTCTTCCAATTATATTTTTGTCTTCTTGTATAAATTATTTAATGTAACTCTTTCTTGAAGTACCTCTTATACTTAATTCTGCTATTTTAAATTAATAATTGTTTGAATTTTCGTTTTAAACTCAAAGTACATTTGGTATCATGTGTTAAATAGGAACTATTCATTGCTATTTTGGATTCGCTTACAAAAACAGATTTATTCTTGATTTCACTGCACATACAGCATAATAATTATACTACTTACTTAGTTCTTATAAGAAATTGTCCTTTTCTGCATTTTAAGTTTTATTTAGTATAGATTTTTCTTTCTGTTTGTTTGGAAACATATCAGCTCATTTCTAAGTTTGGCCAGATTAGAAAAGAATCCCGCCATTAATACGTAGAGAGGTGGAGTCTCCACATGTCGAGCTAGAATCCTTCATCATTTAGTTCCTCTACACATACTTGTTAGAGTGAATCACAGATTTATCTTTCGAGTTATCAAATTCCGACTCAAAGACGAAAAAGCCGAATGAGCGTAAAGCCGAACATGATGTATCCTTCGCTTCACTCAGCAAAACGCGCCTAAGGAAGATCTCTCAAAAGGTATTACTAATAATAAATCCCATTGGACCGTAACTGCACATTCATGTTAAAAACATCTTTACAGCGTTTTGTTTCAGCGCGCACATTTTCTGTTTGGCAAGCGACAACAGCTTGTGTGAGGGGCTTGCCGACCGATGATCCATTCATTGTCGTAGCTTCCAAAGCGATACCTTACCATAATATAGCGAGCGTGCAAGAAAGCAGACGCCGAAAGATTCAAATTTGAGGTGATTGAACAAAATATACCAGTTTAAAATTTGAGTGAAATATTTTCAAATGACTCAGAAAACACTTTATTTCATGCCGAATGTCAAAAGGAAATGATATGTGACTAAACCAAAGATAATAAGAATCCCGATATTCATTGCTGTCCTATATCATAGTGTCTGAGTGCAAAGCTCAGAACGCCAAAACACACGATGAAAAGCTCGCATCTCAGATTTGGTGATTCAGGTTTGGAACCGCTAAAACTGACGAAAGCCACACCACTGCCAACCAATTGATGTGTTTGAGACACATTGTATGTATTTGTTGGTAAAAGTGATTTGCAGAATGATAATGCTCAAACACATGACGCGCTGGTAAAATATGACTGAGTATTCTGTGTCGAAAGTCTATTCATTAAAGCAGATATAATTTTTTCTCGATCAATATTATTGTCAAAATAGGGTCTATCGCATCGTAATGAATGGGTCAATTTTGGGTAAGCTTCGTGTTGTCTTCTTTCCATTTGCGTTCGGTATGACTTGCAACAGAGGGAGTTATGACTGTGAGATACAAAAATGACGCTATTACTTCCGCATATGGTCCGGGTTCTTTTCTTTGTAACTTATGTGTTTGAAATGAATAACATACTTGGTCGAAGCTCAGCTTAAAACGTTTTTTATGTTGAGATGCTTAAAATTGAACATCACGTTATAGTGCTCCACAATTATAAGAAGAAGAAATAAATGAAGAACAAAGCCGAATCAAAGATCTTGCCAGATAATGTAAGAAATTTTTCAGATGTGGTCGAATGATAATGTAAGATAATTTATAACTCAAACTGGAAATTTTCATAATTAGAATGCTCACGGGACAAAGCAAATCGGGTACGATTGATTCCTGATTTTTTTTCAGCCAACATTTGTTATGAGTTATCGACTGGTTCGCGCGGCGATCACTGGTTTGATATATGGCTCAAAGTTTGGCGAATTGGCGAGTCCGGAATACGGGTAATGCAACATAGTATTCACATCTACGTACTTACCGGCGATGAAAAATTCATTACGTTGGCCTAGGAGAAAATCGCCCTCGACTGCTGCTGTCGTTTATATTTTTGTAAAATACATGTGTATGAAATTAATATTATTAGGGCACGGCAGAAATAATATTCCACTCAATAATGTCTCACCATATGCCGTGTCTGTCATGGGCTGAATCAGCCTGTTAAGCGAGCCAACTTCATTCAATAGATACGCCTTCCCGGATTACTGATGGCTCAGTTAGTTCTTGCATCAACAAATTAGTGATCTCTTAGATAGTCCATATGAAACTTGTTACTTATCGCATCACAAGAATAGGCCTAACAAACAATACTTGATTGATCTGTCGCTTCATAGAATGCAAACATCTGCTAAAAATATTCGGTGTTTGCATTTACTTCTTATAGTTTTAAGCCTATTTGGCTGCTTACTGCCATTTTCGTCTGCCTTGAGATTACTTTGTTCGTGCCGTAATGGTCCTGAAAGTACCAATGTAAAAGGCGTACAATCTTCAAAAATCTTTGCGGCGACGAAACTTCCACTCGTAGGTAAAGCGATACATGCAGGCGCGTATATGACGCTTGTCGTTGTACCCCAAAGGTATTTATCGTCTTAAATAAATAATTAAATGAAGTTGTTTGTAGAAATAACTTTGCTGTCCATCTCCATGCATCAATAATTTTGTTCTTTAAGATCTCTGTGAAGACTTACAGATTTACTAAACATTTGAATATATGTATCTATGTAAAATATACTTTGTGGCCTACCTGATATATATTCAATAAGATCACATGTTCAATGTTTTGGTGATAATCTAAACATGCCCGAATATATTGCTTGGTTTGTCATTGCCGCCACACGACGCTTCAATAACATTTTCAGCACTGCACAATAACTATTTGTGTAACTATTGGCATGGTCAAGTCATTGTCATTTTAAGTAAGTTTCAATATAAAGAAAGTGTATTTGTTTGAATCGTTCATTGCCGGAAAAATTGTTTTGGGTCAGGAAAGAAGAAGCTCATTTTTACCTTGTCAAATCTCATTCCTTGAATTTATTTATTGCTTCCAGACATGTCTAGATACCAAAGAAAATAACTCAGTTCTTACTAACAAGCAGCAAAAGAAGTGAACGGTTAAAAAAAAAGATAACTGTCGCTATTAAAGTCATAAGTTTTTAACAAATATATATATATATATATATATATATATATATATATATATATATTCAGGTGTGTGTGTGCGTATTTGTTTGTATAGATAGCGAGACTGCCGGAGCTGGTCAGCTGGAAACAATCAGTTATGTTATTGTCATGTTTAGCACATATGCTCAGTAGATGAATATATTAAATAATATCAACAGACACAAATGTAAGACAGCCTCTGTAGTAAAAACATCTTGTTAAAAAAAAATAGTCTGGAGCAGGAGACGAGCCAAAACAGGCAATTCCAGTTAGTGCACAGCATGGATATGTTCATTTCCACACAAACAAGCCGATACTTTTGCACAACATGTCCAGATGCCGAATATCCATTCTTCGTTTAGACGGTGCCGTCATACGAGACGCTGAAGAATTCTCGTTACAGAGCCCTTAAACAGCATTTATTACGTCAGTTGTCAAACATAAAAACAATTTAGTCACCGACAACGAACATTTAGAGTAGAACTTTCTTCAATGTATCGTTGATCTTGTCATGTTCAATTCGCAATCAATATGGTATCGCGTATTGACATGATGCCGGACCACATACGCATGCCAGATGACGCTCTGATATTTCTGACGAGCCCGCGCCATGTACCTACAGCTGACAGAGATCGGAACCTGTTTCATTCGGCAATACGTTCGTTCCTGTTCACCCGTTGTGATGCCACGACACTTCAAACGTTAAATGGAGCCTGGGTCAATGGGACACACACGGTAAATGCTCATTCCTTCTTCAACAGCTGGGAGATTCGCGCAGCAGAACCGATTTAGCCGTTGCCAGTTCTCGCTGATAGGACGATATATCTGCCTTCGTAGGCGTCGTTCTCAACACACGCCAGCACACACACGCGCAAATGTTGCGGAAACAACGCCGTGAGCGATGCTTCAGAGATGCCGTACTTCATGTCAGCTCGTGGCCTGAAACAACACCGTCTGATCGTCGCGTCGGGAAAGCTTTTATGAACGCCAACAGGTGCGAACAGACGCCGGCCTCATATATCATGCTTCTGCTCAATATCCAAAGATCTGTCTCTGACTTTGAGCTTCCTTCATTTTTGTGGAATACATGGATTTATAGTAGCTATCTGTCCCAATAGTTCAGCAGTGTATTTCATTATTATAGAAATAGCAATAGCAAATAAGATATTGCAAATGTTTTTAAAAGAAGTCTGTTTTGTAGTACAGGTCGAAAATGAGATTAGGAAGAAAAGAATGCTCAGCGAAAACGAGAACAGCTGAACTATTTTTTTCCTCTTTCTTTAGAGTATTTAATTCTAATACATTTCTATAAAAATATCAGCTTTATCATAATTTATTTCAGATATATTCAAAATTGTTTAATGAATACTTCCTCTGGAAGATATAGTTGAAATTAACAAACAAATAGTTAAAAGAGTAAAACTCATATAAGAATTATTATAAGACTACGTGTGTCTTTAAGAAATTCAATTGAAAGAAACCGTTTAATATTTATCCAGTCTTGAAGCTCATTTGGCCTAATTACAGTCACTTAGTAATAAATATCTGAAAGTACCTACTTATATTTATTGGTTATGTAGAGATATTTAACATAATATATATATATATATATATATAACAAGTTGTTGTTGAAATATAGTTAGCGAGACGTATATCAGTGTGATGTCAGAATAAATTTCTTGCGCGAACATAACATTGAAGGTCTATCGTAACGAGGAAGGTAAACATTAAAAATCAACTTTTAAATTAACAATTGAAATAGAAGAATAATTTGCACAGAGTACATTGTTACCCCATATCCTCGTGTTCGTAATACAGCAAGATCATTTGTATTTTTTCATTTGATGGCAATATAAAATTAATACGACAGGTTTAATAGTGGTCTCTGATCACTCTCCAGGAAGTCAAGTTCCATTCATTGTCTCGTCATCTATTGATGCACAACCACTGGCTTAGTCTGCAGATAATTTGGCTCCATTGTTGTCAGATTTGACATTTCAAAATACTTGACATAATAATATATCAGAAAATGATATTATATTTAAAAACACCGTAAATAGCATGGTTAGTTGCATCAATAACATCGCTTAGCACATTGCCGTTCGCTGTGGCCCTTACAAAGTTTGAAGGGAATGGATATTGTCGCGTAATTTGGTCAGTACTTAACAACACTTCGATGTCCTGACAAGAGAAACAGTGTCTTTCTCTTTCCGAGGTGCTTCATGATGTTGAAGAGTTTTTGAAACTGTATATCAAATATTTACCTGATCCCGAAAGAGAGGCATGCAGCCAGCACAACGCCTTCACATTGTAGTTTTCAGATCTAGTTTCCTCTAGATAGAAGCGAGAGGTCTAAGTGATTTTTGATTCCCACATGTAAGATTTGTTTATTCTCCAGCTGCATTGAGATTACGCGCACGCAGATCCAGATGACGCATAGCCCATCAAGATGTCGTCTTCGTCTATATACTTAGTTGAGTTTCGGGGTTTTGTATTCTTTTCTTTCAAACAGTTTTCTGTTCGAAAGAAATAATAGTATGGTTTAAAAACACACTTCCAGAAGCGTAAAGCAGCAGTATGTGTAACTTAAATGAAGTTCGTACAGCGCCTTTAATAGCTTTTTGACAGATACTGATATAAGAATCAAACCAGATAAAGCCTTGCCTTGTGGAATGCTTCATTATACTATTTTTCTGGACGGGACCATGTTTGGTTGTTGCTTAGGTGTTTTTATAAAGAAAACTTTGTAACATCGTACTTCATAAAAACAATTATTACGTATATTTGTGTGCAGCTTTTTATGTTTAATATTCTTATTAGATGTTGGTTTATTTTTAAAGAGCACCATATGCATGATGGGCTAAAGAATGAGATAATATACAAATTTTTTTATATTGTCTGCTTTAGTAAAAATCTGTTGTGAAAATTCCTTGAAGACAACCGGGTTTTTCTCTAAAAGCAATATTTATTTAAAAATTTATATATTTATTATTATTTTTTTCTTCCTAAACACTAAAATTTGGCTTTATGTACGTCTGTCACCTAATCTGTAATGAAAAACAGAATTTCTTTGAATTATCGTATAAACTGACATACATCAAAATTAACAAACAGTACCGTTAAAAATTATTTCGTTGTACCATTGGTATTCAATGGTTCGCCGAATTTGAAATATTTGAAATAGGTCAAAACGCTGCTCTGACACCGACCAGGCGAATGACGAGTGGCATATGGAAATATTAGAGCGTGTTGAAAGGCCTCATCAATGACAGTGATGAGCTTAAACACATTTAATTTTGTAAGTCTTTTCGATTCAAGATGTCAGACATGTTAGAAACACGGTCTTAGTGGCTCAGGTAAGCCAGTATAGTCGGGAGAAGACACCAACATAGAAAGATAGCTTATGGTACAAACCACAGTTTAATGTTCGCCAAAAATACATATTGGCTAAATATAAAAACATCGTATCTTTCCGAATATTAGTAATGAGAAGAAACGACAAGACGTAAGTTGATTATTTATTTTGTCTCTTGTCTTGTTTATTATTGTTATATATAACGGTGCTCGAAATAAAATCCGATTTTTATATGAATTTGCGATACTCAGAGTCGTTTGTTCTGGCCTGCGCTTGATCCCCGGGTTTCCGCTGATCCAGCATGCCGGAATTAACGCAGGAGCTGATCTATTTGTAAATGATTTACGCAAATGAATTTCGCCGTGCTCGGAGTAGAACTGTTTGTTGTCATGCGGTGACGTGAAATAAAAGCGAGTGCCGTACAAAATCGAGCCCGACAATAATATTCCTGCCGATTCAAAGTAATCATTGCGCCAATGCGTGAGGTATCGAAGAGGCTCCATTCACAGATACGCTTGGTGGATGTGACGAATGGAAATGCTTGCGGAATCAACAATTTTAGTAGTTAAATCAATGTTGCACCCCCACCATAAAATACTCGAGTAAAGCTTATCTGGGAGGCAAATGCTGTTTTCTTTTAGTCTGATAAACGATAGATAAACGTATTAAGTTATGTGGTATAGTTACTTCTGATATTGTGGAAGGGATTTGCCAGTGCAAAATAGAAGTGCACACAATACATATATCATATCTCGAGGTGGGTGCTGAGTACGTGTATATCACGTTTCTAATAGTTCAGAATCCAATGACATTTTCATGGGAAGGTTCAACGAAACGAAATCAGAATTTGAAGGTAACCAGCGCCTTCGATGACGAATGCGCCAGGAAGAGGACATCCACAACAGGATAACTTCAGCATGCTTCAGTATTGACGATTTTCATCAATATTTAGACAGAATTGCGCCTCTTATACGTACCTATCTTTCAGCGAATGCCTCACATTTTTAAACAAAGCGTTGCCAGATCGTTGAATGGGTTTCAATAACAGAAATCAGCAGGTCAGTGATTCAGAAAGATTACAGCCATTTGTTAAAGATGCGCAGATAGCTCAGGTATGTCGATTTAAGTCCGTCGCATTGCGAGGCGTTTCGGACCCTGGCTCGTTTTGAGTTTTCTTGTGAAGATACATCTCATACGATATTTTTATTTATCTTTCCTGATATTTTTCATGCCGCATGTTGAACCACATGTAATTGCCGGTATCTGCTGAATACTATAAAATTACATGTCATTGCGTTGATTTTTTGAAATCATATCTGCTTTTTGTTCAATAGTGAACAAACCGTTCGCGCTTTCTACCTCTGATAAATTTAGTTTGAAGATTATTTTACACATGTCACTTCTTTGCTCATCTTTAGCTGTCAATTCCAGGAGACAATGTAGAATTTGGTACAACGAGTAGTTTCCAGTTCTTTCAAAATCATTTAATTTGATAGAGAAACATAATCGTTTATATGGTATCACTTAAGCCTGGTACCTGATACCTGACGTTACCTTAGAGCAACTATTACCTTATATGATTTGCTTTTCGGCCCTTCTTAAATACGTTTAAAATATAAAAATATCACATCACTGAAGATCTAACATTCTGGTCTCCAAAGAATTATAAATACTGATATATTGATGTCTGTAGTACAAGCACACAGATAATCTTAAATATCATCACTAAACCACACAGCAAAAGGAGCATAGCTTAAATATTATGAATCGATTTTTCGCATTATTTATTTAAAGCTTTTTTATGACCCTAATATACATATATTTCGAATATCTTGTATTTCTACCTTTAAAAATAACTTAAAACATTCAATATTCACATATTACGTATCACTCTTGGAATTTCTTCGCGGTTTGACTGCTATCGAAACGACCAGAAGCGCGTAGCAATTTTATTTAGCTTCCGCGCCACGTAAACTTCGTCGTAAATTATTTCAAACTAAAAATTAGCCAGTGATGATGAAGCAATGTATTTCCGAAATCTTTCACTTAGCACCGTCGCGCTTGATGCTTTTTGCTGGATAATCAAGTACAGCGAAGAAATAGACAGCCTTTCAAAGAAAAGATTACTTAGTGTTGGTCTGAAAACAACACCAAAAATATGACAAAATGATGATCACTTTGTCTAAGCGGTAACAAGTAATTAAATGAAAGTAAAAAATACATATAAAAGAAAAGAAAGAAAGATTCCTTTTCCACAATTTTGTCCTGCTCGCAGAATAAAAGATACTAGACTAGCCTTCCAGCACAGCATCTTTTTCGAGTTATTTCGCTTTCTTTGTTTCGAGATTTACCACATTTTTACATATGTATTTAGTCATAGAAGTCTGCCTAATGGTGGACCTGCTGGTCTGCCTTTACTAATTGAGTGTATCAAACCATACCATTAACTGGCAACTGCTCGTATATTCTATTTTTGCAATATATTGATTGAAAGGCAAAAAAATTATATAGTTTCGTGTTTCATTCTTGAGATAACTGTGTAATAGATACACTGGTTCATCTTTAAATTTCTGTCGCTTGGATCTTTTTGTCAAACCTCATTTGCTCAGTTTTTAGCTAGTTTCATTCATTTTGTTACAATATCACGAAAACTTTTTATCAGAGAAATATTTTGCACGTCGTTTTTTTGGTATTATTCTTTCATTCAAATATCGCAAGGAGTGGCCTTATCTGAAAATTTATCACAGCCAATACACATTTCTGTTATGGCCTTCTTGTGGTAATAAATATCGTGAATAGGCTGTAATTTCGCGAATATTGTTTAACCATTGGATATTTAGCTGCTGACATTGCAAAATAAATTTGGAGTGGTCATATCGAAAACTCTCTTTTGCATAAAAGAGGATACCGCTGCGCCCCTTATCTACAAATTATTTGTAGTACAATTCCCTTTATCTTCGTATGTATTAACATTTTCCTTTCCGGTTTTCTTATTCACTATTTTATACTTCGTGGCCAAAACCTGAAAGAGTAGTTCTTTACTGATATCATTAGAAAGGAATTTATTATACCCTGAAACGTAAAAAAAAAGTCTAAAATTTTTTTGGTAAATTTCCTTAACGCTTATTTTCCTCATCGCAAGGTGAATATTTTTAAAATTTACTAATTTTTTAAATAAAAATGACACCTAAACTGTAATTTAATTGTATGGAAATACAATTATTTTTTTATAAAAATCTCAAATAAACGTTTGTTACAATTTTAGGTAATTTGGAGCATTTGAATTGAATTTCTTATTTCAACATGAATGAAGCAGTTACTAATAACTTCTGAACATAATTGGCTTATTTTAATGGTGTATTTTGTTTTGAAGGCTATAAGTAAAGGATATTATATATTTTTTATGATTGTATATTTCGAAAATTCAAATACATATTGTGTATTGTTTTACGTAATGTAATCAAATAATAAAATTATAAAAAATACTTAAAATAAATACAATAAAATTAGATAATAATTATTTTATGTAAATAATAAAATTAAAAATAATTCAATATATTTAGTAAATAATGAAGACACATATAAAATAAATTAATTATATTAATATTTGTAATAGTTGTAACATTCTAATTTAATTATTTTGGATTAAAACGAAGATTTTCTTTCGTTAATCATTTTTTTGAAACTGAATGAATCGTTGATGTATTAACTAAATATTTATTTACTGTCTTAAAGTTTTCCCTTTATTTTAAGGTTTTATTTTTGAAGTATATAAAATAAATGAATAAGAAAATTGGAAGGAAATGTTGAGAAATACATACGAGATATAAAAAAAGGGAATTGAATCCTTTTTTTTTATTTCATCAATTTGTAGGTCTTAAGGGTTTTTTTAACAAATTTAGTCCCTCTTTATGCAAAAAAAAAAGTTTTCATGATGCTATTATAAATTTATTTACAATGTCAACTTAGCTGCATCTCCAATAATTCGCCATGTGTTCACTGAAACGCCATTATAATGTAAGGGACGTTTTTTTTAGCGAATATTACAATATTTATTACAAAAGAACCATAACAGAAAGTAATATTAACGTATTAAATTTTCAAATAAAATTATATACGTTATTTGAAAATGAAAGAATAATTACACAAGGAAAGATAAAACATGAATTGCGTAAAATATTCTCTCTATTAAAAAAAAGTTTTTCGTGATGCTGTAACAAAATTATTTATACATACGGCATAGTTAGTAAAAATGAGTAAGCAAAAGCTAAAAAACTGAAACAAATGAAGTTTGATAAAAAAAAAGAACAAATGATGAAACGGTACGATTTACAGAATTTTTTAAAAATGAGATTAGTTGAAAATTTACATCCTGAACACACAGTTAATATACGGGAATGAAGACCTGAAATTATATAATTTTTTTTCTGCTTTCAATCAATATATTGCAAAAAAATAGAATATACGAAATTTACAGTTTAAGCAGTTAAACAATGAGTATGGACTGTTGCATAATTAGTAAAATAATTGTAGGTCCGCCGTTAGGTAGACGGGGCCTACCCACCTGATTAATGTAACAAACCATATGTAAAATGTGTTAAATCTTCAAAAATAAAAGCAAAGCTCTTCGAAAAAAATGCTATTAACAAGAGAAACAATTGCAAAACGTCTTTATTCTGTAACTTGAGCAAGAGTTAAAATTGGAAAAAAAAAAAAAGTCTTTCTTTTCTTTTTTCTTTTTTATACTATTTTTACTTCATTTTGGAGTACTTCAGTTTGTTTACCACTTAGATTAAAGTGATCCATCATTTTGTCGTATTTATTTTTAATTGTTGTTTTTAAGTGCTTTTAAATTAATCCTTTTTTCTTTTAAAGAGAATATGCAATTTCTTGCACCTGTCCACTTGACATCAATTATCCATAAAAGCATCCAAAAATATTCATAAAACTAGTGCTAAATTGAAGATTTCAGGCTTTTTATTGTAATGGTCAACCGGTCATTTTTTATTACTTCGCATGAGTTGAAGATGCAAGATTGCATCATCCTTTACTTAAATGCGCTGGAATTTTAGTTTGGGGGAGATAAGTTTACGGTAAGTTTACGTAAGCAGATAAAATAAAATTACTACGCGAAAACTCTGAGGAATTAAGACCATTATGAATTAGAAGCCCACGAGAGGAAATTCAAGGGATTTATTGCATGTGTATAATGAAAATAATGAATGTTTTAAAGTTATTTTTATAAGGTAAGAAATACAAGATTATTCAGAAATATATGTATGTTAGAGAGTCATAAAAAAGCTTTTAAATAAATAATGCATGTAAAATCGATTCATAATATTTAAGCTATGCTTTATATCGCTTTTATATCTAATAGTTTTAAATGTGAAGCTATTTCTGAATATCTATTAATACGAAACCTAGCAGAGAAATAGTTCCTACTACAAGGCAAATGTATATCCAAGTAGAACATAATTCTTGGAATATCATTAGGAATGTTAGGTCTTCAAGGTGATGTGACTTAATTTTATATTTAAACGTATTTAAGAGAAAATTACGAAAAAAATAAATTACTTATAAGACTAATAGACATAATTAGATAACGTCAAAGATATCAAATTTCAAACTTAAGTGATACTTATTATCTCATTGATTGTGTTTTCTCTCTATCAAATTAAATGATTTTTGAAACCTACAGTTGTTTTCTAAACACGAGCTTTATCAGTTTTTTCGTTGTAAAAACTTAAGTTTTTCAATAATAATAAGAACATACGTATTGAATGAGTTTTGAAACTTATTTTCCTGGAATTTTGTTATTGTATGTAGAGAGTGCTTCTTAAAAGATGAGCAAATTTAAAGAGGTGACATGAAAAGAGATTGTAAAATGTCATTCAAACAAATTTCATCAAATTGTGCATGGTCAGAAATAAAACAAAGACGGGACGTTGCTAATTTAGACAAAAACGGAGTATGATTGAGTTTCAAAATCAACTTTAATGACATGTAATTTTTATAAGTGTTCAAAACAGATACCGGCAGTTGTTATACATGTGGTTCAACATAAAAAAAAATGATTGACGAACTTTATGAAAAATATCAGGAAGATTCTATTATATTCTGCAGGGGTTAAATAAAAATATCATACATGAAAGTCTTCACCTGTCTTCACAAAAGAGATTCAAACTTGAATTATCTTAGGGTCCAAGTTACAGGAACGCCTCACCCAATGCATTGGATAGGAAATCGTATATACCTATAGTTTCGCACATCTTGCTCGTAATGAGCTAGTACTCCATCTTTCTGAATCCTTATTTTCTGCTGGTTGTGTGTGGGAAACCCATTCAACATGTCTAGTAGCACTTGTTTAAAAAATGTGAGGCATTTCGGTCAAAGCGTTCTGGCAGAAGATAAGGTACGAGTATAGGGGGTACCGAAAATTCATGTCTAAATATTGATAGAAAATCGTCAATACTGAGCATGCGGAGTTACATCCCCCTACATGTTGAGTATGGATGTTAATTGCATCTTCACGTGTAGAGGTGCATTCATCCGTCAAAGGCCTAGTTGCCTCAAATTCTGGATTTACCATTCGGTTGCGGAAACCAGCGGGCGAATTTTACATGAAGAGAATAATCCATTTGAGTCAGTTCCTGGACTAGTAGAACATGATAAAGATACACATTTTTATACTCCAGTACTTGCCTTACCGAGGAATGTGATATATGTAATTGTATTGCACTTCTGTTGCACTTGCACTTGGCAGATCAGCCACAATATCCAGAATAGCTTATACCATAACTAACGTTTTGTCTATCATTTCACTACATGGATTTAAAAGAAAACGAGAAAAGACACCGCCTCACACAACTGTAGGTGTAAACCCTCGAATATTTTATGGTAGGGCAACCATTTACGATGGGAACTGCTCTACATAAAATTGTTGATTCTGTAAGCTGTTTCCATTTGCAGTTCCATCCACCAAATGAGTATTATCCTCCCTCCTCTCCCCTATTAGTGTGAATGGAATATCTTCCGATACTTTCCTTTTGCGATTAACAATTGATTACTTGAATCAGCAGAATATTTGGATTAATCGAGGCTCAGTTTTGAATGCGAGTTTTTATCTCCTTATTTCACATCTGCATAATAGTAAACAGTTCTACTCCAGATAATTTGCAACAGGATCATTTGCATGCATCAAGTTTACAAATGCGTCAACTCCTTTGCATTTTAATTCCGACTATACATTCTTTGATGTAAACCAAGGGTGTCAAACTCAAAGGCTAACTTGGGCCAAGCAAACAAGGTTTGACTCTAGGTGGATCACCAAAACAAATCCATATTCATATAAAAGTAGTTTTATTTCGAATAATACGTTATATATATAATAATAAACAAAACAAAAAAAGACAAAATAAATTAATATTTACGTCCTTATAATTGACATTTCTTCTCTGTTACTAACTTTCCTATTCCAGGAAAAGTTTTGATATTTTATTATGTACTATTGTGTGCCGATACACTGGCCGGGCAGACAAAATGTTCGCTGTGGGTCACGAGTTTGACACCCCTGATGTAAACTATCTTTCTATGTGTTTAGATATGTACTCTCTCCTCTCAAAGATTTTTCCCATTTTTATGCAACACACAGTATAAGTTGTTGTTGTTTCTAATGCCACCTGTCTGACGTAGTCAGATCGAGGCCCACGAAATTCATCGTGGCAAGGGGCTAGAAGTACGCCTGTCGTTGCTGCTGCGTCCACACGATGGGTTGTAACACGCTCCTCTTTCTTCCATATGCCTTTCGTCATTCGCCCTATAATTCAGTGTCAAGGGCGAGGACGATTTCTTCATATTTCGTTCAGCAGGAGCCATTGAATCTAATAGATGCAGCAAGCTCAACAAAGTCAAGTTTTTAACTGAGTACTATTTTGTTAATTTTGATATTTTTTTGTTCTTGTGAAACAGTGTAGTTTTCAGTTTTATACGAAAATAATTCAAAGCAATATTTTGTAAATTCTGTTTAATAATTTTTTTTCGTTTTTTTTTCTTTTTTTGCTGGGAGTTAAGGTGACCAATTTTTTTTTATAAAAACAAATTTTTGAAACAAATTGAGTGTTTTTAGGAAGAAAAAAAATATGTAAATATATAAATTTTTTAAAATAAATATTGTACTTTTAGAAAAATTGGTTGTCTTCAAGGGAATTTTGCCAAATTTTTACTAAAGCGGGTAATACTGTATAAAAAAGTTTGTAATACAATTATCATAATTTCCTATATACACATCATACATATTATGGTGCTCTTTAAAATAAACCAACATCTAATAGAAATATTAAAATACTAAAAAAGTACACACAAATATACATAATAATTGTTTTTATGAAAATTTTTGATATTTTTAAAGTTTTTTCTTTATAAAAACTACCCTAAATGAAAAAATACTTAACCTACAACCAAACTTATGGTCCACGTTAAGAAAAATAGTATAATAAACATTCCCACAAAACTTTAAAACTTTATCTGGTTTGGTTCTTATGATATCAGGTATCTGGTAAAGAGCTTCTTAAGAAAACGTAATTTTGAGAGAAACTCATTTAAAGTTTTACCTTACTGCCCTTTTGCATAGAGTGATGTTTTTAAAGCCACTATAACTTTATTTCTATTTTGCGTGAAGGAGTAAGAAAAACTGTTTTGGAAAGAAAAATTTTCAAACTATAAGATTTTGAAATACAATAAAAATGCCTTATGTAGACGAAAGACGACATCTTCAAGGTAGGCCTTAAGATACATCTGAGAGATGCCGTGCGCATAATCATTTTATTCAATCCTCAATGCAGCTGGAATAAACTTCCAAAATATTTATATGGGAATCAAAATCACTTAGATCCTCGCGCACATATCTAGGAAAACTAGGTCACGAACTTTTTAAAAACTACATGTGAAGGCGGTTTGAGTGTAACATTCACATGCCTCACCTATTTTGACTCAGGATCGAATAAATATTTGATATACAAGACTCTTTTCAAGACGAAAACCCAACAGAAACATCACCAGGAACTCGGAAAAGAAGACACTGTTTCCTCTTGTCAGGACATCAGGAAATTGTTATTAGAATTTTGTAATAAATTACACGAATAATCAATTTCCTTAGAGCTTTGTAAGGTTATTTGTGAAGACTGCAACGAGGCATCTTAAAATGTAAGCAGTGGTGATACAGTGATATAACTAACCATACTATTTTTGGTGTTTTTCGTATAAATATATCATTTCCTGATAAAATATTATTTTATGTCAAATTTATTTTAATGTCAAATCTGACCAACAAAATGATTAAATTATCTGCAAACCTAAGTATGAGTTGATGCATCGGATAGATGTTGCGAGACAATGGATGGAACTTTTTGAAGCGCACCATAGTGGAGGGCTACGTACTCAAGAGTTCGTTTTGTTAAGAATAATCGTATTAGTTTAATATTGCCATCAAATGAAAAAATTACAGATGATCTTGTAATGTTTTTTTAATTTTTTGAGAGTTGATGGAACGAAAGAAAGTAAACAATGGCTTATATATTTTAGAGTACAAGCGCAATTATTCTCCTAATTTCAATTGTTAATTTTGATACAAAAAAGTTGATTTTGAAAAAAGTCAAAAATGTTTACCTTTACTATTATGTTACATTGCGTTGTATTAAAGATGTTTGTATGGATCTGTGGGGTCTGCAATTAATATTACTTAAAGAAATTTATTCTGATATGCACTGTGCGTTATCATATATATATATATATATATATATATATATATATATATATATATATATATATATATATATATATATATATATATATATATATATATATATTATGTTAAAAATATCTCTACATAACCAATAAATATATCTAAATTTAGGTACTTTCAGATTATTTTATTATTTTTCGTGACTAATAATTAAATTAAAATGGGCTTCAAAAGACTGGATAAATATTAAACAGTTTCTTTCAATTGAGGTTTCTTAAAAGACGCATGGATATTGTCTTAAAAGTCTTATAGCAGTTTTATAGAATTTTTTTAATATTTATTTGTTGAATTTCAATATATATAACAGGAGGAAATATCTCAGATAGTTCATTAAAAATTATAGTACAATTATATCTAAAGAAATGTGGTGTAGAAGAGAATAATTATAATTAAGCAATATTTTTATAGAAATGTGTGATAGCGCATTTATGTAAACATGAATTAAATTTAAATACTCTAAAAGAAAAGGAAAAAAAAATGGTTCAGAAATGATTTCTCGTTTTCATACAAACAATTCTTTTTCTTCCTAATATTTTCGATACAATATACAAAACCAATTTCTTTTAAAACATTTGCAATATCAATTTTTATATTATATTTACTTTTATATATATGTAAATACACTGCTGGACAATTGCTAAGGACGGATAACACTATCATCCATAGCAACCACAAAATGAAAGGAAGCAAAATGTGTAAAATTAGAATAAGTGCAGGATATTAGTAAGAAGAAGTATGAGTATATGCAAATTATTTTCCACGTCTGTTCATCACCTGATAACGTTCATAAGAGCTTTAAAGGTTTTGACGCGTGTGGACAGTTGTTGTTTCAAGTCAAAGTTTTACAGGAAAGATTTAATAGAAGAACATAAAATTTTTGGCATGTCTTCCCGACATCACATAGATGATTTTATGCGTGACCGAATTATTGGAAAGATCGAAGAAGGGTGAAAAATAACAGATGTTGCCAGGGAGTTCGACATCGCTCACAGCGTTGTTTAACGGCTGTGGAAGTCATTTAAAACTACTGGAATGTGTAGTAGACGGCACGGGGGAGGTCGTGTTAGAAGAACGACGCCTGCAGAAGACAGATATATCGTCCTATCAGCAAAAAGGAACTGGCGCATCACAGGTGGCAAATCAGTTTCTTGCTGCCTCAGGAAAGCAGATCTCCCGAAAAACTGTTGCCAGGCGTTTGAGGGGAGGAGGACTATACGCACGCAGACCTGTTGTGTGTGTCCCATTGACCAGACTGCACCGTACTGCTCGTTTGAAATGGTGTCGTGAGCATCACAATTGGACTGAACAGGACTGGGCATGTGTACTATTCTCAGATGAGAGTAGGTTCAGTCTGTCATCGGATTGTAGACGCCAACTGATCTGGCGCGAGAGTGGTACTGCTTATCGTCCAGAAAATATCCAGGAAAAGGACCGATATCTGACATGCAGTATCATGGTGTGGACCGGCATCATGATCAATGGCCGCACGTGCCTACATGTGGTTGCGAATGGGACTATGACGGGTCAACGATACATTGAAGAAGTTCTACTTCCTCATGTTCGTCTTTTCCGTGGTGCTGTCGGTGATAAATTTGTTTTTATGGACGACAACGCAACATGTCATCGAACACTCGCTGTTTAGGATTGTCTAGACAGCGAGGGTATTCAACGTCTCTTATGGCCAGCGCGTTCACCAGATCTAAACCCCATTGAAAATGTGTGGGTTGCTTTGGGGAGGCAAGTTGCTGGTCGAAACTATCCTCCGACAAACAAGAACACCCTTATCTGTGCACTCACAGAGGAATGGGATAAATTGCCTCAACATCTGCTGGATAATGTTGTGCAAAGTATGGTACGACGTGTGGAATGTTGCATCACACTCCACGGTGGACATATCCCGTACTGATACCTTTCTTTAAGGTGCCTGCTGACTTTTAATGCATTGTTCCATTTCTCCGTACGCAGATCAAATGAACATTTTTTTTCTTTCAGATGTTTCACAGCTTTTGTACTTTCCAGAACAATAAATATTCTTTATTCTAATGTCTGAACAGTGTGGCAACTATATTTTATCCTACTAGGCCTCATGTCTCGCTTAATGTTATGCTACATAGCAATTTGTGATCCGTCCTTAGCAATTGTCCAGCAGTGTATATATATAAATAAATACACACACACACACGCACACACACATATATATATATATATATATATATATATATATATATATATATATATATATATATATATATTTGTTAAAAAGCTTATGACTTGTAGCTTTTTAACAGCCTTTTTTTACAGCATTGGATTTAATAAGAACTTAGTTATCTTTTTTTTTTTAACGAGTTACTTCTTTACTTTTCTGTTAGTAAAAGAACTGAGTTGTTTTCTTTGTTTAGTCTAGACATGTTTGGAAACAATAAATAAATTCAAAATAAGATTTGATAAGATTAAAAAACGAAACTTCTTTGCTTCCTTTTATTTAAAACAATTTTTTCCCGTATTGAGGAACACTTTGATTCAAAACAAGAATACACTTTTTTCTTTATATTAAACACTTAAAATAGTGTAAACACATTATGCCAATAATTTACACAAATAGTTATTTGATGCAATTATTTTTGCTTTGAAATGTTGTGGAAACGTTAGGTATTTAGTACAGCAATGTTTCGAAAAATTAAGCAAAATATTCGAATGTTTAGGTTATACTAAAACATTGAACCTTGTAAATGTGATAAATTTATTGAGAACTAATATATCAGGTAGATTTTATGTTTTGTTATTTCTTTTACCTCTTATATATATGAATACATATATTTAAATGTTTAAGTTCATCTGTAAAATTTTTAGAGATCTTAAAGAACAAAAAATTATTGTCCTTAGATTCGGGACGGAAATAAAAAAGTTAATCTCTAAACAACTCATTTAAATTTATTTATTTGATAAGACGATAAATAATTTTTAGTTTGCTAAAATTCCTCTTTGTGTCGCTTGCAATCATAATGCAATATATATACATGTATCGCTATAATACGAGCTACCTACGAGAATGGAGTTTCCTAAATTTTAAGGTAAAGTACTTTTTTGTATAATCGCCACAAAATTTTTTTAAAAGAAGATTGTACACCTTTTATTGTTTTCAAGAGTTTCAATGCAACTGAACAAAATTAGTATCAATAATCTCAAAACGAACGAAATTAATGTTAGTAGAATAATAGAGTAGGCTTAAAACTATAAAAGAAGTGCATCACAAACGGATATTTTTGCTTTTATCACAAATTGGGCGCATTCACTATGAAAGAACGGTAGATCTAATCAAATTATTGTTTATTGCTAGGCCACTATTTTTAAATATCTTTCTTGTGACACATTAAAGTGTTGTAAGTAAGTTTCATATTATGAGACTATCTAAGAAGTCACCCAATTTTTGTTATTTTCATATGATGCAAGAGTTACTTAAACAGACCATCAATAATCGGAAGGGGCAATATCTGGTGAATACGGAAGTTGAGGTAAGACTTCCTAGCTGAATGATTCCAAGTAGGTTATGACCGGAACCGCAACATATGGATGGACATTATTGAGTGGAATATTATTTCTGCCGTGCCTAGTGTGGTAGGTACAATATAGGTACGACAGTTAGCTGATCCCACCAAATACACATGGTATTTTCCCTAAGAATACTCGGCTGTTGAAGCATAGCCCCGTGAATCGAATGATTTTTTCTCCTAAGGGTTAACGTAATGGACATTTTTCATCACCAGTAGATACGTGATGTGAAGATAACAATAATTTTCTGTTACGTTCTTGTATTCAACGTCAATTTCATAATTCTTAAACTTTTGAAACCACTCTCAAGAGCTTCTCTGACTCAAAGTAGTCTCACCATATGCTTTTACAATTAATCGATGCTCCTTAGCTTCAGCTTTTGTCAAATTAATGAAAAAAATCAAAGTCTACCATAAATCACATTTTTTGGTTCAAAACTGGACATTTTGGCATGAAAAATATTACGTGATGATACAAAATCGCTAAAATTTCAAAGTTTGAGGGTTGCCAGAATTCTATCTTTACGATATAACATTTTACATCTGAAAATTTCACCTATTACATACTGGTAAGGTCATCTTTTATTGGATTCCGGAAACTTGTTTGTATATATACTTCTTATAATTAATTCTTATAAAAGATTTTCTCTTCATTGATGTTCAATTTTTCGCTTATCTGATTTTTTCAACATAAAAAAAACGTTTTAAATTTGAAACTTCATTAAATTATGTTAGGTGTACAAGTAAATTTTATAAGTTTTAAAGAAAAAATTGGATTGCATTATGCGAATGTAAAAGAACATTTACTCATTTTTGTATCTCTAGTCACTAACTTCTCCCTCTGTTTTAGAATCATACGAATTTTTATGGAAAGAAAGACAAACTTTTAGAAACACTTTAAAAATTGACCCATTCATTTGCATTTTTTGTAAGAATAGAGATTATATTTTTGGCCAATAATTATTGATCGAAATAAATTGTAGATAAAAGGTGCAATGTCTGGAGAATACAATGGGTAGAATAGATTCCATTTTAGAGTACTCTGTCATATTTTACCAGCACTGCATCATGTGTTTGAGCATTATCATTCTGCAAAATCACTTTACCAGGCATAAGTTCATACTTCCTTTTAATGTGTCTCAAACACATCAATTGCAGTTGGCAGTGATTCCTTGTGAGGCTTTCATTCAGTTTTAGCAGTTCCAAAAAAATAGTCCCACCAAATACAGAGTGCGAGCTTTCATCCGTGTATTTTTGGCGTTCACACGAACTGCACTTCGATGAAAAGACCTTCTGTTTATACTTTTGGAGCAGCTAATAATTCTCAGGAGAAACATATTCGTTCTATTATCTTGGTTTGAATTCACATGTCACACAATTTCCTTTTTGACACATTCCCATAGGTTAGAAGCATAAGTAAAGTGTTTTCTGAGTCATTTGAAAATATTCCTCAAATTTTTATTGCGCTTGGTATGATTTTTTGTTCAATAATGCCTCCAAATTTGAATCTTTCAGCGTCTTCATAACTCTTGCACACTCCTTATATTATGAGATAAAATTATCACTTTGGAACCACCTGAACTAATTCTCACAGAAATGGATGGATCATGGTTCTCATAAAACAAGCCTCACACAGGATTTCATGACCTTCAGCTGTTGTCACTTACACTTAAACAAAATAATGCGCACTGAAAATTAAAGCCTTGTAAAGATGTTTTAACATGAATGTGCAGTTAAGTTACGGTCCAATGGGATTTATTATTAGTAATACCTTTTTGAAGAGATATCTTCCTTAGGCGCGTTTTGCTGGAGAGTGAACTTGAAGGATGCATCATGTTCGGCTTTATAACGCTCATTCGGCTTTTTTCGTCTTTAGTCGGAAATTGTGCTCGGAAAAGGTCATCTGTGACACACACTCCCCTAACAAAATTATGTGGCCAAAGGAGGAACGCCCCCCAATACGTCGTGAAAGGGAAGTTCCTAGCTTCGATGTAAGTGGGGCTTTCCCCCCGCCACCTCTTTCTACGAATATTAATGGCAGGATTCTTTCTAATCCTAGTAGAAGCTTAGAAATGAACATTTAATGTTTTTAAAAAATAGGCTTAGAGAGAGAGAGAGAGAGAGAAATCCTATACTAAAATAAAACTTAAAATGTAGAAAAAGGACAATTTCTTATAGAACTAAGTAAATAGTATAATTATTATTAGCAATATTGCAGTGAAATCAAGAATAAAAATCTGTTTTTTGTAAGCGAATCAAAATAGCAATGGACAAATAGTTCTATTGCTCACATAATTACTTAAATGTACTTTGAGTTTAAAACGAAAATTCAAACAATTATTAATTTAAAATAACAGAATTAAGTATAAAGAAGGTACTAAGAAAAAGTTACATTAAATAATTTTATACAAGAAGACAAAATATAATTAAGAAGACTTACCTTCAGCAGCACCGGATATATATGTACAAACCTGCCATACAATGACAAAAGATCTATTATAAGCTAGATATTATGTGATATAAGTCTTCTGATTAAGTCCCTTTTTAAAGGTTTTGACCTAGATTACTCTCTTCCCAATCAACTACCTGTCTTACTATCTCTTTGTTTAAATTAATTCATGGATAGAATTGAATATTGTAAAATTACAATCCAAATTCACAGAGTCGGATCGGCTCTTCTGAAGAAATTACCAATGATTTTAAGTGGGGATTGTAATGAGATTTTTCAAAAGACAAACCAAAAACTTAAGTTGATTTTTTAAATCAAAATTCGATTTAATTATGTCAAATGATCCAAATGAAAGCACGATGAAGTACGGATCAACGTTTGACGGAGTTTTTTTAATATTTAAATAATTTTGAATCTAAAGTATTTATAATCTATTTCACCTACCATAAACTTATTGTTTCCTTCTTATAATACAATTAATTCACAAACATGATCGTATGTTTCGCAAAAAATATTACTTTATGAGTACAGACATATGTGAACAAATAGTTTTATATGATAATACTAATATATACCTTGTCTTTTATTCACCGAACTTATCCTTGAAATAACATTACAAAATTTGTAGTTATCACTTCTATCGTATGGTCATAAGCACACACACTTTTTTTCTGCTAATCCTTTACTTACTTGGAGCTTACCATTGCTTAAGAGTTTTTGATTTTGGTGGCTTTAAATGGGACTTAATGTATTCAATATGTTTCTTAATCATTTGGCTACGAAGAGTTTTATATTAAGTTCTTTTGAATCTGTTTGTTCTAAACGATAGATAATTTCTTTTAGGTTTTAAAGATTAAAAAAATATTGAAACAAATGTTGCATAAAACATGAACTATTGAACACAGTTGCAAAAATCAATTGTAAAGTGCCGAAATTTTGAGTATATTTCATCTTTGCACGTGCTTAGATATTTCATGGACTCAAGCATTTAAATCCAAAATATCCTGTAATTTCTACAACAGTTCGGAAAATAATAGAATTTGATCATTGATTGCGGGTTAGTTTATAATTATTTATTATTGATATACTTGCACGCGTTAAGAAAGTGGAGAAATATAATGAATCTTAGCAGGAGAATATTCTTATATCTAAAATGTTTTTTTTATTATCTTTTGATATAAATATCATAAAAGGAAATAAAATTGAAATATACACCATATTTAAACCATTTTTTATTAAATTCTGTGAAACATGTATTTTTATAAGTTAATTGATTACTTTTGTAACGTTAATTATTTTTAACATCAGAATTTAGTTCATTTTCTACATTAAAATTGTTCCAATTTTATCCAGATGCGCAGAAAACTGTGAATATTATTATGGGTGTTTTATTTTTTGTTGGCTAAACTATTTGTTATTCAATATAATTCAGAATCTATGCACATCATAAATGTTCAGTATTTTATATCATTTGGTCACTATAGTAGTGTAAGTAATGCAAGACTCTAAGAAAACTGTTGATATGATTTATTGAAAAAATCCCATTTTACATTGGAAGTTGCGATAATTATACAGATAACAAAAACTTGATGAAAAATTAAACATAAATATGAAATGTACAGTATAGTTAAATTACTGGCCATCATTATTATTTATTTATATTTCTTTGCAAATGCATCACTTTTTTGACTGTTTATTCTTATCAAAATTTTCATTCTAGCTAAATTAACAGATTAAGTTTTTCTTGTTCCAAGACTAGAAGGCAAATATTAATGAAAACTATGGTAACCCATAGATCATGCAAATTTAAATATTATATATAGTCCTGAATTATCTACTAAAACGAATAAAACATAAAGAAGACATTTTTATTGTTTTGTGTCACCTAAAAATGAAAGATGCAAAATATATCCATACATATTAAAAGCAAAAATCCTAAATTAGAAGTAAATACTAATAAATTTTATTTCGCAGTATAAAGTATCCAGAATAAATTTTCTTCCGGCTAAGGATGCATTATTTTTCAATTCTTCAAATAAAAAATGATTATTCAATTAATCAATAAATATTTATGTATGGGATGGATTTGCATATTTAACTAAATATCAGTAAAAAATGAAGGAATTCAAATAGGATTTAAAAAATGTGTTCTTGAATTTTATGTTTAATTGAGATGTTTGAAAAACATTTAAGGGGTACACATGGTACGATTTACACAATTTTTTTAATTTAATAATTTTGATATAATTTTTTTGGTTGCCTCCTGTGTGTATGGATGGGGCAAAACAGATTTTGTGCTCAATATTTTATAAAAGGCTAACCATTTAATTTTTAAGGAAAAAACTTGAAACTTATTAAGTGATTTTAAAATGCTACTCTCTACTTCTACAAAAATCGATGTACATATATAAAATTTGATTTACAAGTACGTCTAATTATGTATAAGAAAAGTTGGTATGGGTTTTGCGATAACATGATTGCCATTCGTACAATATTTCTTTTTATGAATGCTTATTGAAAATTCCGTAAAAAATGTGTAAATTCTAAATTCAATTATTTTTTAAGAAATAAGTATTGCTGTGATTAAAAAATGCATAAAAACTTTTATTCTATGTACTATTAGCAACAAGTGAAAATTTTTTCAAATATTAGGCACAATAGAAAAAGAAGACTTAGCATTTAAAATGAAGAGACGAACTAGTTATTTTATCATTCTGATATGAGTCAGTTTAAAGTTTTGATTTGCCTTTGAGATGTGAATAAAACTTAACGTAAAAGTTATCACAACTCTGCGTTTTTATAATTTACAGCTTTCAAACTTTGTGAGATTGTAGAAAAGTATATAAAAAATAATTTAGGCTAAAAAAATTAGATTTGATTTTTGGACCTATTTTTGTCAATTGAGTTGTACTGTGTCCTCTTAACAAAGTATAAAATAACTTTTATCGGTTTAATTTGTCCCGTTATTTAAATATAAATCATTGACTTAATCAAATCATGATCAATATTAATTAAAATAAGTTTTCTAAGATAGTTTTATGAGAGTTCCTTATAACATAACTTAGTTTACAATTAATTTCTTTTACAAATATTGCATAACTAAGATTATGTTATGAGGTACTTAATTATTGCTATATCTTTAAAGAACATTGCAAATACATAAGCGTTGTAAATAAAAATTATTTGTGAAATGATTTGAGATAGCTATTTTCATTCTTAATTGATGTGAAAATAATTTTTCATTAAATAACTCGTTGTGAACTTAGCGTAGGAGCAACAAATATTTTCGCTCTACAATCTAAAATATTTAATGCACAGCTATGTTAAAAAGGCAAATAGAATTTAAGGCTTAAATTGAATGTGACACATAAAAAACGGCACTCAGTTTTAATTTATTTATATGATATTAATTCTTCCCTTTCTTATTTTTGCTTTGAAGTTACTTTTTTGAATATTGCATAATAGTTTTACCTTGAGTCATAATGTACTCTAATCATAATAACTATTTCAATATATATAAAATTTTAATAAATTTATAATTATTATAGAGAAAAATATTATTTAAGATCTTAATATAAAGTGCTCTACAACTTTAATATTATTTTATTTAATTCATAAGAAAAAGATCTGAATACTTCGCAGATAATTAATTAGTTTCTTGAAAAGTTTGTGTATAAATAGTGTATTTAGATAAGCGAAATATAGACCACAGACAGATTGGAATTTCCCAAGATAGGGTGATTCGCGTGCATTTACTGTTCATTTAATTAAAATTATTACTTTTAGACACATCACCTGCCCTCGAAGAAGCTTCAATCCCATCAAAAAATTACATGGGAAATTTATACTGCTCATGGAAAAAAAATATTCTAGCTTTTTGTATTTATATTGTTACTTTCACATTTTTAAATCTTTGCTTAAAATGATGATAATACATGTTTCTTTAAAATGAACTTGTTTTAAGTTTATAATTTCAGTTAATATTTTTTTTTCTTAAGAGATAAATTATTTCTAGCATAAAATATAGTGAAAACATTAAATTTTCCTGTTTTTATGAAACTAAATCTCACTAGTCTCACAGAATATTTTTGTTTTATTTTTCATTTGAAATTGTATTTAAAGAAATGGATAATATTTCTGAGGATTTATTCAAAATTAAAGCTAATATTTAATGACTGCATTAACTTCCTTTATGAAAAAGCTCAATTTGGCGGAAATATATTTTAGGGTTACTGTACGAGAATCCTCCGTCAAAAGTTGAATTAGTTTATTTGTTTTTATTGTGCACGTGACTTGGGGGTTGAATGAAGAGTGCACGAAGTTGGAAACATTTTCGCTTTGTGATTAAAAAATCCGTGGGAATAGTTTTAATTAAATGGTACAGGTTTTAAACAATTTAATATATTTTTCAAGGGTAAAACTAAAATTGCTAGATCAAGGCATGGACAAATTACTAAAAACTTCTCGCTCTGTTGATGGTTGTTAATGGATCTGTCAATACAATTGCTACGAAGTAGGCTGAAGGGAAAGTTATTGAATTTAATCACCCATATTTACATGTTCGTTCAATGTTCTTAGGTGAACTATCTTGTTTTGTCCTTTTCAAAATTTGCCACCCATCTGGTATAGTGTTTAGTGATGCTGACTGCGAGGCCGTAGGGCCTGGGTTTGAATCCTGGGGAAGGCATGAATGTTTGTAAATGTATAGTGCCTTCGCGACATGGGGATACTCTAAATAGACCCTTACTATCCCCAGGTTGTTCTTCTCAAAATTGGGATAGAACCGAGCAAAATCGTGCTATCACCTACATGGTGCTGAAAGCTAAGGCTAACGACAGGCGTAAAAATCTGGCAGTTTGCCAAGATGAATTTCGTCGATCTTGATTTGATATTATTGTCGATCAGGTGGCATAAGTAACAACAACACTTCATTTATGCAAACAGTAGATTACGTCAAAAAAGTTTGAAAACTAATTTATTAAAATATATATTCTGTACAGACGGGTTTTTTAAAATTAGGTGTTATATATATATGAATTTCATCAAAAACCTTTATGAAGCAGAAATAAATATCATGCATAAAATAACCTATTTAAAATAATTGCCGTGGTTTAAGATAAATTTTCTGTATACCGATGAGTTTTTTTAACGCTATACAGACATTTTTTAAATCAGGAATTGTATAAAACTTAATATTTTTATCCTCCCATAACTACTTCTCCTTTGGTTGACTTTAAAAATAAGGACAACCAATATAAATGAATACGCAAGCGATTAAATATATTATATGTTAAATTTACTTGTTAAAAATATTTATACCAGTGTGATAGCTGATTTCCCAATTCTCGAAACATATAAAAATTGAGAAAAATAATGCATTTAAATGAATTTTAATCATATTTAAAAACTACTGCATAATATCCAATTCTGTTTATTGAAAAACTTTGTTGCACAATAAGCTGAAACACATAAATACTCATTTTAATGTAGTTATTTTCCATAGTTAGAAAACACTCGGAATGAATCATTTTTCATGACGTCATAAGTATGTTTTTCCGAGACACCAATGGTCCAGATTTTATTTTTAATTATGTTTTGGAATGAAGGAATTTTTTATATGATGTTTTGAAACATATTTTATGCCTAGCACATAGGCATGGAATTGTAATTTCCTTAACATCACACATGAAAAATCACCGTTATTGTTATTTCGAATTGGTTAAAAAAATGTGTGTGTGCTTATAACCACACGATAGAAGTGAAAACTTCAATTTTTGTAATGTTATTTCGGGAATTAGCTAGGTGAACAAAAAACAAGGGTTATTAGTATCGTCCAATAAAATAATTTATTCATATTTCTGTACTCATAAAGTAATATTTTTGTGCAAAATATTTTTGAAATTAATTGGGAATATATTTGTAATTGATTGGGAATATATTTGTAATTGATTGGGAATATATTTGTAATTGATTGGGAATATATTTGGGTATTAATTGTATTCTAAGAAGGAAACAATAGGTTTATGGAAGCTGAAATATCTTATAAACCCCTTAGATTCAAAATTTTATTTAAATATCCATAAAAAACTCCGTCAAGCGTTGTTCCGTACTTCCTTGAGCCTTATTTGAATCATTTGGCATAATTAAATTGAATTTTGATTTTAAAAATCAACTAAAGGTTTTGATTTGTCTTTTGAAAATCTACTTTAAAATTCCCACTGAAAATCATAGGTAATCTGTTCAGAAGACCCAAACCGGCTTTGTGAATTTTGGTTGTAATTTAACAATATTCAATTCTATCCATGAATTAATTTAAGCAAAGGGATAATAAGAACGGTAGTTGATTGGGAAGAGAGGAATCTAGGTCAAAACCTTTAAAAAAGGATTTAATCAGATGATTTATATCGCATAATCTCTAACTTATACTAGCTCTTTTGTCACTGTATGGCAGTTTTGTATCCGGTGCTGTGCTGCTACAAGGGAAGTTCCCTTAAATATATTTTGTTTTCTTGCGTTTAAATTATTTAATGTAACTTTTTCTTAGTACCTGTATACTTAATTTTGTTATTTTAAATTTTTAATTGTTTTAATTTTCTTTTTAGATTTAAAGTATATTTAAGAAATTATGTGATTAATAGAACTATTTGTTCATTGCTATTCGGATTCGTTTACAAAAATAGATTTTTATTCTGAAGATCACTGCAATATTGTTAATGAGATAATTATACTATTTACTTAGTTCTGTAAAAAATTTGTCTTTTTTCTATATTTTATGTTTAATTTTAGTATAGGAATCCTCTTTCAATCTAAACCTATTTTTTAAAAAGTATTACGTTTCTTTTTATGCTTCAACTAGGATTAAAAGTATCCTGCATTCATTTCTTGTAAAAAGAGGTCGCCGGTGGGGAGACCCACTTAGAAAATACCCTTCTTTCCTTTTTAGAGGGGGGGATGTCCAACTGAAAGCGAAAAAAGCCGAATGAGCGTTACATTCCCGAGCATGACGTTCAGTCAATTTCACTCTCCAGCAAATCGCGCCAATAGAAGTTATCACTTGAAAAAACTTCTTTTGATGGTTTGCTGAAATAGTAGCATTAATAGCACTTTTTTATTTAGAGTTTTCATCTGGACTTCCATATCACCATTTCATTCATATGCTACCGAAGATCCTCCAGTAGATAGTGTGTAATAAATACAGAGTGTTTATAAATGGCTATTGGAGTTTTAGCTCTTTATAGTATTTATTACATTTAACTTATTAGTATAACTCATACATCAAATGAAACACCAACTGGAACAGTTTTGTTTGCTAGCATGTGTGTGCATGCGCACGAAACGTATTACTTCCCCGCTAATCAGTGCGCTAGCAGAAAAACGGCGACTAGAGAACAGAAAGCGATTTGTGCTCTTTAGTTTGCAAAGACAGAATCTGCTGTTACTGTGCATTGAGCGTTTCGGTGGACAGATCAGTGGTCACGTGAACACCCATAATGCGCGCGCATCTATAGCTTAAAAAATCCTCACGATAACGACTCACCTAAATTAAATGGTTTTTTGTGCCGTATCTCGGTAGAAAGTGTGGGGACCTTTCGTTTTTCCAGAACCAAATGTAACTGCTTCTACCCATCTTCATCCTCTACAACTATGGCCGTTTCCTCAATTGAAAGAAAGTGAACCAGATTATTTCATTTGGCAGTTAGATGGTATATCGTCTCACTGGCATCTCTCAGTACGCGATTGGTTGAACATTATCGTACTCGACCAAAGGATTTTCCGTAAGGGGATTCAAACAATCTGTCTTTCTGTAGTAGATCAACATTAAACGCACATCTAGTTTTGCTCATTGCTAGAAGAATGACCAGAAATAAAATAATCAAAAACTTGTAAACGAGTTAATTCACACACGAAACACGTTAAAAGCAAAAATGCATTGTTTTGGTTGTGTTGAATGGCTAAGTAAAATGTCCAGTAAATCTCCAGTGTCAATGATTACAGTTAGGAGGCACTTTATAAACATAATGTTTATTCTGCTTACAATTCTTAAGCCACAAGTCACAGTTGTTAATGACAAACGTCGTCTACAGTGGCGACACGCTCACAAAAAGTGGTTGATTGATAAGTGGAAGAATGTAATATGGTCTAACGAGTCACCTTTCGCACTTTTCCATAAATGGACGTTTGCGCGTTTGGATGACACCTGCAAAAGTGATGATCGTAATTGTCTTCTTCCAACTGTCAAACATGGAGGTGGATCTGTCGTGCTATGGGCAGTCATATCGTAGTTTTTTTCTGGACCAAGCTGAACCAAAAGATGAAGGATCACTGGGGAGAAATATGGAGAAATTTTAGACGATTAGGTCCATCCAATGATGCGAACTTTGTTTCCTGCAGGAAATGGAATTTTTCAGGCTCATAATGAACCTTTCCATGCAAGAGGACTTGTCCAATCATGATTTGTTAAACACGAGAATGAAGCTAAGTACCCACTTTGGCGCACAGTCACTTGATCTCACTATAATTGAACTGTTATGGTCTATTTTAGAGCGTACAATACAGAATCGATTTCCTAAATTGGCATCTCCCCCAGAACTTTAACAGGATCTCTATGATGAATATTGTCACGGAGTTCGAAAGAAGTACACAGTTAAATTAAACAAACAATTAGATTTATTCTAACGCTGGGAGCTCGATACAACACTGGACTGAGAACAAGCCCAACTGGCGATGAACTCTGCTTTTATACACTTCGGAATATTCGAGAAATACCCAGTATGCACTCTAAAGAATGATCTGGATTCATCTAGAACCTAGAGAAATAATTCATTAAAAACGGAAACAAAATTCCAGTCTTTGGATAAATCTGCCGGGGCCGGGATTCGAACCCGAGACCTGAGGAAGTTCAGTCCAACGCTCTGCCAACTCGGCTATCGGGACTTGTAGCAAATTATGCGTGCGGCATTGCTCCCCTCGAAAAAGAAGACAGCGCCCCGCTGTCATTTTGTTCAAGGGTCTTTGTTCTGGAACGAGTGATGGGTCCTTCGTATGATTCTTTGGGAGGAATATCCTCGGTTTCGATTTGCTCGGCGGGATCATGGTACGGTTTCATACGCAGTACATGGACAACTTCTCTTAGTTTTCTTTTTCGTGAAGCAGGATCAAAATCTTGTACTTCGTAAGTCACGGCTGATAAACGGCGTAGCACCTGATACGGTCCGAAATACCTTCTTAAGAGTTTTTCGGAGAGACCGACTTTTCTCACTGGAGTATAAACCCATACGAGATCTCCGGGAGCGTAGGATACCATTTGGTGTTTGGAATCATAACGTCGACGATCTTTGTCTTGAGCTCTCAGAGTGTGCACTCGGGCTAGCTGTCGTGATTCTTCGGCTCTGGCTGCTATCTTGGTGATGTTATTGTCATCAAAATCGTTAGGACAGAATGGTAGCATTGTATCTAGTGTCGTTTTCGCTTCACGACCATGAAGTAAATAGAACGGTGTAAAACCTGTGGTCTCTTGTTTAGCGGTATTATAAGCGAAGGTCACAAATGGTAGAATTTCATCCCAATTTTTTTCTGCTCTACATCCACATACATTGACAACATGTCGGCCAAGGTCTTATTGAAGCGCTCCGTCAGTCCATTTGTTTGGGGATGATACGCCGTTGTGAAACGATGATCAATGTTACACAAGTCGACGAGAGAGAAACAAGTCTGGATCGAAAGACGGCTCCACGATCTGTGATAATTACTCGAGGAGCTCCATGCCTGAGGACAATTTCTTCAAGTAAGAACTTCGCTATTTCGTCGACTTCGGCTGTCGGCAAGGCTTTTGTTATTGCATATCGTGTTGAGTAATCCGTGCAGACTATTATCCATTTGTTTCCATGAGCAGACTTTGGAAATCTCCCAAGGAGATCAATTCCAATGCGATGGAAAGGAGCTATAGCTGGAGGGATGGGAACTAAACGTCCAGGTGGTCGTTGAGGAACGGATTTTCTCCTTTGGCACTCCCGACAATGCATGACATACCGAACGCCATTTCGGTACATTCCCGGCCAGTAAAATCTCTTGCGAATCCTGTCATAAGTTGTCGCGAAACCAAGGTGTCCTGCGGTGGGGGCGTCATGAAAGTGCCTTAGTATGTCTGCTCGTAGATGTTTAGGAATGACTGGCAACCACAACTTTCCATCTGGATCAAAATTCTTCCTGCAAAGGATACCGTTGATGAATCTGAATTCTTCGTTTTTGGATGAGTTGCTCAAAAGTTTTAATTTCGCAAGGTCTTGATCCTTTTTCTGTTCCATCGCAAGGTTCATACTCGTCGTGACTGCTAAAAATTTGTCTGGTGTTTCCGTTTCCTCTTCCACTGGATTTCTCGAAAGAGCGTCGGCGTCACTATGCTTCTTACCGGTTTTATATTTTACGTCAAAATCATGCTCTTGAAGTCGGAGGGCCCATCTGGCAAGCCTTCCTGAAGGATCCTTTAAATTCATGAGCCAGCACAAGGAATGATGGTCAGTTACAACAGTAAAGTGTTTTCCAAATATGTACGGCCGAAATTTGTTGGTAGCCCATACGATGGCAAGACATTCCCTTACTGTGGTGGAATAATTCTTTTCGGCTTTTGTCAGAGTTCTAGAAGCGTATGCTATAACTTTCTCGACATTATTCTTAATTTGTACTAGGACAGCTCCGATACCGTACCCGCTTGCATCAGTATGGATTTCTGTAGAAATCGTCGTACATCCCCAATACTGGATCCGAAGTAAGTGCTTTCTTAAGACTGTTAAATGCTTCCACCTCTTCAGGACCCCAATGAAACTCCACACCACTTTTCAGCAACGACTGCAAAGGTTCGGCGAGATAACAGAAACCTTTAATAAATCTTCTAAAGTATGAACAAAGGCCAAGAAAACTTCGTATGTCATGTATATTCTTTGGAGTGGGAAAATTTCTTACGGCTTTTATTTTGTCGGGATCGGGACGAACGCCATTACTAGATACAAGATGGCCTAGAATCTTTACTTCTTGGGCAGCAAAAAGACACTTCTTTGAATTTAATTTAAGACCAGCTTCCTGAAGACATTTTAGAACAAGTCTTAATCGTATAAGATGGTCTTCAAAAGTTTCGGAGAACACTATTATGTCATCTAGGTAACAAAGACACATAGTCCATTTAAAATGGCGTAGCAAATTGTCCATCATTCTCTCGAAGGTCGCAGGTGCATTACAGAGACCAAACGGCATGACTTTAAACTCGTATAAGCCTTCGGGGGTAATAAATGCCGTCTTTTCACGATCCGCTTCGTCTATTTCTATTTGCCAATAACCAGATCGGAGATCCATGGAAGAAAAGAACTTGGCACCTTTCAGACAGTCGAGCGTATCGTCAATACGAGGCAGAGGATAAACGTCTTTTTCGTGACGCTATTCAGCTTGCGATAATCGATGCAAAAACGCCAACTACCGTCTTTTTTCTTACGAGCACAACGGGTGATGACCAAGGACTTTCAGAGGTTGGACGATACCTTCATCAAGCATTTTCTGAACCTCTTCATGAATGATGCGTCTTTCAGTCGGCGAGACTCTGTACGCTCGTTGGTTGATTGGAGCATGATCACCAGTAAAAATCCTGTGTTTCACATTCGTCTTCGCGGCTGTCGACTTGTCGGTCTTCGTGAAAAGCCCAGAAAATTTTCGGAGTAGTTCGGATAGCTTGTTTCTCTGTTCGTCACTTAACTCGGGTGACATCATTAACGAAAAATTCATCTGTGACTCCGAAGTTTCTTGCTGGTCATCCAAGCAACCCGATGTGTCGGAAATAACACATAGATGCCCTTCATTTAGTGGTTCAGCTTGGCCTATGCACATTCCTCTAGGGATGATTTGGTTTCGGAACTGCAGGTTGGTAACCCAGACATCACTTTTTCCGTTACGATATGTGGATACCATGGACGGTGTAGCAATATTTTTCTCGAAGAGCAAATGTTTGCTGCCGTCTAGAACTACATTTATGTCTCCTCGGGTTTGATATCCTGATACTGTTATTCTAGTTAAAGAATGCGGCTTAAGTGTATAGTCCCTGGTGGCATACAAATTCCAGGTGTCAGGCGCTGTGGAGTCTCGACAGATGTCTTCTAGAACAAGTTCACTTTGTCCACAGTCTATAACGGCTTGAGACGCCTCTAAAAAGTCCCATACTAGGATGACGTCATGGCTACAATGTGATAAAACAATAAATTCAAAAGGCAGTTCTCGATTGTTTATACGGACACGTAAAACACATTTCCCTATCGGCCGAACAAAATTTCCATCCGCAACTTTCAGCATAACGCTCTTGGCATCAGCAAACAGAACTTTCTTTAAAAATCGGCGATACTTATCGGATATGACAGAAAACGATGCCCCAGAATCTACTAGAGCACGTATCGGCTTCTATCTATTATTACGTCTAGTTGGTTACCAGTCATCTTGGCGGTCGACGGAGGATTTCCAGTACACGCGGCCTCACCTCCTTGGAAGGTCGCTCTCTTTAGTTTTCCTCGCTCCTACGGCCTGGCGACTGACTGGATCGGCGATATGGCGACGGGGATCTGTAACGACATATTGGGGATCAGCCTCTCGTGGGACTTGGCGTAAAACGGCGAGAAGAGGTTGGTCGGCGTATTTCTTCTTCAGTGCCAACGTCGTCGAAGTTCCGTCGGCGGTTTCGAGAGTTGTCAAAGACAGCCTTTCTCTCTCGGCAGTAGCGCATTACATGTCCAGGACGTCCGCAGTGGAAACAAACAGGTCTGTTGTCAGCCGTTCTCCACACATCTGTTTTTCTTGGTTCAGGTGGGAATTTCTGAACAGGAGCTCTGTATTTCCTGGTTACAGCGGCGTATGTTGGTCGTGGTCTAGTTTCTGTAGGTTTTGTTGACACTGGGGCCAAAACCCTTTCAACTTCGTCTTGAACGATCTCTTCTAAGGATTGGGGATCGGAGTCAAAGATTCTTGCGTCTGGTTAACTAGTCGATGGACTTCTTCTCGTACGATTGTGCGAATAAGAGAGACCAAATCAGTCTCATCCGTCAGGGATGCAACCGGTACGACGTTTGGAAGCCTTTCAAATCTCGGTCGACCAACTCTCTTCTGCTTCATATCTTCGATATAGTTGCACCATTTGATAAAACTTGCTGTGTCGTTGATTTCTCTCGTCAACAGGGCCTGATAAATATCCTCAGCAACACCTTTCATTAGGTGTGACACTTTTTTCGTCTTCTTTCATCAGAGGATTTACCTCTTGGCAAAGTCCTAATACACTTTGTATGTAGGACTGTGTACTCTCGCCTGAACGCTGGGCTCGGCATTTTAGTTGTTCTTCTGCCCTTCTGGTATATTTTTGACGGTCACCGAAAAGTCCACTTAGTCCATTTTTAAACGCTTCCCAGGAATCTAAGGCGTCTTCGTTGTTGACATACCACTGTCTCGCAGTACCGTCAAGAAAGAAATAAACGTTAGCCAGGCACATCATGTCATCCCACTTGTTAAAGTTGGCTACTCGATCGTACTCTTTAAGCCATTTGAGAGGGTCTTCCCCAGGCACTCCTCGGAAGGTCGATGGGCTCCTCCATTGCTGTAACGAAGGTGTTACTACAGCGGGCTTGGCTTCTTGCTCGGTCGGCATTTTTTGTCCTCTTCCTACTATTTTCTTTTAATAGTCCGAATTCGGGGGATAATCCTCTTTAGCCGGAGGCTCCTGCGAAGGTTGCCGCTATTATCCACGTTTGACGTAATTGTACCCCGCGCCTCCACCAAACTTGTCACGGAGTTCGAAAGAAGTACACAGTTAAATTAAACAAACAATTAGATTTATTCTAACGCTGGGAGCTCGATACAACACTGGACTGAGAACAAGCCCAACTGGCGATGAACTCTGCTTTTATACACTTCGGAATATTCGAGAAATACCCAGTATGCACTCTAAAGAATGATCTGGATTCATCTAGAACCTAGAGAAATAATTCATTAAAAACGGAAACAAAATTCCAGTCTTTGGATAAATCTGCCGGGGCCGGGATTCGAACCCGAGACCTGAGGAAGTTCAGTCCAACGCTCTGCCAACTCGGCTATCGGGACTTGTAGCAAATTATGCGTGCGGCAATATTACACTATTATCTTTAAACTATTCAGCACTTGTATGAAACGATTCCTAGGCGAGTCCAAGCTGTATTACATGTGTGCAAATAGCGGTTTTATGCTATACTTTTAAAGGATTCTTTATAAATCTAAGGTGTTTCCATTTCTCGTATTTTGATAATCACTTTATATATATATATATATATATATATATATATATATATATATATATATATATATATATATATATATATATATATATATATATCAATAAATTTTAATTAAACAAAGAAAATAACATTTAATATAATGTTATTTTCGTTGTGCAATTAAAATTTATAGTGATTAATAAATTGCTTATAACCCGTTTTATCCCAATTTATTTATTTCATTCAAACTTGAGTAGAATTATACTGAGTGGTTTTTTTCCAGGTATAGAAGATAAGGTTCGCATTACTTTCCAAGATGGCGACCGATTTAACAGCTGTCAAGTGATTTATTCTCAGTTTGGTTTGGTAATTCATCATGAATAGACTCAAGCCTGAACAACGCTTTGAAATTGTGCAATTTTATTTCGAAAATAATGGTCAATTTTCATATGCGAATTTTGTTTAGCGATGAAGCGCACTGCTGGTTGAATGGATACGTCAACAAACAAAACTGCCGCATTTGGAGTGAAGCTAATCCACAAGTGTATGTCTAAACACCATTACATCCAGAAAAACTGACTGTTTAGTGTGCTTTATGGGCTGGTGGAATCATTGGTCCGTACTTCTTCAAAAACGATGAAGGCTACAACGTTACAGTCAATGGTGATCACAGTATAGAGCCATGATTACTAACTTTTTCATTCCTGAATTGAACAGTTATGATGTCCAGGAGCTGTGGTTCGAACAAGACGGCGCAACATGTCACACAGCTCGTGCCTCAATCGATTTATTGAAAGACACGTTTGGTGACCGCCTAATTTCACGTTTTGGACCTGTGAATTGGCCTCCAAGATCTTGTGATTTAACACCGTTAGACTATTTTCTATGGGGCTATGTAAAGTCATTGGTCTATGCGGATAAGCCACAAACGCTTGACCATTTGGAAGACAACATTCGCCGTGTTATTGCCGATATACGGCCACAAATGTTGGAAAAAGTCATCGAAAATTGGACGTCCAGATTGGACTACATCCGAGCCAGTCATGGCAGTCATATGCCAGAAATCACATTTAAAATGTAATGCCACAAGATTATCTTTCGAATAAAAAAATTCATGTCAATCGAATAGTACATCGTTGTTTTATTGCAATTTAAAGTTCTATACCTCTCAAAAAACACCCTTTATTTTCTATAGGCAGTTAAACCTAAACGGACTAAATATAACATAATTTGAAAATGTTTTATGTTTTACATAAGAAATCTGACCCATCCTCTAAATAGGACACTGGAATAAAGGGGATAAGATTTGCAAGTATAGGTTTTAGTATTCTTTTCAATGATGAAAAGCTATTTCCAAATACAGCATTTTATTTTATTTGAATAATAATTTCCTGTTTACAAAATATTGCATTTTTCAGCTAAATTTCACTTTAATTTTAGTGGAAAGGTCGAAAGCAAGCTTGACAAAGAATTGTGTCACATTTGCCACCATTTGTGTGTGTGTGTGTTTTTTTTTTGCAGTACTCTGTTTGACAACGAATTTGTTTTTCTTGTCTTAGTAAAATAATGACCAATGCTATCTTTATGGATGTCTTATGTTGCACCAGAAGGTACCGTCAAGATCCTTGGTCTACTTTTTGTTCTTAGCACAGTTTTTTTTTAGATAAAATGTTGTTACAGCTCTTTGGAACTCCTTCAAGTTTAGGACTTCATCTTTGTTGAGAATTTTGTGAATGATCCAGGCGTTTACCATAGGCTTATCCAGTAAACGTATAAAAAGTGGTCAGTACCACTTTTTTCGATGAATTTTAATAGATCCAGCCAACCAGTCAAGGGGATTCACTTCCCCCATATGTTTGTTGCAAGAATTTATCAAATCCGGCATCTTCCTATTAACTTTATCTTTGTGTCCTCATACTTACCTCAAAATTTCATCAAACTGTTATTGAGAATGGCAAATAAAGGTTTTACTTTGAAGGATCGATCCTGGACATGCTGATACACAGTTCTTTTGTCCACAAGATTGTAAATACGATTTAAACTTTTGGAAGCGGTTTCATGGCATGGCATTTTTCACCATGGTAATGTCAAGGTGTCAGCATCTGACCAATAATCACGTTTATAGGTATTTGAATGATAAGCCAGTTAGAAGCAAAATTCCTATAAAATCAAGTATGTCATCATCAATGGTCAATAAATCTTGTTCGTTTATTACATCTGCTGCATATGGCATAATTCCTTTTACAATGAGATCGTAATCTTCACTGGAATAAAACTGCAGAAAAAGCTTTGATGGAGCTTTATCTTTCAAGGCAGTTTCCACCTGCTTGAGCAAGTCACTTTCAGTTGAGTCAGTCTGTGTTATCCATTTTAATAATGCGGTGATTTATTTTTTATCCATAATGACTGATGTCTTTTAGCTTTTTTTCTGCTCTTCTTTGTCGAAAAACCAGAGCTTGTGGGCAGTTCAGCCTGGAAACTATCTTCAATTCTAACTTTCAAAAACCCAGGAACATCTTTTACAATAATCTCACCAGTGTTTACTTCATTCAAATCCCCTTCATCTTCGTCAATTAGTTCACTGGCATCTGGTAACACAGCAATTTCAATATCGCCTCATCTGAATCTGAACTATTTACTAATTATAATGCTTCTCCTAACTACAGAAACCTTAACACTGACATAACTAAGCAGGGGAGAAACACTAGAAGTTAAATTATTTTTTTTGTACTCTTTGCTATAAAGAGAGAAAGTAAGCGTCAATCGCATGCGTATTGTCCCACTGTCCTATTTAGAGGACAGTTAAGAAAAACCTTACTTAAGAACAATATCGCTTCAATTTACCAACGGGATCATAATGAAAGAGTGCTATCACATAAAAAGTGCCCAGACAAGTGTCCAAAGTAAACTGCAAAATAATTCTGAAAATCCAAAATAGATGAAATAAATTGTGCCCACAAATGCGATGAATAAGATAAATTTCTAGAAAAAGGGGGTGGGGTGAGACGCATAACTCACTCTAGAAGACGCTAATATATATCCCTACATGTTCCATTTGTCAAAATATTTGAAACATACAAATAATGATTTCCACTTATTTTTCAGCTGTACTCTAAATAGGACAGTGGGATAAAATGCGTTACGCAGTTAAGTCTAAACAAAGAATGCAGCTTTATATCCAGTTTTAGATAACTTTAATTGCTCTTATTTAAATATACAATAAGCTCTTTGTACAAAAAAGACCATTTTAGTAACAAAAAAAGAAAAATAACTGCAAAAGATAAAAGTATTTTTCTTATATTCATATCATTATTATTTTTATTCGTGAACTAATTCAGTATTTATGTTTGTAGAATGTATTGTCCATTTTATGCACGCCACACACATTAACGAAAATGTGTCTGCTGATATTTCTGTTATTAGTTTTCAGGCTGCATGTGCTTCCTAAATTTAAAAAAAATAGAAGTATATGTTTTGTTCAAAGTGAAGTATAATGTATTGTATTTGTTATGTAGGAAAAAAGCTATGATGTTATTTGTTACATTTTATTCTTATCTTATTTAATGATGTGCTTGCTTTAAAAAATTACCCACGACTGTTGGATAAAAATATTCCTAAGAAGATTGAAGGCTTAAAATGGACGAAGATAATTTTGTAATATGCTTTCACCATGTTAGTGAAAGGCTTATGGCATTTTTTTGAAACTTGAGGAATAACTATTTTTATGTAAAGTTGATATTAATAATTGTTGCTGTATTTAGTTGATGAATACTATAATGTAAAGCTATATATATATAGTTTATTTTAATAAGTTAACCAAATATTGTATTAAGTATGAATTTTTGTAAAACTCTACATTAAAATTTGACTAATTTTACTGATTCTTGTGTTTGAAATACTGTACAGAATGGTTTTTACATGTGTTTCCCGAAAAAATTGTGTGGCTGTAATTTTTGCAAATTAACCTCTTCCATACTCATTTTATTTATGGGTTATGGATCAGAAAATGTCATTTTTTATGCATATTTTTAAATATACGTATGTTTTTAAACATCATAACATGATTCACATACAAAATTTCCTAAAAACTATTATAAAACGTCTATTTAAATGAATGAGTAATTTATCTGTAAAGTTGGCTTTGTGTATGACTAAAATCATTAAACTTTGGAGTCAATTCATACTAACTTTTAATATAAAACTCAAAACACCTAGCTTTTATCTTAAATTATAAATTGTTTTTACACTATTTGCATTTACACAAATGATTATGAAATTAGTTATCAAAATTTGAATGTGCATGATAAATTCGAAAACACGGTATTGCGCATAATCCAATATGGGAGTTCTGGACAGTTGAATCTTGTTCCTCTTTTATCTTCTTCCCTTTACTACCTCCCTTTGAGCAGCAAATAATACATAGTCATTTTGAATATGCTTTCTTTTCTGTTGGGGGAATGTAATCAACAAAGTATCTTCCAGACAAGTGTGAAGGTGGGTGTTCAGCAGAATGAAGTCCTCTTTTTGCAGAAAGTTCCATGGAGTGGTACTTTTCAATTATTTAAAACCACAAAAAGCACACGTGGAATAATTCAGGAAAGACTGATAGCAAAGTATAAATTTTCACAGTGTCCTAACTACGTTCGGGATGAGTCAAGATGGTACATTTCGTCTACCCGAGGTCAGCTCGAGAAACGCCAGGAAGGACTTAAATAAATCAAGTATTATTTTCAAAGCACATATAGTACTGTTTTTAGTTGAATTTTAACCTATATAAAAACATGGAAGCCCATTTTATGTGTTTGAGAAAAGTAATAATTTAAGTTTTTACACTTATATATGGAAAGATAAATTATAAAGCACATACACACACACATACACACACACACACACACACACATATATATATATATATATATATATATATATATATATATATATATATATAATAGAATAAGATATTAGCTAAAGATACATACTTACTCATTTAATCCCCTTTTTCCAATAAGAATTCTACATGTTTTCAAGTGTTTAAATTATTACATTAAAATACTAAATTTCACGACCTTTAAACAAACGTTAGGTATTTTTTCTACAATGCCAAGGATATTAGAACCACTTAAAAAAACCTCAAAAATCATACAAATATTAGGAAAAAAACGAAAGAATTGCATCTTATAAAATGCATTACAAATTTGAATTTCTTATACGATATAATTCAAAAACCCATAATTTTTTTTGAATTTCTACAATAGCTTAGACGATATATATATATTCAAGAATAAACTTTGTGATAAAAAAAATCAAATGTTTTCAGAGGGCGTACTGTAGTTTAAAAGAAAGGGGGCAAGAACTACGTGATGAAAAGTGATAGGAAAAACAATATAAATCTTTCCAGCACATAACCGTTAGCTCAAAGCCACCTAAAACTTTCTTCTATCTCCGAAACAGAAGGTAAAGCTACAGTACTGTTTGGGAAAAAAGTTTTTGAGAACATACTCTATCTAGTGATTCAAAAAAGAGGAATCCACAATGGAAAAATTCTGTTTCGTTAGTTATTTATACATAATTATTTTAAAGGTTCGTTATATATTCTATAAAATCATTAGGTAAATCTTTTTGAACCGTTATCATCGGTACCAATTTTATTCTGCTGGAATTGCAGGTACGAAAGTCATTAAGAACAATCCATTTTTTACAATTTAATATACAATCCTAGTATCAATCCTGTTATTAAGCGATAATTTTCTTTGAGAGTGTCAAATGTTTATTAACCCAATATCTTAAAACGAAGTGATAAGCATTTATGGATAGCAAAAAATTTAATTATGATATAGGGGTGGGAGATAAAGATAAATTTTCGTGAATATAAATACAATCGAACCTCTATATAACGAAGTCGCTAAATTCCGGAAAAAAAGTTCGTTATACAGAGGTTCATCTTTTAATGAACCTTATAAATCACATAAAATAAATTTTAAAATCATAAACACTATATATTAAATAAAATAATTATTAACACCTTTTTTAAACTTAATATATGTTTATTTTATGTATCTTATCCATCAAAAATTAATGAAAGAAAGAAAAATTGCAAGGAGATAAAAAAAAGAATGTCGAAGAATTCACTGTACTTTCAATATTAAGAAAATAATTTTGTACTAAAATTAAGGAATTTTAAGCACATTTATAATTTAAAGCATACAAGTATTATTAAAAATACATTATTTTATAATTAGAACACGGGACGAAACCTCTGGGGGTGAAAGAGGATATCGAAGATGTTTCTAGTGAACTGGGCAATGGGGGGTTAAGGGTTACATTTATTGTATAAAAGTCCATAACTCTATTACTCTCGGCGAGTTAGGTTTTCATATAACCAGTTCAAGATTTATAACCACCATAAAATAAATTAAAGAAAGAATAAATTGAACTCTTTTCAGAAATGCTTGAAAAAAAGGGAGAACAAGAATTGAATCACAAAAGAAAAAAATCGTTATATAGAAAATTCACTTCGCTATAGAGAGGTTATTTTACGAAGAAAATCGTTAAATGTTCAAGGTTCTAGAAAAAAGTTCGCTATATAGAAAAATTTGCAATATAGAGGTTCGACTGTATTTTACAGTGATATCCATTGTAGTTTTCAGGGATTGTGGACCTTTACATAAGGCTGAAATAAACAGATATAGGCATGTGAAAAAAATTGGTAATATTTTTGACATTTTAAAAAATAGGAAAGGTGTGATGCACGTGAAATCAGTCAGTATTTACTTGTAGCAATTACTGTATACTTTTCATGTAGAATTGAAAACACATGATATTTAAATTAAAATTAGCCTCAGACGTAATTCTATTAATTTATTTTAAATGTTAGAATAAATAAATCTACCGTCCCTTATAACTTGCGATATTTCATAACTCGTAAGAGGTTCCAAGGTATATATTTTTTAAAGAACATTGTCAAGTCAATGATCATTTGTTGCAAAGTAGCAAAGTAACGAATTCAAAGGCAGACATTGCAGTAAACAAAAGGGACTATACTAAGGGATGTAAAAACTTGTGCTAAGTAGTACACGGGTTTTGTGTTGTTATTATATTTTTCGTATATCCGTTTGCGCTTGTCAAAAATGGTGATGAATTGCCTCTATGGTTGGCAAAAACAAGGAAATGATGTATCTGAAACATTTCTTTCTTTTTATCTATCAAAGTATGGAAAAACCTTCAGGGACCTTTATAAAATGGCTCTGTGTGATGGATAGGGAGATTACTTTGTTAATGCTTACCATGTTGAATTGCTCAACAAGAAAAGTGGGATACGGGTAATACAATAATTGACATTTGCATATTTTCAAAAATCTTCATTTGTCCGTGTTTAATTAACATTATGTTTTTGTATTTTGTTATATTAAATTAGACTTTTTTTGTATTTAAAACTAAATTTGAATCACACATATCAATGTAATTTTATAACTCCGTATATTACCTCAGTATATTGGGTAAAAGTAAAATAACAATATATTGGGTCAAAGAAAGATATAGTGAATATGATGCGATTTAAAGTAAATTTCAGTTATTGAAAATCAAACGCTTTTGCGCTTTAAACCATCAAGATATCCAAATCTTTAAACTGAAATCAATAAACAAATTTTGAAAAAAAAATCTTCAGAATGATAGAATTTACAAGTTTAGAAATAATGAATAAGGATGACACTAAAATGAAGGTAATATCTTCAAAGAGATACATGCATGTAATAAAGTCTCTTGTAATATTTTTACTATGAACCATTATTAAATAATTTGTTGAAAAATAAATTTAATTTTAATCAATTAGTTCTTATGTTAATTATCTAAGTTTATAATAGACGTATTAAAACTCATATTGCACCAAATTAAAAAAAATATATTGTAAAAGATTTAAAATCTTCTTTCTTAAAACCTTCCGTAAAATCCGGCGTATAACGCGCACTTGTAACACATAAAGTAATATCGAAATTTACGGGTATGCTTTATACGCCGGGTATAAAAATGAGAACTTGAAAAATATGTCGAGCATAGAAAAAAAATTAGACTTCTGCATATTTCAAAATTCCGTTTTTTTTTTAAAGAAATTTTATTTCTTATGAACTTGTATCTAGAAGTATACTATTTTCTCAAAAGCCTGCAATAATACCTCGAATAAATGACTTCAAAACATACGAGCATTGCATACGTACACTTCAAGTTTCTTCATAAGAAAGAGGGTGTGTGCGTTATATGGTGAATGTGGATTTCAAAATTAAAAGTTGCAGCCCTGAAGTATGGGTGCGCGATCTACGCCGGATTTTACGCTATTTATTAATCCTGTTGTTCTGTTCGGGTCTATATGACCGGAAATAAAATTTATACTTTCATAAAAAAATATAAAACAGGGATATTTTGATGAAATTTCTAGACATCATAGATATAAACATTATAAATATGTACTCCTAGAGGGATTTATGTTTATTTGTATTCTGAAGGAATATTTTTCAATTTATACCTAATGCATTGTTCGGGTCTCCATATGACCCAATGCAAAAGAATCTTTTGTTTTTTACTCATACATGTTCACTTTCGTTTGGAATGAATTAAAGAAAAGAATTACAATAGCTTTTCTTATTTATCCGTTTTCAAAACTTGTTTTATTGTTGTATGTGTTTGGTCACATGATAAGAGAGCACGTGCAAGGTCCATAAGTTAATACGATTGGCAGAGGGCCAAACTACTTCCTCTTATTGCCACATTTCTTTTTTTCCTGCCGTAATTCACTTCTGATACACTGCAAAATAGTTGTGCCTGTGAAAGGGAGAGAAAAAATGGTAAATCACATAAATATGAGTCATGATGATGTAGCTAAGCTAATAGAAGCTTCTGTCTGTGAAGAAGTATCCGAGAATGAGAATCATATAAACAATTAAATTATAACTGAAAGTTCTGACAGCGATTGTGATACCAATAATCAACAAATGGACTATAAAGAGAGTATTCAGTCCAAGAATCATGAAATAAAGTGGAAGCTGATTCCGCTGCCAATGTCTTTTCAACTAACAGCTGCTAGTATAAAAACTACTCCAAGGGTCACAAGATATGCAATGACAAGGGCAAAAAGATATATACATGTGTAAGGAGATAAAATTATATATATATATCGTATTTACCCAAACCCAAGCTGCACTTTCCCCCCAATGTTAATGCTCCTGAAAATTGGGTGCGGCTTTGATTCGAAGGGGAAAACAAAGGTGTGGGTGGAGCAATCAGAGAAATTACAGGTTAATATACATATTATTAATTTTTAAATTATAATAAAATATCTGATTATATCCACTTCTTATAAGTTGATATTTTAAATTTATTTCAATTTCGTAAAATTTAATACCTCAAAAAACCACTTTACACTATTTCTCATTTTTCACAAGAACTTGTTAAGAATTTGGGGTGCAGCTTAGAATCGATGTTGGCTGAGATTCAAATAAGCTCGGTATATAAATATATAAATGTGTGTGTGTGTATACATTAAAGTGCCAATGAGTTAGGTATACCTACCTAGTAACAATTTCGGCCTCCTCTGGTCATGATAACGGCTGGCACATGACAAAATATCGATTTAACAAGTTTCTGGAAACGTTCCACGGGAATGACTTTTAAAATAATGAATAAAGTTGTCCATAATTCAGCAGGGTTCGTTGATGCTGTGTGATGGCCTTTCACGCTTGATCCAAAAAATCCCCAAAAGGCTCAATTGGATTTAAGTCTGGGCTTCTACGTGGGCAATTTATGACCGAACAGTCAGATGAATATTCGTCCAATCAGCCAGTAGCCAACCGGGACTTGTGAGAGGTACAGTTGTTATGCTGGAAAACAGCATTACTGTTCGCAGAATCGAACAGTATAAACGGATGGATGTGATCTCTCAGCAACTCCGTACTGAATTGCATTGAGAGAGTTTGGTATACCACCAAAGATACCAAACAGAGCCACCAGACAATGATTGAACCAACCTGGCATGATTACAATGATTACAACCTGGCGTGCAGGATCCATAGCTTCATGAGCCTGACGCCATATTCTCAGCTTACCGTTGACGTTAAGTAGTCAGAATCAAGATTCATCACTCCATGGTACTCGTTTCCTGTCCTCTACTCTCCAGTGTCTGTGCTTTCTTGTCCAGGCAAGACGTGCAGCCTGATGGTGAGCATTGATCAATGGTTCTCTTGTAAGTCGACGGTGAATACGGTGAAGCGAGTATTTAACAGTCCGGTTGCTGACGCTACGACTGACACAGTCATTCAACTAGGTGGTAAATTGAGCTAATGCTTGGCTTCTCTGGGTGCGTACAATATGCTTGGCCCATCTATCACCTCCCACTGTCAAGGTTATTTGTCCTTTGCAGTTTGCCCGATCGCTAGTTTTTTGTCCACTGTCCATGGATTCTTGGTATACTCTTGACACTGTCAACCTTGAAAATTCTAGCTGTCTGACGATTTCGGAAATTGAATAGCCCATACGTCGCTCACATATGATTTGTCCACGATTGAATGTGTCTAAATCGGGCAATTTACCCATACTGGTAATTTCAATAATTAATTCAGAGCATCCGCAGTACAGGCTATATATGCAGTTACTACAGCGCCCTCCCTTGTGCATAAATGATGCGCAACACTACATAATTCGCATAGCCCTTGCTATCTAAAATTCAGTGGCACGTCAGAGTATAAATATATTACGAATATATATTTAAATTACTTTATATAGTAGAAAGTCGTTTATCTGAATGTTTATTATCCGCAGTGTCAAATATCCGGTCCAGTTTTTTTTTTTTGTCAATTACATGTACTGTATATGAATACGTTTTCGAACATTGCAAGCTCAGCAATTGTTTCGCGTGTGGCCAAAAGTGATGGGAAAACCTAAGATCAGGGTTATTTGGGGGATTTCAGTTGTGGGATTTGGTACACATCAACGCGGAATATTAGACCAGTTTATTTCCAAACTTGACTCAGAAAATGGTTCGAAGAAAAGGAAAACCCATTAGGGAAGCAAACAATGTTGTTCTTCAACATGCACTCTCTTTACTTGTGGTTTTCACAAAGAAAGAGCAAATGGGACCCGATATCGGGCCCTGTGTTGTGCGAAAAACTCTGAAACATAACGAGAAATTAGGTAGTTCAGCTGGTTTCAAAGCTAGCACTGGATGGTTCAGGAACTTTAAATCACTCCATGGAATACGGGAACTGTAGATTGAAGGTGATTCATTGTTTGTCGATAAGAATTCAGCCTATGGAGAGATACAAGCAACAATCAAAGTGCTGTCCTACTATTGCTCAAGAGTATCAGAGACCTTGCAGCAAAAAAATGAAGGTGTACAATGATACAGCAAAAAATAAGTGATTAATGTTACACAATAAAGGTAAAATTGCGACATTTTGCACCTATGTTGCTTTTTCTTCAAGCACATTTCAAGCATTTGATGATTATCAATATTCGTATAGTGTCCAGTTTTATATACTGCTACTCCCAATTGATTCGGGGGAACGACGTTCTACTGTATGGATATATGTAAAATATTGGCCGAGTGTAGTACTTTTTCGAGTGTTAGTAGGTTTTCATTAAACACATCTTCAGTGAACAGACATCTTCTTTATTTTGAAGCACACATCAAAGCTTAGGACAAATTTACGGTACATTTTCACGTTGACGAGACACACAAACTTGCGATGATATTAAAGTAGACAAACAGTGGACAGTAGACAAACAATAGCAACATCTTGGAGGGCACAAGACAAAAACACAAAGAGCAGCTATGTACAGTTTTATATGATGACGGCAAAAAGGAAGAGAGAAGAGAGTGCGCGATTACACAAGGTGTTTGGTTTTATACCAACAGTGAAAGCGCGTGATGATTACGTAATCGTAGTTCTGATTGGATAGAATGGGCGGGACAGGGATTTCTGATGCAATAATATTCTTCGATTGCGATTAAGATCAGGGTGTTAGTTTCGAACCAAATAATTAAAAGATTATTTCAATATTATTAAAAGAGTTAATTAAAAGGATGCTAGAGTGATTTATTACATTTCCCCCCTTCACAAGACGCGTGTGTGCACCGGCGCCATAGACACAGACCCTTACCTTACAGAGATATAAAATTTAAAATTTTAAATAAAATTATTATTAGTTTAAAAACTTCTTGCACTTGCCGGTAATGACATACACAGCACGATCTCCAATGCAGAAATTAGATGATAGAAAAATATAAAAACAACGATATATACTGTTAAATTGTAAAATATGGGTACCCATAAATAACATTCAAAACATAAGATTCAAAATGCAATAAAAATCAAAAGTATTGCTCCAAAATGTTCACATTTTCTTGAGTAGCTGATGTAATAATGTTCACACCACTAAACGTGATATCATAAAAATACACAATATCAAAAATAAAATAAGGAAAACTTGAAATGGAATGAAAATAAAATAAGATGCAAAATAATTGTAGCCTAAAATAACAAAATATCATTAATGATAAACATCATGGAAATATCTAAGTTTGTTTCAAAAATAAAAAAAAAATTCATTTCTTCGTCTAAAAGTAAACTTAATAATCTGAGACTATTAAGGAAGGGGAATTTAAATCAGACTCTTTCCTGTTTCTATCCAAGAGCATACACTTCTCCAAAACTGAAACAGTATAACGAGATGAAAACAGACAAAAATCCGAAATGGATTGGACGGTGGACCCATGTTTCGCACATTATAAGAGATCCGTAATCATTTCTTATTGTGATATTTCACAACAACAGTAAAAAAAAGAAGAAAAAAAATATCTGAAGAGGGGAAAGGGGGTCCACCTAAGAGGGGTAAAAAGACAATAATTTTGTTTTGTGTAGTTATGTGTGTTTTTGTTTTTAAATTTAGTGTAATTATTATTATTCATGACTTAAATTCAATTCCTCAGGAGGATAATAAGTTCTTAATTTTGAAATTTGGAAAATTTCAGTAGGTTTTTAGTTAACGCGTTAGGCTTGGTTATTTCGTAATTGACATCTGACAGCTTTTGTACTATTTCGTAGGAGCCTGAAAATATTGGGGACAATTTTCTCCGATTTGGATAATTGAATTCTTCATAAATTACAATGTCACCCTGTTCAAAAGGAGAATCAATGAAACGTGCATCATATTTAATTTTGCTTTTCTCATGGTATTTTATAGTGTTTTCTTTTGCTAATCTTCTGGCTTCTTCAACTGGAGAGTAAACTTGATTTTGAGCTAATGGAGGTGTATATGATAAAGTGCCAAATAACAAATATGCAGGAGGGAATTTTGTGACTGAATGAGGTGTTAAGTTATACTCATTGATTAATTGTTCTAGAAATTTGGTCCAAGGAATTTTGGTAGGAGAAAAATTTACTTTACATCTTAATTTAGTTACAATAGACTGATTTACACGTTCACATTTACCGTTTGTCTGGAGATGATGAGAAGTAGTTAATAACTGTTTAACGTTATCATTTATTAAAAAGCGTTTGAATTTAGATGATGTAAAAGCACCATTTTATCAGTTAACAGTTTAATAGGTATTTGAATTTGGAAAATTTGTTTTAAACAATTTGGATAGGTTTCTGTTGTTTCACTTTTAGAAGCAAAAGCCCAAACATAGCGAGTTACATGATCAATTACTAAGTGGAGAAATTTTTTAGTAGAATTATAATGATTGAATCCACCAACAGAGAGAGAGAGAGAGTATATACTCAAAAGGTTGATCTGTGGGGGGTACAGTCTGTAAAAGACCAAATCTTTTTTGCCTTTTCTTTTTGTTTAATTGACATACATTACAATGTTTAACAATTTTTGAAATATATAAGTTAATATGAGGCCAATAATATTGAGGAGTAATTAAATTTATCATTTTTTGAGTACCAGGATGTCCAATCTGTTCATGAGCATTTTGCAAAATGTTTCTTCATAATGAAAAAGGTACAGCAATTTTAAACAGGTTTTTCTTTTTAAGAATAAATACATCATCAACTTTCTTATATTTAGGATCATTTATATTATCGAAATTTTGATGGGTTTTTATCTCATTTAATTCAAGTAAATGTACAGAGTGTTGGATATATTGAGCAATAAGATGTCTTGATAACGTGTCAACTTCAACATTATTAGTCTGTTTTAAATATTTTACTTCTTAATCAAACATGCTTAATTTTAAAGACCAACGAAATAATCTACCGCTTAAATTTTTCACATTCTTAAGCCAAACAAGAGCAGCATGATCAGTATGGATTATGAATTTTTTACCATGTAAATAATAATAAAACTTATCAAGAGCATCTACTCTGACCAAATATTCCGATTCTGTGATACAATATTTTTTTTCATAATCGCGTAAAGTTCTAGAATGATAAGATACTGGGTGAAGTGTACCAGAATTATCAGGTTGTTTCAAAATAGCTCCAATAGCTTTCAGCGAGGCATCACAGAAAACATGAAGAGGAAATTTATGATCATATAATTGTAATACAAGTTTAGTTATTAATTTATTTTAGAACAATTCAAATGCTGTTTGACATTCAGTAGTCCAATCCCATTGTTTATTTTTTTTTAGTAGTTGATTTAAAGGCTCCCTAATTTGGGCATAGGAATCAATGACTTTACAAAACCAAGGAAACTTTGAAGTTGTTTAACATTTTGGGGAGGTTGTAATTTTTTAATAGTTTCAATATTTTGATAATCAGGCGTAACGCAGCCTTCTTTAATTTCATAGCCTAAAAAGTTTATCTTATTTTTTGCAAAAACACATTTTGAATATTTTAATTTAATGTTTTCTTCCTCACAAGTTTGGAATATTTTTCTTAAATGAGCATCATGTTCCTCCAAAGAATTTGAAAAAATAAGTATATCATCAAAATAGTGACAAGCAAAATTTGAACACTTTTGTTTAGTTAAAATGTTACGGATAGTAGGATTAAAAATTGCTGGGGCATTTCGAAAGCCAAAAGGAAGAACTCGAAATTCATATAAACCTTCAGTTGTAATAAAAAATAATTTTTCTTTATCTTTATCATGCAGAGGAATGTGCCAAAAGCCACTTGTGAAGTCAAGCGTAGAAACAAATTTAGCATTATTCAATTTATCTAGCAGTGAGTCTACTCGAGGTAATGGTTCTGCATCTGCTTTACAAATTGCATTAAGTTTTCTATAGTCAATACATAATCTGGTTTTATGCTTTTCATCCCTCTTATAAGCTAAAGTAACCGGGGAAGAATAACAACTATTTGATTCTTTAATTAAACCTGCATCTAATAAATTTTGTATTTGTTTATTAATCTCAGCTTCTGAAGTGGTTGAAGTTCTGTAGGCTCGCTGAAAAATTGGGAGGTCTGATGTTAAATTAATTCTAGGGGGTTCCATTTTTATTTTACCTACATCATATTTATTTTTAGAAAAAACATGAGAGTATTCTGAAAGAAGTTGTATCAGGTTAGGAGATAGTTATTTAACAGTCAAAGGTGAAAAAACTTCCTCTGACTGTATATGCAATGAAATTTGTTTAGTGAGTAGATTCTGATTATTAACAATGATTTGTCCATTTTGTAGTAACTGATTATGTTCACAATCAATAACAAATGTATATTGACTACATTCGGGTTGTACTAGAATAATGTAAGGTAGACTACTATTAATTATATACAGATTTATGTTTCCTTCTACCTGTTCAGTTGTTAAGTAAGCTTTGCATAGTTTGTTTAGTTGAAAATTGCCATGGGCTTGTGTGTGTGGTTAATATGTATAGGCCTAGTTGTTTGTTTTTGTAATCTAAGTTTTTTTTTTACAATATCTGCAGAAATTAAAGATAGAGTGGGTCCAGTATCAATAACAATATTCATATTGTTCTGTTTAGGTAAATTGTTCAAGTTAGCTAGGCTTGGAAATGATGAGACATGTACGGACACATGTAAATTTCAATATGCTGGGCAAGAGGCTTCAGTAGAGGGGTGTAGAGGGGCGGGACAGGGATTTCTGATGCAATAATATTCATCGATTACGATTAAGATCAGAGTGTTAGTTTCGAACCAAATAATTAAAAGATTATTTCAATATTATTAAAAGAGTTAATTAAAAGGATGCTATAGAGGGAATTATTACATATATATATATATATATATATATATATATAATCCAATATAAAAAATTTTCAATATATAACTATGTACATATACATACACACATATATAAATTTATACATATATATACATATACACAAATATATAAACAAAAAAATATAAAAATAAACATATAGTTATATACCTAAGATAACTAAAATTAGGAAGAAGGCACATAGTATAAAGACAAACTCCTGACCTTAGGAACCAGGATTTAAATATATATATATATATTTAAACAAGTTTAAATATATATATATATATATATATATATATATATATATATATATATATATATAAATCAATTAAAAGATTGAAATTACATGAATTTTGTAATATTAAATCTCATTTCAAAATATCAATGGCGAATATAGAAAATAATATATACACATATATATATATAAACTAGCTGTATGGCCCGGCCTTGCACGGGCTTTCTGTACTTATATAAGCAACAACTTCTGTAAAATATTCTTTTTCAAACTTTCTTTCCGTTGGAATTGTAAGAAATATTGTGCTATATTTTTAAGTTAAAAAGAATATTGTGAACATTTTATATTTGATCAAGTTATAGTCTTTGTTCAAACATAAATACTAAAGGTGATGGTAAACTTATTTCTAGTAGAGAGTCCACTTTTCTGACTCCCAATTAATTGAAGATCTTTTTTAATCTTATAATTATTTTATTCTTATAATTCTTTTATTTTTTTCTTATATTTTATAACGCATATAAAATACAATTTTGTTTATTGTGTTGTATAGTGCTTATAAGTTGTTGTACATCGTTTTCATATTATTAATAATTTTATTTATTAGTGTCTATATTTTTATGTTTTTAAAAATAATTTTGTGTAGCAATATTTGATGGTACCAGAGTATATTTTTATAGAAAGTTATTGTCTTAATATTTGAATGATATCATGTATTTTTATATCTACTATGTTATTGTTTGATTTGATATTATTTTCTTATATAAAAAAAACTACATTTATCTTCTAGCAATAATACCAATTTAATATTATGAAAGAATTGCAAGAAACGTGAGCTCTTATTTCGGATGACGGATAGATTTGAAAACGCTAGTGTACATTTATGTGTGAGATATTTCATTTTTGTCAATTAATATTTTTTTAGTGTCATTATTGTGTTTTTTGTTGTAGTTTCGTTTATTTTATTGCATTTTGTGATTTTAGTATTCCTATTACTAAATATTTCTACTGCGTGTAAAATGTGTTTTCAAATGATGTTATGTATTGTTTTGTACATATTGAAGATTAATTAAGTTTGTAAAAGAGAGAAAAATCATGCCCCTTCACCCTCTTAAAATTGAGGGGCAAATGGACGATAATTAAATTAGGACTCAGACAAAAAATATTTACAGAATGGGAAAGATAATTTATTTAACCACGATACGGTATTTTTCTTTTACAAAATAATGATATTTTATATTTTTTACGATTTTTTCTAAATGAAACAAAATCGATGCGTTTTTATGAAAATGATTTCTAAATCCTAACGTTTGAATTTTCTTTCACGTTAATGAAATGATATTCTATACTAAAAAAAATCATGATTTTCTCTCAGTTAGGGGACAGGTAATTTAAATAATTAACCATAATTTAGAAAACATTTTTTTTTTACGTTTTTTCAAAAAATACTCAAAATATTAGTTATATATTAAATAAATTCGTTATTTATATATAAAAAAATCACACAAAACATATGTTTTTCATGTGTAAAATAATATTATCCATAATCTGTACAAAAAATAAAAAAAAGTTGCTTAAAAAAATCACGGTTTTTAAATTTTTTTTTTATGGTTTTCGTTTCTTACCCTTTTTGTGAGGGTTAGTCACACGCACACAATGTAGTATTTCTTTTTTCATCTTTTGTTTAAAAATTACCGTACTTTGCAATCGATATGTGAAGTTTGAAGGCATTACCTGAAAAATGAAGCCTTCAAGAAAAAAAAAAACTTTAACAAAGAACGCAATTTTACAATAGCCAAGGGTTTGGCGCCAAATGACTATCTTTTCCCCTGTGCACTTCACGTTCGATGGAAAGTTATACTAGAAAAGTAGATGCAAATAAATAATTGAAATCACCGGATTTGGCAAAATTGAATATATCTTTCTTTTACTTAAAGGTATTTTCACTTCTATTACTGCGAAGTTCATGGCGCGTTTCGCAGAGCGCTTAATTATTGCCGATTTTACCCGGGTTGAAAACAACATCTTCGTTTAATATATTGTTGTGATTTTTCAAAAATAATACTCAAAATTTTATTCGTGCATTTAACAACTTCGGCAGCAATTTTGTAACTGGAAAGATAATTTATTCCGTCAAGCGTTACAGTATGTTTTTTTTTAACAATACTTATTTTATGATTTGTTCTATAACGAATAAATATAGATGCGTTTAAATGAAAATGATTTTTAAGAAACTCATACTTTGATCTATTAGAGTACGTGATTTAAAAAATAAAATGCCGACAACTTTTTTTTATGAATTTTTTAAAATTATCCAAATTTTAAATTTTTAATAACTTTTTTATCAAATTCAAATTTTTAATAACTTCTTCATTTATAAAAATAATTGTATGAAACTTCTGTGTATCGAATATTTCACAATTTTAATTCAACATTTAATATAGCTGTGGAATTTTGTAAGTTTGTAAATTTCGAATTTTTTGTCTTTTGTTTTGACATTTAACTACTTTTTTTTTTAAAAAAAAAATGCATTTTTGTTTCCGGGGGTTAAAAAGTTGTAATGTGAGAGAGTGAATATTAAATTCACAATCAGTGTTATAGCTATTTGTAAATATTTATGGATTATATATATATTAGTGAAAAATATAGAAGACGAGACGACTGAAATTTGAATTACATTTTCGAATTGAAGCTGATTAAACTTTTATCATTAATTTCATGACTAATTAAATTACACTGGTTTCTACATGAAACTGTTTTAAATAGTTTTTATGAGACATACTGCACAGTGAAAACTATTAGAAATTCCAAAAACAATACTCTTTGAATTGTTTCGATTTTTGAAGATGCTACCACTTTATAAATATGTTTAGTAGTTCTTATAGTCAATATTATCTGTGTACAAAAATAAAAGTTATTGGTATGATATAATTTTCTTAGAAGTAATATTAATAGTCAGTTTTCTAAATTCTAAGTTCTAAATTCTAAAAACTTAATGTTACCCCTCTCGCTGTTTAATGCTACCTTTACTACGTGTACTTAGCCCGTGGCAATCGTGGGATACGTAGCGACAGGATTAATATTTTAAAAATCTTAACGAATTTTTTAGGATTGCAGAAGAAAACATAATTTATGGACTTAACAATAATTTTTTCTTAGTGAAATATATTTGATATTTAAATAATTTTTTAAAATTTTCTCCATCATATTTCCAGTATATTATATTTTAAGCAACCGAAACAGACTACGGTGAATTCGTCCAGAAAAATATGCATTTATTAAACAGTATAAGAAAACGTATTATGAGAAAAAAATGCGTATAATACAATACAAAAAAATGGAATAAAGTTATTATAAATTCAATTTTAAATTAAAATATTTATATGCTTAATTTTTATATTCTCGAGAACTGTTTTTTTAAAGGATGTTTTAAGATGTGTAAAATAAAACATGCATAATATATTCATTGTATCCGTAATTAATGAAGTCTGTATTTTTTATATTTGCTAGTATAAAAAACTCTTTTATCAATTATTTATTTTTGCACACCTTTTCCCCTTACTTTTCCACCTTTTTATTTTCATATAATTGACACTTTGTGACTTCAACTTAAAATATTTGAATATTTATATAGCATATTGTATTGATGATCACATTAAGAAGAGTGCTGCCTTGATTTTTAGATCAATGAATTTTAACATATTTCCCAGCATTTTAAGTTTTTTGTACAAATAATATGATGTCAAACATGAAACACGAATTTTTGACTGTCCTAAATGAAATATTGAAGACTAAAATTCGGGAAAAATTTCTATTAAACTATTTTTTCCACGCGAGGATGAAACTAGGACTTTTTCTTTTAAATTATTAACATTACCTTTCTCAAGATTAAGGAGACGAATACATTTTAAAATTTAATTAAAAGGAGACCCTGTCATTAAAAATCTTTTGAAATTAAATTTAACTCTCAAAGAATATCTCCATTATTTTGAATTCTTCTTTTACTGCTATTCCTTTAATGTAGAGTTCAGGGTAAATGAAAGCAAAACAATTCTGAATATTTCTGTTTTAGATCATTGAAGTTAAGATGTGTTAGGAAAATAAATGCTTACAAAAATTTCTCTTGGCAGATTTATATAGCTGCAAAATTGATTTTTTTCTTCTTTTTTCACATTTTGTGGCATTTCTACTGCGGATATCTAGCCGTTTAGATGTGATTTAATTCCGATTTCAAAAAGTGCTAAAAACGAGTTTTTGACATTGAAAATATTTCATTGAAGAAAACAAAAATAAAATTTAAAATGTAAGAATACTATATCGATTTCTTGAAGCATTTTTAGAAACTCCCGCGTCATAATTTGATAGTATAAATTCTAAATTAAGGAATCTTTAAGTTTACTACATTCTTGAGAACACACTTAAGCAAAACGCTTTTACAATGCATTTTGAAAGGAAATATAATGAACTACAGACACCACTTAAAGTTTCAAAGTATATCCTTTAAACTTATGTTCAAAATATAATTGAATCATAAATTTCTATAACAAAATGTTATTGATTATTCGATACAAGCATGCTGAAAAAATTAATCACTGATACAAAGAAATTTTTTTAAAAAAATTGTTTTACCAGACAATTAATTTTTTAAGTTAATGTTTAAATACGTACACGATTTTGTTGATCTCATATTATGTACTACAGTTCTCCTAATTTTATACAAGTAAATGCAAGAAATGAGAGAGAGAGTACACATTCATCTTATTTATTACTAATAAATAGTTTCGGAGATCTTATAATGATTGTGTGTATGAATTGTACTATTTTCTTATATATATAAAAAAGATATAGAGCGTAAAAAATAGTTTCGAGGTGGTGCCATGCTCCCTTATTTTGATTCTTTTACTACATTGATGAGGTAAAATATAATTAGAAAAAAATGAATTTTGAAGAAAAAGTTATTACTAAAATCAATGTAAAGAAAATTTAAATTACTACAATTCTATGAGTATTAGAAAGTTATCAAGTTTCTTAGAAAAAAAATACATTTAAAAATACTAAAGCTCATTTGTAAAAGTTTAAATCCTTAATAACTTAAAGTAATCAAAAAGTAGTATAGACATCTCCCTGAAAAACTATCCAAAACAATGTACAGAATATTATTAAATTCGTGGAAATAATTTAAATGTTCTCAACTTACACAAAATGTACACTGTATATCAATAAATACTTGGATACCCATGCAAATGAGAATATCTGTGATTCTGATCGATGTCAAGTTAACTGCTTTTAAATATCGTGTAGGAATCAGCATTGGAATTTATCGCATACAAGATGCCACGAAATTCATAGTTATCTGACTTCGAGAATGACTTACTTGTCAGATATAATAAAAATGGCCGATCCTTGCGGGACATACTTAGTAAGTTAAACATTCCAAGATCGACAGTGGTTCTTAGAATTAAAAATTGGACAGTGAGTGATAAATGTCGGAGTGTGCTTCAACCCGGCAGACCCACGAAACAAAGAGAAACAGACCGACTAGTACAGTGGAAAAGAGTTCAGAAAAATCACAACAAACCGAAGGCTCGCATACTCCAGGACTTCCAACAAATATTTAGAACTGTCTTTTCAATAAATAGCCTCCACTAAAAAGCACATTTGCTTGATTCCTATGGCCGTGCTGCCGTTCATGAGCCTTTTTATTACAAAATTCAAACGTGCTGATTGGTTGAGGTGATGCAAGGCATTTCGAAATTTAACCGTAGATAAGTGGAAGCAGGTTCTCTGTAATCGAGAGAAGAGATAGAGAGATGAATCAAGGTTCAATATATATCAGTTGGATAGCAGATTGGGTTTAACGTATGCAGATATTCTTTTATAAGAATGCACTGTACCTACAATAAAATCTGCGGAGGTGGAATTAAGATGTGTGTATGTTGCTTTTGGTATGGACTGGGTCCCTCGATCCTAATCCACGGTAAACTCAACGCAGAGCCCTACTACACTATTCTAGACAGCAATATTCTTCCATACGCTGTTGCAATTTAGCGGGTTGGATAATTATTACTTCTAATATGACAACATCACTTGTCCTGTTGCGAGGGCAAGTATGATAAGTATTATAATAAGATAATAGTATGATAATAAGGGGGGGACAACTGACAGAACTGGTCTGCCAAAGGTATAGATTTGAATCATATAAAAAACTTCCGAGACAAGCTGGATCCCCGGATTTTAGGGTGCATCAACCATCCAAAATTGGAGAAGTTTATTCAAGTCACATAGAGAAAATACCACTGTCCATCATCCAAATACTTATAGAAATCATTCCTCAGGTGATTAAAGTTGTATTTGCCTCACGGAGAAGCTCCATCAACTGTTGAATGTGAATAAATTTAGTTTATATCTTCTATCATAGGTTTTCAAACGCTAATTGGTAGATAGTGTACATAATCAATAATGATACAGTAAACTGCTAAAATTCTAACTGAATGATAAATTACATGTAACAAATTTAGAGACATTAGCATGACATTAGAGATCAAAGTAGAATATCCACAATAATATAAAAGATAATCGTAAGTTTATAACTATGACTATATAAAGTATTAATACTAGGTTCATTGCTCTAACCTTCTCATTTATTTCCTTATTCCTATTTCACTGGTCGGAAATAGGAAGAAAAATTACAATTTAGAAATTTCTGTATACAGACTAAAATTAGTTTCTAAAGCCATTGAATTTAAGATTAGAAACGTATGGTGTCCTAATTCTAAAAGATTTAACTTCTTGACTACTATATAAAGTTAATGGACTTATAGGTATACACACATGCACACAATTTCTTATTTTTATATTTAATAACATTTACATAACAATTTTCCGTTCTTGTGTATTGTAATTGAATATAATGCTAAAATATCTACAAATAAAAAAAATAATTCTTAATCAGACTCTCAATGTAAATAATCTGATTGCCAGTTATCAACTCTCTGTAGCATGTCAAATAAGAGTTTGAATTTGTAATTATAATTTGTCAATAATGCCTAATTTATGAATTTGTATGGATCCATATTTCACAAAGCAATAGTCATTTGCTAAAAGAACCAAAGTAGAAATATTTCAAGCAATACATAGAAAGTGAAAGTTTTTGAATATTCAGATACAAAAAAATAGGTTGAAAAATTCATTCATGTTGTTGTACTTCAATTTTAGCTCCATATATTTGTTTCTCGTTTATCAAATACGATGATAGATGGTTTTTATATAATCAGCAAAAACAAAGAAATTCAAAGCTAGTAAACTATTAGTGTTTGTTAATTTCGAAGTGAGAAAGGAAAAAAAATTGTGTAAAATTTTAAGTGAATATGTTTGATAGATCATATAGGTAAATTTATTTGAACTGTACCAATAATGTGGAAAGTGATTCCCGAGGTAGTGACTTAGAAAAAATGATTTAAGGTATCCGACTACGTTCGGAATCATGATTTTAAAAAAAAACGTATAAATGGATAATTTTCATGATATATAGTGTCGATTATATTACATAGAATACATGTATAAAATTGTTTTAAGGACATTTTAATAAAAAATTATTTAAATACAATATTTGGGCAAAAAATTAACTTAGAATAACATTTTTTCAAAATGTTCCCTTTTTGTGAAAAATACTTCTATTATAATAATATTTTGTCTGTATTTAGCTCAGATCTCTGTACAGAAGCTTAACAATGATTTTTGAAAAATTCACATTATTTTCAGAGTTACAACCAATTGAAAACATTATCGGCATTTTTTTCTTAAAATTTCTCCCTCTGTTGTCGTAAAACATGGATGAACCCACTTCTAAGTTATATATTTCAAAAATTCTACTTCAACCTCTGTATAGAGGTCTGAGTTATATACAGGAAAAATATTATTATAGTGGAAGCAGTTTTCACAAAAGGAGAATATTTTGAATGTTTGTCATTCTATGTTCATTTTTTGTAAAAATATTGTACTTAAATAATGTTTCATTGTAATAATATTCATAAAACAATTTTATATACATTTTCTAATCTAAGTGACACTACATATCAGAAATATTATCCATTTGCAAAATCACGGCTCCAAACGTAGTCGGATACCTTAAAGTAGTATTTCTGTGTATTGAAGTTATCCTTAAGGGTTGGATTAACATTTCTATCAATTTATATTAAAATGCTAGTTTTTTGTAAAGAAAAAATCAAAATGTCAGACATTTTAACTATTAAAAGGCATAATACTAAGAATTTATTTCATCTTTTAAATCAATATTTGAATAATCAGTTTGAATATATATTAAACACATGAGGAGAGTAAATTCACTTAACCCAATTTCATCAAATAATACATTTAATAAGTTTTTTTTTAAATCTTGTGATATATTAAGAGTTGAATCCAAACAGAATTAAAACTATACAGTACCCTACAAATTTGAAAGTGATCGAAAAAATTGTTTTTGTATTTTCTTGCGACCCATATCATTGGGAAGCTTGCCATCAAATTTTAGATCTGCTAACAATTTAGTTTTTAAGGTATTTAAAGTTTTCTGAGCTTAGGTTTTGGTTTCGGTTTAATTTTAAAGCATTTTTGTCCCCTCAAATTAAATTAAATTAATTTAAAATATTTTTGAGCACAATCAACTTTTTCAGGGTGAAATGCTGATTAATTTCAATTTACATTACTAAAATCATTTCTGCTTGATTATGATTTCAGTTTTTTGAGTTCTCCTAATTTCTTAATTAAGCTTGATTTCAAGGCCAAATTTTTTTTTTTAAAAAATAGTTTATATACTTAGAAGCCTTTTCGTTAATTTTTTCCTTTGGAAAAAATGCCACGGCCAAAACTTTCTCAGGTTGCTATGAGAAACAATATTTGGAAGAGTTGGAATACAATTGAAAATGATACATCGAAAAAACAGCTCTTCACTGACACTGCAATACGATTTCCGACTACAAGTATTGCAGATAAAACTGAATATTTCCACGATGTGCTAAACTATACTATAGTTAACATATAGTAGTACTATATTATGGTATTTGAGTTCTTGTTGGACCACTGTAAAACTAGCTAAACTTCTCCAATTTAAACCTTAAAAAATTAAATTTTCTTTGCAAACCTCGTGATTGATAGCTTAAATTTTATATAAAAATCTCGTGATTGATAGATTAAATTTTATATAAAAATCTCGTAATTTTTGTAAATAAATGATTTGTGTTTCAAAACTTAAGTGAAAATGTTATGTTAAGATTAGGGTGAATAACCTGTCGTCATAACAAACACAATCAATATTAGTCAAAAATATATTTTGAACTAAAAAAAAATCAGTCATAATTAATTTAAGTAGTGATAGATACGAAACATAAGTTGGAAAATAACATATTAAAAAATTAGAGGGTTACACACATGATTAGTTTTTGTTTTATGCCTTTACAAACTTTGAATGCGTTTTTCTCCGACTTTTAATTTTGAGCATGCATGTGTTTTTTTAATCCCTAAAATTTTTTTTTCTGTCCAAGTTTGAGTCTTGAAATTTTTTGTAGATACTTTCAAACGTATGTTCTATAAAATAAGTATGGGCTTATATAGATCTGAGATCTCTAGTTATTTTTTTTAAAAAATGCGAAAATTTCTATTTGAAAATTTTTTTTCCTGGTTTAACTAGAAAATAATTCTTAAAAATCAACAAAGGAACAGATTTTAAATCCATACTATATTTTGTTTGCAATAATCTAAGAAACACAATCACTTGAAATGACTAAAATATTTTATAAATTGAGCATTTTATAAAAGTTTGAAGAAACTTCAAAAATTCTTAATTTTTTAAAATTGTAAGATAATGACTGGTCAAACTGACATTTTACCTTTAGAATCAACTTAATAGTGTAATATGAATATAAAGCAAGAGTTATTTTTCAATTCCTAACTAGTTCACACTCTCTATTTATTTATTTATCTTTGTGGAATTTTCAATCTTTAATAAAATACATTTTAAAGCGCTCAATTGAGTTGAAATTTTATATACATGATTATTTTGGATGGCAACACAGTAATTTAATTATAATTACTAGAAATTAATTGATTTAAACTAAGTATTGAAAGAATTACAAATACAGCCATGTTGGCATCATTTTTGGCGACTTAGCGACCATTTTGGCGTCAAAACATGAAAAGGGTTTTTTTTGTCTCACTTTTTAAAGCATTCAGTTGAATTGAAATATTATATACACGATTGTTTTGCATGACAAAACGATACTTTAATGATAATTAATAAAAATTAATTACCACTTAATGCTGTAATTCTGTCCCATGTATATACATATTTATATTAATTGTAACTATTAATAAAAAATAGCTAAAATTTTTCTTTGTTGATCTTTGTAGGAAAAAATTGACTTAAATTTTTTTTAAATATTATTTGTTACTGTTAGTGTCTCCAAAAAAGTTTCTGAAAGAGGGTACTGTGAAGTCTTTAAGCGCTCGATGTCTCTTCTGACATCAGTAACACTTCAATATTGCCTTTTAGTCTTCTATTTTTTATTTATCCTTTCCCCAACCTTTTTTTAACTTCTTACACTTGCATTCTTAAGCTATAAGAACCATTTTCGTAAATTAGAGTTCTTTCACAATGTGGTGAGAATTTCATATCGCAAATCATTTCAAATTAGTCTAGGAAGTTGTTTAAGGGAATCACTCATGAGAACAAATGTACAAGGGAATGAAAAGAAAAGAATACTCAAAATTAAATGGTACACTATTGTACTTCATAATGGTTCTCTACTTCATACTTTGTTTTAGAAAAGTGTCGAAAATTAAACTGCTCTTTTTCAGAAAAGGACTTTTTATTAGAAGAGCCGTAATATGTTATAAATTCCTAAGGAGATCCGTTTAATAATGCGTGAAACAATATTTATATTTCTTACAATTTTAGTTTCATGTACCTTTAGAAATACAATCTATAACGTAAAAAGTGACCGTTCAGCAATTGAGAAGAGTTTGTTTGGGTGCATATTTATTATCGAATGCAAATGGTTATTTTTTTATTGCAATGGTAAACTAGCTAAAACTTCAGCTGATTGCCATGGATTATTTTGATGATGTATGAAACACAAGACATTCAAATAGTAAGGAATAAATGAAACAAATTCATTCTAAATTCGATATAAAAGAATCGACTGTTCTATGAACAATGGTAACCAAACATACACTGTTGGTATAAATTGGAACAAATGTAAAAAAAGCAATGCTTTCAAGAACCTTAGCTTTTAATCATTACATTCCTTAAGTAGACTTAAAAATCTCAATATTACTTCGAAGTATGTCCTTCTTTAGCAGAAATAACCTATTCAACATGTTTTGACTTTGATTCCATTAGTGTTGCGCACATGTTCTTGATTTCATTATTGTGGAACCACACTTGCATAACACATTTATAATTTGTTCTGTTGTCGTACAATTAATTCATCTTAGTTAAACGATTATTGATAATATGCCATAAGTTCTCCTCTTCACTGCCAAATTCTAGAACGGACTCTTTACCTTGTCCACTTAATTTCTTCTGATTGGTCCGGAACCAGCGCAGAGTTACCGCCCAAAGTTCGTTGACTTTGGGAACGCGGGAAAATCAATGATACACCCCAATATTTATGGTTGTATTGCCCCTTAGAGGCGTGGGAATGTTAGGCACCCTTTGCTGAGGAATGCACCCTTTGCTGAGGAATGCACCCTTTGCAGAGGAATTCCCCCTCAGTGGTGGGGAAAGAAAACTTATTCCATCAAACTGAGTTCACAATTTTGAAGTTCTGTTGAATATTCCTAAATGAATCCACGCCTCCAATCACTCCTCCCCTCTATCAAATGCACAGCACACAAAAAAATTACAACCAGCAAAAAATATTATTCCATAACAAGAGGAGAATTCGGTGATCATATGTGTGACAACACATCCAAAGAAGTCTGCAGCCCTTCCGCGATGAGGGAAGATTTCCTGGTTCCTGTAGACTCCGGCAAAGGCGGAATAAAATTGGTCCCTCACAAGAAGAGAGTTCTGTGATCATATGTGTGTGTCGACCAGAAGAAGTAGCTGATGCATCGACACTGCAAGGGATACTGGGCACTCCGGTGGTACAACACCTCCAAAGAAGTTTGCTAAACTGCAATAGAAAAAAAAATTGTCTCCCAGGGAAACCATATTAGTCATGAAAACAAAATCATTTTAAAAAAGAAAAACTTGACCCCATTTGACCTCCGCCGTAGACTCCAAGCACCAACCTTCCACTCCCATCACCTCTCATAACTTAAAATAAAAAAATGTAAAAAAAAATATAAGCAATTTCTAAAATTCAGTCCCAATTCCGTTAGCGGTGAGAGGGAAAACAAATTAACTACTAACAACTACGTTTAAGTTCATGTACGAAGAAAAAAAAAATTTGCTGAATGGGTCACCCAAACAATTCACAAGGACAAATACATAAAATGACAAATAGAAACAATTGAATAATCACAAAGAATTGTGTGCCACTAAATAATAAAAATTAAGACGAGTAATACATAATAAATTCAAAAATTGCATATCTAACATCTGCGCTACTCACAATAACCACACATATGAGTATCGAACAAAATACTTTGATAAGAAATAAGTACTAGTGAAAACATGTATATACAATACAAACGTGGCACCCAGAAACAGACACCTCATAATCGTTTAACATCGAAATCCTGACACGACTAATGTGGAGTGCATGTCCCAGACCACTAAAAAAAATACTAACTTAACCCTCAACATACTCAAAGCATAAAAAATTGCAATGGTTCGCTAAGAGCATTGATAACAATCTTTCGTAACATTAATTAATTTAAAGTGAAAAATTAAAAATTGAAACGATGGGTGTGCATAAGTGAAAAAAAATTATATATATATATAACCTTCGAGAATGCTTAATAGCCTAAAAAATTAAAAAGAAATTCATTACAAGCATTGGTTAAAATTGAAAGTTTAAAAAAATTAAATGTAATTAATTCAGATTTGCAAATTAAAATCTATAAATTGAAGCGAATAGTGTAAACGGTGAAAAAAATTTTTATAACCTCTAAGAATGCTTAGTAGCCTAAGGAATTTAAAAAAATTCACTACAAGCATTGGTTAAAATTTGAAATTAAGGAAAAAGAATTACTGTAATTAAATTTAGAATTTCAAACTATGAGTGTGCATTTGATCAGAATGCACCTCCAATATTTACGAAGGTGGAAAAAAAACAAAACATCCCATTTTATGCGAAAGGACGATCGCCGGCAACCACCAACACACGAAACAGAATGTACAATTAAGAAAAAAAAATAATGCAAATCCGATTATATATAAAAAAATTACTATATCGATAAATACTATAAAAAAATTGAGAGAGAGAGAAAAAAAATTTCTTCTACATTCAATACATTCGAATTTCCATTTGAGAAACGAATTCCAGAAATCACAAATGCAGTTGAAAATTTCAGAAAAATTTTATAAACATAAAATCGATGATGCAACCCATGACATATGAGGCGATACATACAGAGTAAAGTAAATTAACTAAACAAAAGCAAAAAAAATTATTACAAGCACTACACATGATTAAAACATAAATCCCCCAAAAAATTCACTTAACTAATCAACATAACTTTTTAACATTCTATGTCATACAATGTATCAATTCTAGATAATAAAAAAAACTCAAAACGTTTTACTATACGCGCAACATATATACAAAAAGAACAACAAAGATCCTCAATTTTCAACAATACCGCTAACTCAATGCATAGATAATTAGCGAATTAATTACTCGAATATCACTCCATAACCTTAACCCAAAATTCTCAGTAGCCCTAAAATGATTCCTCAATCATTCCAAAATGCCTTTACCTCAAAGATCATTAATATCCTCTACCTCAAAAACACTAACTGAACTTTTCTGCAACTTCAAAATAATTAATCGACTTCTCAACAATACCATTAACTGAAAACCATCTTTGCTCATCAACTTATCTACAGAAAATCTCACATAATCCTCAACTCCTAGATTCATCTCAAACCATTCTTAAATATACCACACAATCATTAATTCAACTTATCTATGTTCGTCAACTTATTCACTCGAAATCGTACAAATTCCTTAACTCAAATTTCCTTCTCTACATCAAAACAACTATCTCGAATAAACCGTATAATTATTACAACTCAATTTTCCATTGCCCAAAATCCTTAACTCAAAATAACCTTCTCTACATAAAAAAAAACTTTCTCAAATATACCGTAAAATCCTGAACTCAACTAATCCAACTGATTCAACAATTAGTAAAACAAAAAAATTCACACCCGTGATCTTCAGCATTTTCAAAACAAAAAAAATAATCAACTCAAAATCTAAAACAACAATATTAAATATTACGAAAGAAAAGCTATTGCGTCTAAAAAAAATCCAGCATCGAGCACCAACGGAGAAAGGAACAAACACTAAGCAACAAGGGGAGAACGAAAACCCATAGAGGAGAAAAAAAAAAAAGGTTGAGTTTCTGATCTCGCTTGCGACAGCAGGGGGCGTGAAGGGGAAAAATTCCTCCTAAGGCGCCGAGAAAACCGACATCCAAAATTTCACCCCTGAACCGTGCTACCCGCGGGGAGAGAAGTTCCTGCGAAAAGGAGTAACAAACAAGCAGAATTCCAACTAACAATCATGGTCCCACCCTTGGGAAGAGGCGCCCACGGGGGAGAATACCGACGAAAAGTTCTTCAACTGAGTTCCCCGGAATGAATGGACAGCTACTAGCGTGAGATGGGTTGTTTTCCTTACACTTTAATATCTCAAAATTCCAAGTACTACAACCACGAACGCCTAATCAATTACTAACAAGATTTAACACAATTAATCTGTCTAATTTAAGCAGCGCAACATTTTCCATAACGATAATAGTCAGCACAATCAATTAACTGAACCGCCTAAACATCCAAACACAAAAAAAAAATTGTTAACTAGCAACGAAACACGAATTCCATATGACAATATACACTCGAATCAATTAAACGGAAAAATAAATTAGAACACACTAAAATGCACACCTGATTATCTTCAAACAAAAAAAATTATCAAACCAATTTCTAGAAAAAACAATACTAAATCAAAATTCTCCTCTTTTGTCAATACCAAACTCAAAGCTGACACAACTACGCGTACACAAAACATAAAATTTAACAATACCATTATCTGACCAAAACTTATTTCCATCTAACAATCCAAAACTACCTTTAAGGGGTCATATACCTTTTAAAATTTCCTGAAAATCGATTTTTTATTATTATTTTTTTTTATAGAGTAAACCTTTCTGAGTGTTCTAAAAGAAACCGCATGCAGATATTCCCAATAGAACGGACGTTATTAAGAAAATAAAAAGAGTAGAAAAGGCGATTTACATATTGTTTACATTTTGGCTCCAGGGTGACAGCTGTCATGTCGCTGGTGACAGCTGCGTTTCTCTGTTTCTAATATTTTCATTCTAATTATTATCAAATGCTTGAATCTAAGCCTCAAATATTATTATTGTTGTTCTGAATATTAACTACAACTTCTACTAACTTTATAAACTTCTACTTCTACTTTGTTTTGATAAAGTGAATCTTGAATTTATACTCGCTCGTTTTTAATTTTCATACCGTATCCTATTCTAAGAAAGGTTTTAGGAAAAGTGTTTTTTTTTATAAACTTTTGAAGGATGAATTCGACTGAATCTGCTAAAAGACCATCTGGTAAACGTCCTAAGAAAAGGAAGTTTACTGGTAATATGCATACGAGATGCAAAGCTGTACACAGTGTGGATGAATCACTAAACAACAGTGCATCTGGAAAAAGATTCGGCTGCAAGATGTTCATTCATCTTTTATTGAACATGATGACTGTTTTGATGGCTATAGAGTGTTTGATAAAACTATCATGTTTACAAATATTCAAAAACTTTGCTTCTTGCAAAAAATGTGGTGGTGATATTAAACTTTTCGGAAAATTGTGTTAGAGGTTTGTCTAGTGTTTTTTCGATTGAATGCAAGAACTGTAAAGACTTGTGTTCGTTTAGAAATTCAAAAATGCTGGGTAAAAGAAAAATATTCCAGAAATAAACAGAAGTTTTGTATACGCAATGAGGACAATTGGACAGGGTCATGCAGCAATGACAACTTTCTGTGGTGTCATGGACTTTCCTCCTCCAGTTGCTGAAAAATCCTATAATAACATTATAAACAAACTACAATTGTGTAGTAAAGAAGTCGCAGAAGCTTCAATGCAAAGTGCAGCTTTGGAAGAGGTAACTTTGACAAATTCTTCCGATATAATAATTAGTGGAGATGGAACATGGAAAACCCGTGGCTATTCTTCTCGTGTTGGTATGTGTGCTGTTATAGGAGACAAATCAGGAAAGTGTATTGATGCGGAAGTGATGTCTTCTTTCTGTAAAGGATGTGATTCTTGGAAACGAAGAAAGGGGTCACCTGCTTATACAAAAAGTGGAAAATTCTTCACGTTAAAGAATGTTTGAAGAACCACAATGGTTCAGCTGGCATGATGGAGACTGTGGTTCGAATGGTTCGTATATTTCAGATATACGTTCATTAAGTCATCGTTCTTTCAAAAATTGTGAGATATACATCTTACATCGATTAGGGAGAAAGGGAAGGTTGACCGCGATTCCAAAAATAAAAAACATTCTCATCTATTACTGCATCCAATCCGTATGGAGAAGATATCACAGTTTCAAAAAAATTGAATGTGTTTAATGATATGTTCAAAAAGAATGGGAACTCGTTTACGAAAAAAATTAAAACAAATGAGCTCCAAACTCAGTGATGGGAAGTCGATTGAAAAAATGGAGAAAGGGAAAAACTGGTTAAATTTTACAAAAATTACATAAAAGCAGGGCCCGCTCTGTAAAAAAATTTTATGAACAAATCCTCAATTTTTCAAATTTGATGTTGACACGATAAGAGATATTTTAATTTTTACAAAAAATAGAGCACTTTATCTTAGTTATGAGAGACTTAATTTTGTAATAATGCAACGTACTACTATGGAAATGCAATCCGACAAAATAAAACATGCCTGTCAGATATGCGAAAAGCTGTTTGAGCTGTTTTTGTATTTCCATATACGTTCAAGCGACGAAGAACCATTGCAAACAGTTTTTGTCCAACAAAAGTCCTAATTTCATTGGCATGTAAATATCAAAATCATATAGTAGAGGGCAATGTGTTTTTTTCTTTTGGAAACTTTTAGACACAGTAACAAAAAAATTGCCAGTGGTTAGACAAATTGCCGACATACTCCGATGGATGCCATAAAACCTGTGTTTAATGATCTATCAAAACCTATCATAACCATAAATGTCTACAAAGATGAATCCCCATCCCCGTAATAGGGGTAAAACCCAAAATAATAATGAATTCATTAACTCATTAAATGTCTAATATTTTCGAACAGAAATATGAAGAGTAGCCACGTTTTTGCCAATCTACACTAAATTATGCCCAAAAACTTTAGGTTGTGGTAGAAAGATTGTTGATATATCTACAAATGAGGCAATGTGTCATTTTTAATGATGGCAATCAAGGCAGACTAAAAATTATGCAATCGCTTGGTCTGACTGTCGGTCAATTTGTTCATGTCGCATGAATTAAATAAGTTACAAAATGAACTTGTAGATATAAAAGAATTCAGACTGCAAACAAAATATTAAAATATACTTTAGAAAATATATTTTTCAAAAAGTACATTTTAATCTCCGCACAAAAAGAAGTACGACAGGCTAAAAAGAATGCAATTTAAAACTACTTGTAAGAAATTAAAACTACTGAAAAAGAGGGAACATCATATGCATGTGGTGAATTTTAGCATTTTAGAATCATATTAATACACTGCATTCATATCACAAATTGTTTAATATTTATAATAAGTAGTTGTTAATTAAGGTATTGATTGTTTTTAAGTAAAATTTATAAATTTTTAACTTTATTTTGGAGAAATAAATCACTTTGTTGCATTTTGATTATTTTGTAGCTTTTGATATTGTTTCGATGCTTGTACTGCATTGGTATAATATATGTTTTTAGTTATAATAATTTTAAAACATTGAAGTTTATTGACTAAAAAAACTTCACATTAGTTTTAATTTAAATTTAGTTGTTGTTTGAGTAACCAGAATAATATATATATAAAACTGTGGTAAATTTTACGTTTGATGTCAATTTTCTCAGAACGTCATTTTTACTCATTACGCGCATGATATTTTTAAAACCGTGCCATGGAAAATGATCAAATTTTTACTGTAGATTCTGATCATATCTGTACTTAAAATAACGAACCAGTTTGAATTTTTAATGAAAAAATTTAAAATTACAAATATAAAATAGCAAAATATTTTTAAAAATTTTATAGTTAAATTTTAAATTGTTATAGTTTACTAAAAACTTTAAATCAGTGTTTCATGCTTCGTCATTTAAAAGATAACACAATTTCCAACACTGAGCAAAAATTTCATCAAAAAATATTGGTAACTTGTTTTATAAAGCTGCGCGTAATGCATATCACTTGCGAAAAGAAAACAAAAATTTATTTTTGTAATTATCTAATTAAAAATTTATCCTAATTAGCAGTGTGTTTGTTTGTTATGTTTTAAGTAAAGTAATATCTATTTGTTTATTCCTCCAAAATTTACGTTCCAGGAAACAATAATAAAAAAATTATAGAGCTTTAAAGAGCTCACTATTTTTAACCATTTTCAACTTTTTAAAAGGTATGTGACCCCTTAAAATCCAAAACCATAAAAAAATTAAATCACATCAACACTCAATTCAATAATCTACCCAAGCGCTACCATTAATCAAAACAAGTTAACCTAAATCAACAAAAATACTATAGCAACATCAACCAAAACATTAAATTCCTAGTACAGTCTAGAACACAACCGAGACACAATGATTGACTGCACCTTCATTTAACCAAACCACAATTAATCTAAACCAACAGAAGTACTATATCGACATCAAACAAAGCCTTCAATTCCTAGTACAGTTTAGCACACAAGCGAGACAAAATTATTGACTGCACATTAATTTAACCAAACCGCAATTTAACTAGAGCCCTGAGTAAACAAAAAATTCCAAATCTATAGCAAAACAAACAACACAAAAATTAAATGAGCATTGAAACACCTAACCGAAACACTAGAAAATTTTAAATTAAAATTAGCAATCATATGACAGAACAAAACAACATGAGCAAAACAAATTTATGTTTCAACATAATTTCTTAGGGAAAATATTCAAACAACCATCTCTATCCATATCTTAACAAGCATAAATTCCAATGATATCATTATTTAGTAATACACAGCCACTTAAAATTAATACACCAACACAACTTATCAATAAAATTGCTTCTGACAAAATTCCGCTACCAAAAAAAATTAACATTGTATGCAAACTCAAAATTTAACACGAAAAGTACACAGTTATACAATCAAATCAGCATGAACTAACTTATTCAATAAAGGAACCTTTTTGTATGAAAAAAATATTTAAATTACTAGATAATAACCGCAACACAAAATTGTTTAATAAATAAAAAATGTCAAATATGTATGTATAGTAACAAGATTCAAATTTCATGACAGGTGTCCAAGGACCCCAAAATTTGATTTTTGTTGCAAACATAAATTAAAGCTTAAAATTTATAAAATTAAAATTGACGTGCATACATGAATCGCATAGAAAAATTAAATAACAATCCTATTACAAACAACAAATCTTATATATTGCATAAAACACATAGCATCAAAAAATATTTTATCTAGAGCAAAAATTGATATTAACCACGTACAACATTATGTCATTTAAGCATCAAATCAAGATATGAAACAAATTGCATAAAAAAAATTGAGCTAGAATTTATTAAATAACTGAGTACAAAATTTGATTTCACTAAAACATCAAACATGACATAAAAACAAGGTGCAACAATGAGACAGGTACCATTCCGTATGTGTGCTCTCGAAGTGACGAAGCGTAAAAATTGTAAAAAAAAAAAAAAAATTAAGTTTCCTTCAAAAAAAAATTAGCGCGGTAAGTGCATTAATGAGCCGAATTGCCTGCACGGGCCCTTAAATTATACCGTGAACTTGGAACAATACCCTTAACCTCCGTCTCGTCTGGTTGCAAATCATCTAAATTATTTAAGTGCAAATAGGAGAATCTTTTAATAAATGGAATCATTCGATTGACATGTGTGTTAAATCTCCTCCTCAATTGTTCTACATGTTGAACCCTAAAATTGACATTAGAAAAACGCTCTATTACTCTGTAAGGACCTTCAAACTTAGGTCTGAGTTTTGGAGATAAATTAGATTTGATATTAGGCGTCTTAATAAAACACAAGGACCCGATTTTGTAATCATAATGATGTTGCTTTGTCGCTCTCGTACTCAAATCGACATGCGATGCCTCCTGATCTTTTAGATTATTTAAAACTATTAAAAATTTGCTCCAAAGACGGTTAAATTTTCTCGACATATTCATACTTATTTTGTGGTGTGTCGGAGTTTTTCTCGTAAGTGTAAGATAATCGAATATCCCTGCCATGTTCTAGGAAAAAGGGCGATGTGTATGTAGCTTCATTAATCGCTGAGTTTAATGCTAACATGGTGTGCGGGAGTTGCTCATCCCAATCATTTGTGTTTTGTGAAATTGATGCCAGGATATTGGCTAGCGATTGATTGGGTTTCTCTACTCTCCCGTTGACGTGAGCGGAATAACTTGATATGTGTTTTTTATGAATCCCCATAACTCTGCAAAATTCAACAAACTCAGAACTCTTGAAATATGTAGCATTATCTACAACTAATTTATGTGGGCAACCCATGTGAACAATGTAATTATCAAATAAAGCTTTAGAAATCGTACTCGACTTAATATCAGGAAGTGGAACAATATGAATGTATTTTGTGAATGCGTCTATATATATATATATATATATAATTACCTTCAGGCGTGGTTTTTAAACGACCGAAAATATCAATATGTCACGTTTCTCCCGGTTCTTGACTTTGTTCTACTGGCTGATGAGGTGCTGGTGGAATTTTGAAAGCGTTTTTTCGAGATAAACATACAGTGCAAGAACGAACAAAATTTTTAGTATCTTTGTACATATTCTGCCAAAAGAAGTTTTCGCTGAGTCGATGATATGTTTTAAAAAATTTAAGATGCCCTCCATATTCTGAATGGACAGATTCGAGAATTTTATCTTTAAGGTATCCAACTACTTGCGACAACTTTTTTTTGAAAAAAAAAAGGAAATATGGAGATCTTTTTTGATTTTTATACTTATATAGTATATTTTAAGGAAAAAATCCTAAAATTGGTAAAAGAAAAAAAATTATTATTAATAAAATGGGAAAAATCTAGTAAAAATGTACGAAAAATTACATAAACGGGACCCGCTCTCTACAAAGATTTTATGAACAAATTCTCAATTTTTCAATTTTGATGTGTTACTTTGTTATTCCTGTTTGAAGTGATCTTCATGATAAGAAATATTTTAATTTTTACAAAAACTAGAGCACTTTATCTAAGTCATTATACGAAATTGCTTAAAAAAACATTGACTATATTCACATAAAGAGCTGAAAATTTTGAAATAAAACAGTTATTGATAAATCTGAAGATCAAAACACTTCTACTGTTATGCAGAACATAAGCAAAAAATTTCAGCTAATTATTTTCAAAACTTTTTGAGCAATCGCGGTCCCCGTTTGAGTTTTTCGAAAAAAAAACACGTTTCGCGTAAAACACATTTCAAAGTTTGACATCTTGTGTAAAGTTAAGGCATTTGCTTTTACTAAAACGCTTGTAGTTTTTGTTCTAGTGGAGGGAAAATAAAGTACTTGGTATTGTTATTAAGTTAATAAAATGGTCTATAAAATAAAATCATAAAAAATTTTGCCGATTTTTGAAAAAAATCATGATTTTAGGGTAGTCGGATACCTTAAGACAATGTGGAATGCAAACTTGTTTTCTAGTGGTGTTAGACCTGGGTGATCTGGAGGGGCGCTTGGACAAATGGCATAACAAACCTTCCCCATTAATAAAATAGTTGCTGACTTGTGGGCTAACGTCATTTTGATCAATTTTTTGTATAATAGGACTTAAAACAGGATCTTCATGTTGCATTTTAATAAGATCTTTAGAGTCAGGTAAAGCTATTGTGATGTTGTTAACACAACGGGAAAGATGATCTGCGACTGAATTTAAGGAACCCCTGATGTAGTGTATATCGTAATTAAATTCTTCCAGAGCCAATTTCGAACGCAAAATTTTGGAAGAGGGATTTTTATTAGAAAGAAATTCTGCAAGAGGCTTATGATCAGTAAAAACTTTGAATTTTCTACCCAACAAGAAAGGTCTAAAAAAATTTAATGCTGTATATATTGCGAAGAACTCCAAAACCGTTGCGTTATATTTAGATTGCGAGGGATTTAATTTCTTAGAAAAAAAATATAAAGGTTTGACTTCAGAGTTAGGATATTTTTGTTCCTAAACTGCCCCTATGCCGCGAGATGAAGCGTCCGTTGTGATTTGTAATTCTGCGTCTGGATCGGGTAATGCTAAGACCGGTGGGTTCAATATGGCTTTCTTAATATCATCGAATGCCTCCTGCGCTTCAGATGTCCACTCAAATGGAGTGTCTTTTCTCAATAGATTCGTTAATGGAAGTGCTCGTTTTGCGAAATTTTTAATATATCTCCTATAAAAATTACAACACCCTAAGAAAGATTTAATTTGCTTTTGATCCTTTGGAACTGGAAACTCGTTAATCGAAACGGACTTATCTTTATCTATAAGGATACCTTCCGGCGTTACTACAAACCCCAAAAATTTACAACTCTTTGTTAAAAATTGACATTTACTCGGATTAAATTTTAAGTGAATTCTTTCAAAGCGTTCCAAAACCTTACTCAGTAATTCAAAATGTTCATCTATAGTTTTAGTAAATAAAATAATGTCGTCTATATAAACCAAGGCTCCGTTGTGTAATAAATCTCCCAAGACCTCCTGTGCGATTGATTGAAAAGCTTTAGGCGAGTTTTTTAAACCGAAACAAAGTCTATTAAATTCATATTTGTCACCGTCGGGAGTAGAGAATGCCGTCTTATGCCTGTCTGCAAAGTGTAGTGGAATTTGATTAAATGCTGACTTTATGTCTAAAGCCGAAAAATAGTTTGAACCCGAAATTTCATGCAAAATGTCGTCCAATGTGGAATAACGAAGTCTTGAGTCAAAGTTATTTCGTTAAGTTTCCGAAAATCTAAAACAAGGCCCCATTTTTCTCTTTGCTTGACAAACAAGCCCGGAGTATTGTACTGAGAATTAGATTTCGAAATAATCCCTGCCTTCTCTAAATTTGCAATCTGACGTCTAAATTCGTTTCTTAAATTAAATGGAATCTTGTAAATCGGACATTTAATGGGATAGTCATGCTGTAGACTGATTCTATGATGCTCCGTAGCGGCTGCAGATAATTCTACCGTAGAGCGAGCCAAAGCACTTTTGTGCAAAATTAAAAGTTGAAATAATCTGTTTTTTATTTTGCTGTCCAAACCTGAAAGGTTAAAATCCTTCTCCGTAAGTGGGGGTAAAATATCTTGAGAAACGGGAAAATCAGAAGAAAATTCTTCGTAATTATTGACAGTAATTATTTTCATGTTTTTGTTAAGGGTGATTATGTTCTCAGAATCGTTTCTAATTTCTAGAATGGTGTCATTTGTTTGTGGATCAATGTTAATTTGCGAAGTAGTCAAATGAATGTTTTTTGTTTTTAACTTTGCTGAACTCTGAATATTAGCCAAAGACATAGAATTAGGTAATGTTGAAATATGGATACGAACATTTGTGACCGACTGGGAACCCACACACGTTTTGTGTTTTAACAATCCATGGATAAAATTACTTTGAACGACACGCTGAGGGAGCGAATAATGGATAAGCGGAATGGAAAATTTATTAATTAATAAACGGTTTCTACCCATATCTAAGACTGCATTCCATAATTTCAGAAAGTCGTATCCCAAAATAGCGCAATAATTCTCGTTAATCTCTTGCTTAGTTATAAAAAAAATATGTTGAAATTGAAATTCACCCAATGACAATTGTATTTCATAACAACCGAGAATTTCTACCGTATCTCCACTCACTGCTTTAATTTGAATTTAAACATTAAATTCCTTAAAGTTTTCATTTTTTATTTGAGTGAAAAAAGAATTTGACATTAATGAAACGGACGCACCTGTGTCAATTAAAATTCTGAATTTGTGATCTTTCACACTAGCTCTTATTATTAGTAGATCAAAAATATTATCTCTAGATTTAATAGGAGAAAACCGTTCTTCTACCAATTGTAAAACATCTAAATTCGGCTTTCTCCGCGGAAGTTTAAATTGTCGTTTCTAGTATTGCGTTGAAACCTTCTATTCCTAGAAGTCGTGTGTGACCCGCCCGCCGAATGCCTGGGGGCTGCGTAATTATCGCGAAAAGCCGATTCTTGGAAATGGACATGGCTCCGATTGAAAGAATGAGTGCTTGGATGACGAAAAACAGAAAATTCGCCCACGGCGCCTCTCCGGGAGGGGGGCTGGTAATTGGCTCTACGCTCGTCCATCCGCCTCTTCCGACAGTCCGCCTGCCTATGTCCTTGGAAGCCACAATAAAAACATTTAAAAACAGTCTACCTTCTGCCAAAAGGAACCCCACCCATTTTGCGAACCGTAACTGAACTAGCTTCCTGTAAACGCTCGACCCTTAAATTGATTTCCTGTAGTTTGTTCGTCAATGCTGAAATGACCAAAGTTTCCGTTTGTGAGAGCGACAAACCAGATCTCTCGTCATTCGCGATTTGATTTAATTTAACATTCTGTTCTTCAATCAACGCCGCGTTAATTGACTCGTCCAAATTTATGGGATCTCGTGCCAAGACGAATCTACGAATATCGTTTCGCAAACCACTTATAAAACGCGATTGTATTAATTGATCGTTAGCGTTCCTCACCGCGGTGTTTTGAGCCGAATTACCTGACTGGAATATCTGTGTTCCCAGTTTATTGATGCGTGCTGCGAATTCTTGTACGCTTTCGGACGAACCCTGAATGCATGAAGAAAATAACTGTAAACGTGTGGATAGTGGGACGGCCTTCTCGAATCTAGCAATAAGAATTCTAGCGATATCGTTGTACTCTGTTAAATGACTGTGGGTTGGGTCGGATAAAAAAAATTCCTCAGCTATTCCCGCTAATTTTAGTTTAACTTTCTCGTCGTTTGACCACTTGCCTAAATTCGCAACATCATTTATTTTTTCCAGGAACCTACGTATTCCCAACGATTCACCTCCGTCATACATTGGGATCAAATCAATTAGATTAAATTTCTCAGACGCCGTTTGCGTCAAAAGGGGGTCTGATTGTCGTGTACGCGGCATGTTTTAAAAAAATTAAAACAAAATTTCTAACGAGATTAAATTGCAACGGAAACAGTTAAATTCTAACTCAAACAACTGAATTCAAGCACTCGTGCAGGGTAAGAGAAAATTCAGAAAATTAAATAAAACTTTTAACCAATCGACTCTCGATTAAATACATGTATGAAAAAAATATTTACATCAATGTAAAAGAGAGAGAAAAAAAAGAGCACCAGTACCTGTGACATCTTGCACCTTTCTTTTTTTCCCTTCCTCTCTCTCTCTTCGGAGAAAAAAAACTACAAGAAAAAAAATTTCACAAGTAGAAAAATCGAGTAATGGATAAAATCAAATCACAGTAGCACACTATAACAGTTTTTAACATGTTTAAGAGATGAAGTAGGATTATTATTTCGGTGACCCATCAAGAAAAAAAAATTCACGACATCAGATGATGTAAAAGGAAAAAAAAAAAAATTCACGACATCAGATGATGTAAAAGGAAAAAAAAATTCCGACGACTGGTCATGCGACGCTGATGATAACTTATTTAATTACTTTCTTTCTTATCCTAAAATAATAATTTCTTAACTTTCCAGGTTCTTAAGTTAACATCGCATCATAACTTAGTTTAAAATTAAACACTAATATTCTATAGACAAATTACAGTACTCTGAATTAAGAGTCTGATAAAATATAGATAAAAATTAATTTTATTGAATAACATAATTTTAAGTAACTGTAAATATACTGCAAAAAAAATTTAAATTTAACTTAGCTTTGAGAGAGATAGGAAGTGGGATGGAGAGGGGGACATGGTCACCGCTCGGAGTCTCGCGAAGTCTAGTTCAAGGCCTGGATCTGATTAGTTTGTCTCTGTCTCTCTGTGTCCGAGTGTTTCCAAATCGGGGCGCATCCCGTTTTATTTGGCGTCCTCTTCACTGCCAAATTCTAGAGCGGACTCTTTACCTTGTCCACTTAATTTTCTCTGATTGGTCTGGAACCAGCGCAGAGTTACCGCCGAAAGTTCGTTGACTTTGGGAACGCGGGAAAATCAATGACACACCCCAATATTTATGGATGTATTGCTCTTTCCAGGCGTGGGAATGTTAGGCACCCTTTGCTGAGGAATGCACCCTTTGCAGAGGAATTCCCCCTCAGTGGTGGGGAAAGAAAACGCATTCCACCAAACTGAGTTCACAATTTTGATGTTCTGTTGAATATTCCTAAATGAATCCGCGCCTCCCATTAGGAATAAACAATTGCATAATATTTCTATGCATATGAAGAATACATCAGGCCTTTAAAAGAGACTAAGATTCTTGAGCCATTTGTTGTGAAAAAAGCTCAAAATGCTTTAGAAGGGTTCTTTACAGTTTATTGGATATGATCTGGTAGTACTGTTTCCCCATCACTTCTTCAAACTACACTTGATGTAAAAACTAAAATTAATTCAGTGGCGTAACTGCTCATGAGAGCCAAAGCCTACTGTGCTCATCTCAGCACACCTTACCTTTGGGCGCTGAGATGCATGAGCAGATGTCCAGATCATGTGGTCAATCCGAAGTGAATTCCGCAGTGTTTAGTTCATATGTAAGCTTGGTACTCATTTATTGACTCACTGAAGGGATGAAAGGCTGAGTTGACTTTGCCCAGCCTAATAATAGAACCTTGGACCCGTGGTGTGGAAGTGGGATACGTTAACAGTCGGCCTCGAACACTTGATTTGCATCCCTGCAAAAGCAGATATGTTTCATCAATGAAAATCATCTTCCAGTTGTTAACAATCCATTAGAGGTATTTTTTGGCCCCTGCTAAACGTTTTTCCATCATTTTTTGAGTTTGAGATTGTTTTTTCTTCGAACTTGTTACCTTGCGATCTGCTTCCAGAAGCTTTTTCCGTACACAGTTGAGGTACTCATTTCAACTCAAAAATTCCAATAAATGGCTCCAATGGTCTGTGATTGTTTCACCTTTTTTTCTATTTTTTATTAGAATTTTAATAGTTCTTGGAGTAGAGATTTCCTTTGCTGCTCATATATTCTCTTTTCTATTTGGAAAAGCTGATCTGAAATCTTGAAATGTTCTTAAAATTATTTAATCACTGATTTGGCCACACCAACTGCAGTAGCTATACCTCTTACAGTAATAAAAGTGTGTACATTAAAGAAGATTATTTTAGAGCGCTTCCCTGGAGTAATATCCACATTTGAACAAGCAAAAGTAACACATGTTGCACGGAACACAAAATTATAACGACTACCAGCCACACGGAAACTCTCACAACAAAGCTACCACTACAGTAAAACCTGCAAAACAAGCAAATTATATTCAATGTAGATTTTTCACACTAAATTGTGACAAATGTAGTTGAGTCATCGCTGGTAATTACATAAGGCTAAGACAAAAGAAAGAGATTTGTCCCATTTAATTCAAACAATACACCAGATGCGAAAATTGGATTAAAACATAAAATTATTGCAAGCATGTAACAATGAGTTTACCTCGAGGTTTTTTTATCCTCTCTAACTCGGGTTTACTACTACCCAGAGAAATTGATGTTTTAAATTAGAATAACGCCTTAATACAAATGAATGTCACTGCCGAATAGTAGTTGAGCATTTTGCGATATTGATCATAAAGGGAAATAAAGAAAATTGTAGTTTCTTGAGGATGATATAGGCACATTCATTCGTAAAAACGCAACATCGTTGTATTTTTGGTATTCATGGCTACACAGTTTTTTAGATTGTCAAGGTCGAGATAATGCTTCTCTTTCAGATACATACAAAATTGATTTTTACCAGTCCGCGTGTTTTGTCTGCATATCCTGTAGACCAGTGTTTCTCAAACTGTGGGGCGCGTGCCCCTTGCGGGGCGTGATAACTCTACAAGGGGGCGCGAGTATATTGAAAAGTTGAAAACTAAAGATTATTCAAAACATTATTAATTTACACAAGTAAGCAAACAAAATACTTTATGACATAATAAAATATAAAATACACATTTACACTGATATAATACACTTATAAAAGTATCGGTACTGTACAATACATTTTATTATTCATATAACAATACTGAGTTAAGAATAAGTTTGATAATTACCAGTGACCCCAAGGGCTTGTATTAACACTTATCTTGATGATTTGTACGGTTTATAATTAATTCCTTAACTGTCGATTAAAGTTTACTTGGTTTAGTCCCCAAAGCCACGGTTTTCCACGTAGATGCGCGTATTTTGATGTTTTTTTGGGAGGGGGAGAAAAGGAATAAATAAGTAAAATCCTCTGAAATAAGTAAATCCTTTGCAAAGACTGTCAAAGTCCTTTTATTGTATTCCAATGCCTTAGGAATAATTTTATGGATAGCATTGCACAGAAAAAAATCTTATCTCAGAAAGACGTATATATACGCCCAGGAGATTAATGTTTTGACTGAGCGAGACGTTTATATACGTCGGTGGTATATAAGAGGTCAAAGTCGTACACACACACACTGTAGCTTTCGTGTAAAAATATAGTATTATTGAATTCAATATAATGTTATTGTATGGAAGGGGGTGCGATGAAAATGAGGATTGAATATTGGGTCGCGAGTATTGAAAGTTTGAGAAGCACTGCTGTAGACACATTTCTAGCATTGGATAAATAAAAGTAATTTGATGACTTCTTCTACTTATAAAAGCTTCGAGTTTGATTTTATGATTTCTACACTCGTGCTGCGTTTGGATTTCTCGGGAATCTCAATTGTGAGCGAGATCTCTAGCTGAGCCAACATGTGGAGGAGGCAATAACTTTCATGCGAATGGGGCTCCGGTGACCCTAGTGGAATGTACCAATCAATGCTTTGAAGATAGATTCATGAAGTAAATACGCGGGTGTTACTGTTTCAGAAAGGAATTGTAGTTGAACTAAAGGAAGCGGAGTGGTCAAATCACAGGATCGGCAAACATTTCGGTCCAAGCGATACTATCATTCGATGATGCTGGAAAGAATAGATGAATCGTAGTTGTACAGAAACTCAAGAAAAAAAGCATTGAACTATGAGGGACGACAGAACATGAGAAAAGCGCAACCATCCTAACAGAACTACGTTGTTTAGCTCTTAAGACAAGAAAACAAACAATATATATTTAAAAAAATTAAGCCAAATCCTATTTCGTTAGAAAAATGTACTGGCGTTATCTATTGGAGCTAGTTGGATCTTTGTCAGAAATAACGCAGATTAAATTTAAAATTAAATAAGAAAAAATGTATTTAATGAATTAATATTTGAAAACACTGTATTAACATCTAGTGTCATCCACTACAAGTTAAAAATGTATTTGAACTTCAATGGAAGATTAAAAAGTATTTTATTAACGATTGAAAAAATTTTAAAGATATATATATATATATATATATATATATATATATATATATATATATATATATATATATATATATATATATATATATATAAATAAATAATTAAAGATATATGTAGGGATACAATGAATTAATAGTAGGAATTGAATAAAGCTGTAAAAATTAAATCCTTGTTAAATAAATGACTTAAAAGTAATAATAAATTTTTTCAGGATTTTACAATAATCATTTCCTACTGATGTGTTCTGATAATGTGTTTTCTTCCCTGATATTTCAATTTAACAAGGAAATTAACTTTTAGTATTTTAGTCTAATAAGAAGATTTAATTTCTTAAAACTGTATTAGTTTTTCTTTGAAAATGTATAGAATATCTTATATTAATTAAACTAGTAATATTAGAATTTTCTTTATTTTAGCCAAAAGAAGGAATTTTTTTTAAAAAATTGATTATAATTACATTCTATGAGCTCAATGTTTCTAACAATAGATTAAATTACCAATGCTTATATATACTTAATCCTACACAAATTTTTCGTTTAGGATGATTTTTTTCGAAATTTAATACAAACATTTAAAAATAAATTTTAATTATGTTTAAGTAGAGATATTTTCTTACTTTTATGAATAAAAAAATTTACAACGGTAATAAAAATATTTTGTTTGTCAAATCAATTTTAATTTTGTATGTTTTGCAGAAAATATCTATTTTTTCATCGAAAACCTTACGTACTATATTAATTAAAAATTAATTAAAATGTCTACGTTTTTTGCTTTAAGGGAAGATAATGTATCTTTTCTTTTTGATGTAAAATTACTGTGTGTGTATCTTTAAATATTACTATCAAAACATACATTGATATCTCCTAAGAAACTGAAATCAGGCATTTTTTTCCAGAAATTTAATACTTTGCTTTTCAAAAAGTGATGTTAATTAACTTCTTGTTCAATGGCCCATGTGCCGCTACTTTCTTATTTTTGGCGTATGTATCATATGACAAAATGTATAATTACAACGGTGAAAAAATATAATTACTTTGTACATTTATTGTCTATTTTCTCTTAGATTATTGTTGCATGTCAAAATAAAGAGAGATAAAGAGAAGAGTGGTCAGCAAAGTGCGGCTCTGGCACAAATATCCATGAAAGGCGCAATAATATTTTCATTAAAAAAAACTTGATAAGAAAAAATTACATCTTATTTTGATGAATTAAAATTCTTTTTTAAATCAAGAACATGTATATTTTTTGTTTAAGCTAAACGATAGATAGGTAATTAAAATTTAATATTGTTGTAAAAAAATACGTAACGAACATCGAGTTTAATTTCGTTGGTTTTTAGTAAATGTAAACACAAACCACGTGCAAGCTACCGGCTGCAATTGTTCGTATGTTTTCGGTGTACTCCGGTGTGATACAAAGGTACCATACTTTTACTAAAGTAGTGGGGGTACAAATTGACATCACAAACCAGCAGTTGCAGTGTGAACAGTTTTGTCTTATCTACCGTGTCTGCCGTAGCCCTGTCTTATTAAAACTTTGTTGTATTTTTCTATCTAGTTGCACATCTTACAGTTATTTTTGCACGATTTTATTACACCTGCTATATATGTTTTTGGTTCCGGTACAAAATTTGTAATCGATTTTTCGATAACCTCTATTTGTCCAAATGTTGGAAGTTTTCTTCCAAATTTGGTCATATTAAAAGATTTGTTATTCTGATGATGGAAAAATTATTATTTTTCTTTTTAAAGCAGTTACATATACTAAAGTTTGATTCTAATCAAGGGGCACGGAAACAAAATTAAAACCAAGACGTCTAAATTTTAAATATTAAAGCAGTGTTTCTCAAACTTTCAATACTGGCGACCCGATTTTCAATCATAATTTTTGTCGCGCCCCCCCTGTACAACAATAATGTATTGACTGCAATAAAAATGCACTTTTACGCTAAAGCTACAATGCGATCTCAATTGTAAACTGTATAAGTATTAAATTTTGTATATGTTACTTTTAAGCTATATATATTTTAAGAAAATTACTTAAAATATATATTACTTACTTATATATATTATGTTATTTTTTTCTCTAATTTTTAATTGGAACAGATCGCAAAATGATATATTTAATTAAAGATATATTTCCTTCAGCATCCATTTCTCAAAGTACAAATGTCATTAGAAAAATTGTCTAGTATATGTTGCTCTCTATCATATCCATCACATTTGGCATTATCGGGTACGTTTGCGTGAGTCTGGGCAGCCTATCGGACGTCTGCGCAAAACATGTAAAAATGTTTTTCCTCGTACAATTCCAGCCAGTTTTTGTCGACTCGATACTTCTATAGCTACCGAATCTACCTTGAATGTACATTTTTTAATTAGCACGTTAATTGTAATTCACGGTAATTAAGTATTTACGGCAGTAGATTAAAACAAAATCATACATGCATTTTTAAGTCGTTAGCAAACATTCGACGATAATAAAGGATCAACAAGTACACAGACGGGCATGGTTCCGAAAATTAAATCAAGGAAATATTGTCAAAAATACTTAAATTTTGGATTTACCACTACTGAAGTAAATGATGGGGGGGAAATGCCCCAGCTAGTTATGTGTTAAAACTTACAAATCTGAAGAACAACATGTTAAAGTTGTTTTTAAAACCATGTAAAATCATTTAGCCATGTTGGCAAAGAATTTTAAAAAGTATTTTCTTGATGAGGACAAATTGGTAGCAAGTTACGAGTGGATTACGGATCTATTTCAAGATACTCGAGAAGGGTTCTCAACTTCCGAAGAAGAAATCTTTATAGAATTCACATCCAGTGAAAAATTAAAATGCAATTTTGTAATAAATCGCTCTTTGAATTTTGGGTAGAGGTGGATGATGAATTATCTGTACTGAAAACAAAAGCACTTCGTATACTATTACCATTTTCAACATCCTACCTTTGTTAAATCGGATTTTCTGCGGTAGCTGCTTTGAAGACAAAATATAGATCTCTCAGCTATGTAAATATAGAAAAATAAATCTTTAAGTGTCAATTTCTGATAATAAACCTTCCTTTGAAAAACTTTGCTCTACAAGACAAGCTCAAGGAAGTCACTAATAATTATTGAACTTGTTCTTAATTTAGTATTAAGAAATTATTTATAAAAAACCTTCTTCAGTACTGATACATTAAACGTATACTGGCTGAAACACCGGCTCTTCGCACGAGTCCATTTTTTAAAAACAATATAACATTATTCTTGATATAATAGCTGAACTGTAAAGAGAGTAGAACTGCGTACACGACATTGCATACAAAAATGTAAAATGTTTTTTTTTAGATAAATGCTATAATTGTAAATAACTGTTAAAAATAATTGTAATTTTAAACCTCACAAAATAATTATTTAGAATTAATGTTAAAAAATGAAAAGGAATATAAAATTCCTATGAAGAATAATTGTGTTACTTTTTAATATTTAAAGCGAGAAGACTTCAAAATGTTTTAACCCGGGAGCAGGCGCGCACTCCATACTAACACTAATGGTAGTGCGGGGGGACTCAGTCATCCCAATCATTTGTTTATAATTATTTTTACTCTACGCGATACAAATCGGAATTTCAGTGAAGAGTTTAATTAAGAGAAAGTATACTTACCGGCTTTCGAGGAATGTTAATTTTTTCTATGATGATTTGATAAAAAACCCAATAAAACTGAACTAAAATGATTCAAAAGTGCAAGACCTTAATAAAGGACGCAAATCAGAGACACTTTTCATTAACATTACAGAAATGTTATTTGCTGGCAAAGCTGTCATATTTTGTTCAAGTAATTGTAGTTTTAATGAGCTTTCATGATCGAGTGAGTGAATATTAACGTCGCACTGTTCAGCTACACGAGGGCTTTTAGAGACGGACCTCGTAATGTTGAACAATGGTTGACGAGGACGATACTTGAGCTGGCCTCTTTTAGCTACCACACCACTTCAAGAAGAGAACGTTTGAGCTCTCGACAGATTTAACGTGCACCTCCCCCATACACAACGTGTCTTTAATGGTACTGGGCTCGAACTCGTAACACCTTTGGTGATCAAAAAATATCAAGTTGAACTTCTTTTTTCTTGTGTCTTTTTGACAACGCGAACTGAACCTTGTGGTACACTTATGACTCCATATTTCAGTTGATGGAGTTCTTTAGGAAGCATTTGAAAATTTTCCTTTCGTTTCATGTTCATCGTGTTTCTTAATCATGAATAATATGCATTATTTTGCTTGATCAGTTTCAACTTCCTTCAATAGAGATCACAGGTGCTCCACGCCACCACTCCCGGGTTAAATGTGTATTCTGAAAAAAATACGGATGTTCTAAAAAGGATTATGACGTTTTTCACTATGCTTTATATGTTTGAGATTACTCTGAAAAATAAATCTTAGCCAAATAATCCTTCAAATCAATCTCAATGCTTTTCCAAGTATCGTAAAACTCTTCATTGTTCACAATTTCTCTAAGCGAAAAACAAATACATAAAAGATGGGATGGAACTAATGTAGAAACCATATCAGTAAGTTTAAAGGTCAATCACAAATGATCAGCAAATGTATTATGCTGCCTGGCTGAAAAGTGAATCATGTCTTCCTTTTCTTTCTACTACTAATGTACAGTATTTCAATAATAATTACAGTGATGAAATGTTTATCTTCTTAGAATTTTTCTCTGGGTCTGGGTTTCGTTTTTTCTTTTAAAGAGTAATATTTTATGTTAAAAAAGAAAAACGCCAGATGATTATCATAAATTATATCAGTGTTGTGCATTTTTTTATTATGGAAAAAAAGTATTTTGTTTCATTTCTTTCCGAATAGTTTTTTTTAAAAAATCTTTAAATTTTCGATATGCTCGCGCCCCCCCTCTAGGGGGCACGCCCCACACTTTGAGAAATACTGTATTAAGGTTTATTTTAAAGAAAAAAAAAGCATTTAAATAAAAAACACTCAAATCAACTAGTAACACTCGGTACATGACTTCACTCTTTTTTACACAAAGACAGAAATAAATTCCTTTCTAATCCCCAAGAGGGGAAAAGGAATTTCCGTCCCTTGTCCAAATGCGTCTTTTGACCACATGGTGAATCTTCACATCCCACATTCCAAGGGGGAGAACTAACCATCCCCTGTAACGGGTGTTAATGGACCCTTCTACTCCTACACCTCCCCTTAAGAAGCTTATCTGTCATTCCAGGACGATGCAGCTGAAAAGAAAATATAAAAAAAAACACATGCATACATACAAAGCAAGAAACGAGATAACGAGAGAAATTTTTTATCCAGGTGTCACGTGAAAAAAGCTTTTGATAATACAACTCCCACAAAAATAGTTTTGCAAATCACATTAATATGGTAGAAAATTAATATCCATACAAGAGATAGAACCACAAATAATATTGACAAATATTAAGATATAAAAGACAAGTTACTCAAAATATAGCATAAAATCTAAAATAATTATACAACATGTACTAGCAAAGCATATTTAGAAGCCAATGTTTTAAACTTTAGCAGTTTTCAGAAATTATGGTACAGAAAAACTTTAAGTTTATTTATAATCATTGGCTTAAATCCTATCTATTTAACAGGCGCAGGCAACCTGGGTAATTCATTACTTTTACATGTTTAAGCCCTCAGTTAAATATTAATTTCTATATTGTACCAGGTTTAAATATTTAAAATTTTCTTTTTCTTTTTCTTCCAATTTCTAAGTAGAATGAAAGTAAAAAAAAAAATCATTCTCAATCCCAAAAGTGACAAAAAGCAGCCAATGCATGTTATTGTCCATAAAATATCAACGCGTACCTTAAGTATTTCCAATCCTGCTTTCAACTCGAAATTCATAGTACCTGTTATTGGATCACGACAACATTGCACCAGGGTTGAGTCAACAAATTTAGAAATACATTCTTTACGTGGCCGACCACGCCTATTACTATACAAGATTATATTTTTAAATACACAAGTAAAGGCAACCTCTATCTTGCTTTCTTTTATACCTTGTCCATTTGTTTGGACATTCGATGCATTAATTTTTACTGCTATCAAATCTCCGTTTGGAACATTCAATAAAGACAGTGTGTAAGTCTCAGGGAGTAGATCGGTGACCACATCTTGGATGCAAACTGATTTCGAATTTACTGAATTAATAATTCCTTCTTTCTTTTAAGGTTCTCGAAGTATCGCAGGATTGCGAATCATTTGTGAGTTTTCTATTAATCCTTCATAATCAGAGGAACAGATTAACATGTCGTTAACCAAATTTTTAGAGACAGGCACAGCACCGTGCCTACGGTCATTCAATTCCATGTTAGAACTTTTCAATTCAACCATTTCATGCTCCCCAAATGCAGACGTTATTTGAATTGACCCTCTATTATCAATGCTTTGTCCTTCGACAACATCTGATAAGTTTTCTGGTTTTTAGAGAACTGACGTTCTAAACTCTTTCCATTGATATGAAACAAGAAATAATAAAATATATACTGATATATATAATAACTGAAATTTGAACTGGCGTTCAAAAATTTATAACTCCATGTGGATATGCAATAAAATAATATACTGAGAGAATTAATGATTTTGAAAATTTTTAGAACTGATGTTCTAAAACTTTCCATTGATATGGAACAAGAATAATAAAATATATACTGAAGTATAATAATTCAAAATTGAACTGGCTCTCAAAAATTTACAACTGCATGCATATGCAGAGCAAAAGAAAACAAAAGCCGTACACTGACGTATACAAAGATAAAATCAAAATTCTCTCTTAATAAAATGGATGTTAAACAGTATAATTTTAGAAATTTCTCTCGTATTACATTACAGGGAGTTGCAAGCAAAAACTCTTACCTGATCCATTTCCTCTCGGGAATAAAAAAAAAAACTCATCGAAAAGTGAGGTATCCCACTGGTTGTGCCACTAAAGTTTCACTTTAATCAATGGGCACGTAAACAAAATTAAAACCATGACGTCTAAATTTTAAATATTAAGAAATTAATTAAATTTAAAGAAATTTTTTTTTAACAAAAACACTCAAATCAACTAGTAACACTCGGTAAATGACTTTACTCCTTCGTACCCAAAGAGAGAAATGAATTCCTTTCTAATCACCCAGAGGGGAAAAAGAATTTACGTCCCTTGTCCAAATGCGTCTTTTGACCACATGTAGAATCTTCACATCCCACATTCCAAGGGGGAGAACTAACCATCCCCTGTAACAGGTGTTAATGGACCCTTCCACTCCTACACATATATTAATAAAATTGTATTTTTTAAGAATATTTTTTTTAAATTTTTATTTTCATCGATTTAATAATGATAATAGTTTTGTACTGGTGGCTTTAGAAAAAAATATATTTGGAATATTTTTATAGGCACCCCAATTAACATGGTTACCAAAAAAGGCAAAGAAAAACGGAAGATGAAAGCCGCGAATTTAAATTTGAGTGGACGGAGAATTTTGCTTTCATTCAAAACTTGATTGGACTTCCGACATGTCTTATTTGTAAGGAGAAATTTGCGCATATCAAGAAGTCAAATTTAAAGAGAGACACTTTACAAGAAAGCATGCGCCATTTAGCACTAAATATCCTACCGGTGATGCAAGGAAGAAAGCAGTTGGGGAACTTCAGAAGAGTCAAGAGTCGTCAACTTCTGTGTTTAATAACTGGATGCAATTTTGCAGCAATATTAATATGGCAAGTTTTATTTTTAGCCAAGAGATTGCTAAGAGAGGGAAACCGCGTACACAGACGGTGAATACATAAAAATTGTATTATAAATGCATCCGAAGAGTTATTTCAGAATTTTAAGAACAAATCAGATATTCTGAAAAGAATCAGAGTTACCAATGTCTGCAAAAACCATTAAAGATAGAACAATTAAAATGTATTCGAATATAACACTCCAGCATATCGAAGATCTGAAATTGGTTTCGGCTTTGTCAATAGCAGTTGACTAGTCTTGTGACGTAAATGGTACAGCGCAAGTTTCACTTTTTGTAAGATTTATGTCTCATTCAGGCCATAAAGAACTTTTAGGATTATTGACAGTCAAAGGTCAGACACGTGGAGAAGATATCGCAAATGCTGTAATTGAGTGTATGGATAAACATCATATTCTCCTCGATAATATTGTGTCTATTTCAACAGATGGGGTCAAAAGTATGACCTGCGTAAGAAAAGGGTTTGTTACTCTTTTGAAAGAAAAAATAAATCACGAGATACTTGTTTACCATTGTATCATTCACCAAGAAGCGCTTTGTGCACACACATTTGTGATGGGCTCATCGCGTTTTCTACTAAAAACTACTCTTGGGTTCTTTGTCGCCTAAAAAGGCAAATTCTTTCCAACCAAATCCAGAAGCGAAGCATGAATATGCAAATTGGAAACCTATTAAATAGCAGAAGATCAGCGTAAGCATATGACCTATTGTAAAGTGATTATGCTAGTCTGGTTTAAGCACGTGAACTGAAAAAAAACCGTCATTGAGTGTGAAGATATCCGTGACAGAGTGATCAAGTCAAGGTGGATACAATTCCACGCGAGATATACTAAATATATTTAGGATCCGAGAGGATTGCGGTTAAACAAAAGATTAAGGTAGGATAATTCTAGTATCTATTAGGACTGAGTATAAGTTGAGATTAGGAATAGACGGAAATATAGTGATCAAAGTCGCACTTATTTGGTAATATGTATTGTGTGTTTTCTCACCTAAGATCCGCTAAGTTATAATATAAATATTATCATTGTTAGTGTTTAAGTTAAAATCTTAATAAAGACATTTCAAGATCATGGCAACGCCTGGTTCTTCATTCACTCCCACACCTCTAGGTCACGAAGATAACTTAGGAGTAAGGTATCACCCACGGGCGAATATCTCACACATTTCCAGATAAAATTTGTAAAGTTATGGAATTAGTAATTGCCATTATACACTCCACTTTAGCTAAAACTCTTAATCATCGCCAATTCAAAGAATTTTTTATTTGAAATGGAGAGTGAGTACGCTGATCTTCTACTTCATAACAAGGTGCGTTGGTTATCAAGAGAGAACGTTTTAAAACGTTTCGCGTCCCTTTCTCTGGAAATTAAAGCTTTTCTTCTTGAGACGGGCATCCACTATCCAGAACTAACAGACAATCAGTGGATCCAAAACTTTTATTTCATGGTAGACGTTACGTTTCATCTAAATTAGCTTAATTATACACTACAAGGGAAAGGAAACTTAATGTTTTCAATATTAAAAGAAGCAATAACATTCAAAACCAAATTATCCATTTTTGCACAGGATTTTGAAAGGGAAACATTGTTTCACGTTCCTAGCCTGCTGAGGCATCGCCAAGAAAATAATTCATCTATTAATAAACACCATTTTAAAACAATAATTTTAAATGCTAGGGAAGCATTTCTCAGCAGGTTTCAGGAAATTAAAAACAGCAGGGCAACTTTAGTATTTGTCAAAAATCCTCTTAATGCTACGATAACCGATTTGAAATTCTCTCCTTTTGAAATTGACATTGGTAGCTTTGAAATACAATTGCTGGATTTAAAAAACAAGGAGATATGGCGCTCTAAATTCGAACGTCTTTGTGTTGAACTGGAAATAATGGAGAAGAAAAAATGTGATCTTAGTTCACAACACAAGTGATCTTTGAATGACCCGGAGAAGGAAGACATGATCATTTTCAACGCTTGGAATAGTATTCCTGACTCTTACGATCAGCTGAAAAAGCTCACGCGTTTACTGTTCTTTCTCTTTTCGGTTCTACATATATATCCGAACAATCTTTTTCAAGCATTAACATTATCAAGAGTAAACTAAGAAGTCGTCTTATTGATGAAAACTTGGAATCATGCCTAAAATCAAATACAACAACATACAAACCTGACTTACTCAAACTTTCCAAGGAGATGAAAGCACGTTGTTCGCCTTAATAAATATTTATTAAGTATGAAATTTAGTTTCGTTTGGTGTACTACTGATTTAGTATAGTAAAAGTTTACTAAACAAGCAGATTTGGCTCCCAATTTTTTTAAAAATTAATGTTATGTTCATATTTGGCTCTTTGGCTAATAATTTTGCCGACCATTGACTTATATAGTTATAATACAATAGAGTTATTCAGGACCAGTTCATCTTATTAGATTGGGTTTTAATTGCTTCTAATTATTTTAAAATTATTTTTACGGTTAGTTCGCTGTAATTGTTTTTTTAAAATTACATTAATTGTTTTTCTAAGAAAATATGTGTTTTCCCGTCAATCCTATGGCAAATATCTATAAACCTAATATTATTCATTTTTATAGCATTTTTTAAACTTATTATTATGTTTTTGTGACGAAGTGAAAAATTAAAATAGTTTTCTAAAATTTATTAAAATCTGATTTTTCTCCCTGATGTTGAAAAAAACTGTGAAGCTGTTCTTACACAAAAGTTACAGAAGCCTTTCCTAAAATAAAACTAAAAAAATTTTAGCAATTAAATTTACATGGATTTTACCTTAAAAACCTCAAAGTGACATATTTCACAAAGCTAGTATCAGATATTTTTTTAAAATTTAGATTTAGAGGTAAGAGAGAAAAACGATTTTTTTCGATTTAAGGACAAAATATATATTAATTTTGTTCATTTAAATTTGGAGAGGGGTGCTTAGAAGAGATCAGAAATCCGAAAAAAATGTCTGATCAAGATGAGATTTTGGAAGTTAGACTCTCTTAAAAAGCGTGAAATTTAATTAGGAAAGGTTAAAATCAATTTTCCATTACAAAAAGTTTGCATTTTCTATTGTAGTCTGATATTATTGCCTTTCCCTTAGCGAACTAGATCGTGTTCTTATAACAATGTCAAAAAATATCATTGAAGAATCTAGACGAATCATTCTTATGAATACATAAAAATAATCAGCTGCTGATACTATTCTCCGATATTTGAATTGACAAATTTAATTGTACTCAAAGAACACTGTGCATTGTGTTTATTTTTGTTTTATTGGTGTTCCAAGTCACTAAACTTATTGCGACAGTTTCCACTGAAAAAAAAATGACAGATTTCTTGTTAAACAACAATTATTTAGCAACGGTCATTTAATTTGTTGAGGAAAAGGTTTGAGAACAGGACAATACCGAAACAAAAATTCTGGTTGGAAATTCAACTTTTGAATTCTCACTTTGGTCCAACCATCTAAACTCCCTCACAAATCTCTGATATCAAAGTCCATTCCATGAAGGGTGACAAGGGACAAATGATCGAACAATAATTTCGACTTCATCCAACATAAATCATTCTGTATCACGTGTCGTCCATTGAAGACGGTAGCATTATCCCCCTTTAACGACACACACATACACACGCACGCACGCACTCAAAGATATAGACTCGCTTACGTACCAGATCACTTACATATTGCGCTTAAGCAAACTGCACAATGTCGCCTTGAATTCCTGAGCGCAGCTTTCACGTCAGTGGCCAGCACTGTAGTAACATTTGCATGTCACGACATCGATTAAGTAGAATGTTAGATTTCCTTATTTGACCATACGGTTAAAATGTAAAAAAATACTTAACAGTTCCTAATTTAAAAGATATTTGTGTTGAACTGTAAAATTAGAGCTAATTAACAAGAAAATATATTTTCGTTTAATGCAACTGATTTTTAAATAAAAAAATAATGCATGTTTTTTTCTAGAATAAAGTCTAGCAAATAAAAAAAAAATACTCCTCACAAAATAAGCAGAAATTGTTCTATGTTTTGTGGAAAAGAGAGATGTTTTAATTATACTTGAATATTTATCACAGAAACAAGAATTTCTTATTAATAATTACGACTGCGGCGGGTATAAAGCACCTACCATATCAACACAGTGGCTTATTAGGTAGAAAAGCGAACAAATCCAACTTTTTATGTCTTTTTTTACTTGTCTACCCACTAGTGTATGGCGATTGTCCATATACGATTGTTGCGGGCTTTAAGGCAGATGTTTCAAAATTAATTCATGCGACTTATCAGGGTAAAAAAAAAATTGGATGATTTCGAGGGAAGTAAGGAGAGTGACCTTCACCAAGATGAAATACTATATTTAAGTTAAAGTATATTATCTTTTTCAACTTACTCTGGGTAGGGCAGGAAATTACAGCTGATAGAACGTAATCACATTAGGTACGACATGGGTGTTATTCAGATGACGCAATCCAAATCAACATATGGAGTATTACGGGAAGAAGGTTAAATAAGTCTGTTAAAGTTAAATTAGGATAATTAGTCGGAATGTTATCATTTGCGACGCAAACTCTAAGGAATTGATTTATTTTAAGCCTTCTCAATTAATTGAAAGCATTCAATTTTAAACACCCACCTAATTGCAAGTGAACTAGTATCAATTGCGACGGAAGCTCTAAGGAAATGATTTATTTTAAGTTTTGTCAATTAATTGAAAGTGTTCAATTTTAAACACCCACCAGTGTCTTTTCTCTAAAAGTGTAAGCTCTAATACTACGAAGCTGATTCTTACGATCTTGAGCATTAATAATACGCATGGGAAGGCGACAAGGATAAGAATTTTTATCCCTCTATTAAGCCATACAAATCCGACTGGCATAGCATCTTTAGACATAAAACATAATCTATATAGTTGACGAAAGGTTGAACGATTTCACAAAAGCAAATGTTATCGTCCCATAACATATTTTATGCAACTCACAACTATTTTGTAAATGACCATTCTTGAGCACGAGCAAACAAACATTTTATTTACCCACATCGTAATATATAGACTTAGAAAGATTAAATGCAAATGCTTTTTCAACAGCCGGGCAGAAATAGAGATCCATGAAGACATGAGCAAAAACGTTTGCATCATAAAGCCAAATTGCATAAGAAAGATATGACCGGTAATCGAAGAAATATGCTAATTTGGTTAGGTGAATTCCTAGTTAACTGGAGGATTTCTTTTCCATTTTTTGAAAAATGCATTCTGATATTCTTGAGGCAGAAGGAAAGTTGCCTATCTAACGATAAATAGAATTTGAATGCATTTTGAACAGATCATTATTATTTCTACTATGAGTGACAGAATTAAATGAGGTGTGAGAAACTGATTTTCTATACAAATTTATACTTCAATTTAAGGTAAACGTGGATATAGAAACTCTATACATTTGTGTTCAGTAAGAAAAAAAGCAATACATGGGAAATATAAATTCATAATGTAGAGTTTTGTACAATTTTTTCCGGATAATGCTAAATTTGAAAAAAAAGCTTACTCTTTCTTGTTGGCATATAAAATAAATTGCGTAGAAAGATTTTAGAATTTTTAGAATATTTATTACCATGCGGTCAAAACAAAATTTTATTTTAATTTAGAAAAAAATTATAACCACAGAAATTATTATGTAACAATATTTTGTGTAAGTAGAGAATGTATGTGCATCATTTTTTGCATAAAATAGGCGAAAAAGAGTCAAATTAGGGGGAAAAACCCAGTCAAGATCGCTTGACTGTTTATATATATATATATATATATTCTTAATTTTTTTTAAAAAAAATATACTTAAGGTAGACTTTTAACAACTATACAATTTTTCACACTTTAAATTTGCATTTGCTTTATTTTTTGTTAATGGATTTCAAATACAAGATGAATTTATATCTTTCAGCTGCTTCACTTTCAACTGAAGTATTCATAAGTGTATAAGCGAAAATATTATTTTATAGGACGCAAACCACTAACTTTCTTCTCACCGAGTTTATTTGAATATCTTTAATTTTGAAACTCAAACACTATGTCACAATAAATCATCCAAGAGTTTTCTCATATTAATTTTTTAATGGAAGATATGTTTGAGTACATTTTTTCAAAATTATTAATTCAAGACAAAATAAAAAAAAAATGACTGATTGTTTCCTATTTAACTTTCAAAAGTGCAGAAAGTAAATGATAATAGAATATAGGATTTCTTCCTATTTCCAGACAAGAAGTCTTAATCATTTTGGAGTTTAGGTAAATGAAGTTTTAATTATAAATATATAAGTAAATATATGCTCAAATATGTATAAATCTTTGAAAGTTTACTCTTCACTTTTTGAATACGATGATGTTAACATTAAAAAGACTAAAAGTTAGTATATACCTATATTGCCCCAAAACAGTCAAAATGTCTGCAATTAAAATTTTTTAATTGATTTAATTTAATTTAATTTTTTAATAAATTAATACTGTTTTAAAATTAGCTTTTAATTTTTATTTTGTATTATTTACAGTCATATAACAAGTTATTAGTAAATATTAACAATAAAAAAAATTACTTCACTTTAAAAAATATATATATTCTAAGAAATTCTAAGAAATTGTGCATTATATACGTAATTGTTCATCTAATTGACATTAAATAAACAGTCAAAATGACTTCCTGGGGCAATCTAGTGTTAAACAAGTTCTAGTTCCTCTGGCAACTAGCATGGACAGTGATAATGTTGGATAAAGTTGTACGGAAAAATTCTGAGTGGTAAAAATATCAAGTTTTAGGTACGTCAAAAGTCATAGTGTTTTTCTTGTTAAATTAGGAAACATACAATTGGAATACTTTAGAGAATTTACGTGAAATAAGTAATTAATGAATGAACAAACCCAAAAAAAGGTTATTTTTGCATACATTTACTTTGGAATTTTCAAAACTTTGGGTGTTTACTGGAACAAAAGAAAATGATTAAAATTTTTTCGAGAGCTATCGATATATATGGTACACAAATTCATTTTCTTCTTTTTATATTCCTTTTTTTCCATAAACATTTAACACTTTCTAAACTTGTTTATTAATTATTAAATTACGTAGAAATGAAATACACAAAAACTAGTGCAATTTTTTTTTTATGACAAATGATTAAGTAATTTGAATTATCAAATGAATACAAAAATAGTGCAGTTAACTATCGTAAATTTGGTCATTTTACGTCATTCAAAATTATTCATTCTTTAATCATTATCGACAAATTACGCTTTACTTGACTATTTTTATATATTAAGCCAATAGTAAAAATTATTTCACTTTAAAAGACAAGATTTTAGATATATTCCAAAAGAAAAACATTTAGACATAAGAGAGAAAAATCTGAAAGTAAGCGTACGTATTTTTTAAAATGTTTTTAAAGTATTCTTCTTTGGCGTTTTTCTATTATTATTAAATTAAGTTTTTACATCTACTGCTTGAAACATATCCACGATATTTAAGTCAATTATATCCTTATATGATTTTGCATTTATAAGAGCAGTAATTCCCATTTCTTTAAACATATAAATGTTTTTGAGCAATTTTTTTTCTAAATGACTTAGATTATAGAGAACATGATGAATTAAAAATAATCATTTTTACTCGACTATGACAGTTATATTTTATTTTTTGAAAGGTGAACAATTTCTTTGCAAATAAAAATAAAAATTATATAAAACGCATATTTCTTTTTTAAAAAAATTCTTAATCCTCATCAACCATCGAGAAAACATATTGTAGTTTCATCCGAATGATGAATATGATTAAAGGCCGTATCACACGTATACATTTCAAGCAATTTTTCATCCAATTCCAGCAATTTTTACTCAGTTGCCATAGCAACCGCTTTAGAGCAATTTCTTGCTAGTGAGCTCAAGAAATTGCCCGAAATAAAAAATTGCTTGGAATTCCAGCCAAGAGGAATCCTGTAAGCTCGAGCGGTATAAAAAAAAATAATGTATGGTTGGTTCCGAAGGAGAAAAATCGGCGAGTAACATTTCAATGTGGTGAAAGTGCGCGGTTGACGTCAGAGCATGTCGTTTTGTTTACGGCAACCCTTTACCCTCAGTAGGAGGAAAAATTGCTTGAAATAAGTTTGCGTGTGATACGGCCTTTAGTTTTATATCTCTAGAGGATATTTAGATCCAAGTAAATTATAGAAAATCACATTTTTCACGCATTTCACTTCAAAAATGAATATTGTTTTAGTCCTAGATCTGTTACGTGTATCATTGCTTGGGAGACTCTCGAAACTATATTTTTAATTAAAATTATTTATTAACGGATCAATAGGTAATTACAGGAGACATCTAAGAAAATTAATCCTCTACTTTAACAACAACAAAAAATGGGTTTCTAAGAAAATCATTAAACTTTATTCAGTATGACTTTTTCTCTGAAAGTTTGTAATCAAAATTAATATTTTTTAGAAGAAAATTCTGAAATATTTTTAATGATATTTTATCAAGTTGAGTTAGACAGGTGTTGCTGTCGTAAAGAAAATAATTTTTCGTGAATATATTCGCGCGCGCTCATTTTTCCTTCTTCAACGTATTATAATACATAACAAAATACGTAGTTCGGAATAATGATTATATATTATCTAATTCTGAGAATTTATCAAGAGTCAATCGATCACTTAAGAGTTTTGAAAGTAGACTAGTTTTACGTTTTAAAATCCTGTGGTATATCATATTTGCTTTTTAATTTACTAAACATATACATAACTTCAATATGTGTGTTATTTTGACACATTTTGAAAATAGCAGTACAAATTTCAAAAACGTTTACTCTCTGCTTAGAGTTAAAATTAATAATATTTGGAAAAAAGAAATCCATTGAAGAGAGAGAGAGAGAGACTATTAAATGAGCTATATACATGTTTTTTTTTATTTTAAAACATTTGAAGAAAAGTTTTAAATTTTATTAAATGATTTAATACCCATGTAATTTAGTTAAAAATTAATTCTAAGATAAATTAAAAGTTCACTGAGATTATGTAAAGGTAATTTAAGCATTATGCAAAGTATTTTTAGTGTTGTTAGACAGCAGATGTTATTCAATATTCTTCGAAGTTGATTCGAAATGTGACACAAATAATATATCGATAAAAGAGAAATTTCTGTTCGAACTTTAATATTTTAAATAATTAATCTATCAGCATGCACCATTCTTTCTGCGTAAAATTTTCCTTTTTACTTTCTTATACTTCCATGAAGTATACAAATCTATAAATCCAGTGAAAGAAGATAAAGTGAATAACTCAATTTCGAAAATAAACTTCTCAAGAAATATCGATTTGTTGTTTTTTTCAGAAAATATTTCAGTAAAATATGTATTAGAAACATCATTGCATTATTAAAGATGATCGATAAAAATGTGTGCATTTCGAAATGTATTTAAAAGAAAAATATGAAAAATCATACTTAAAGATGTAAGATAGGGAATTTTTAATATTTTTCGTTGCAACTTATTCATGCCAAAAAGAATAAAACTATCATAAATTTTTGAGAAATAGTGCGTAAATGTTAAATAAAATTATAAAGCTAAAACACTGTCAACTGCAATAATATTTTTATTTGAAAAATATTTTCATTTTAAAAATCTTATTACATGAATTCACTACGAAAATTCATACCTGTCCAAATAAAAGAAGCCTTCAATTATTTACTACAAATATTTAACAGTGCGATAAATTTAGAGTAAAATTAAGCAATTGATATCAAAACTAAATAAATATATTTTACGACATTATAGTAATATTATAATAACATTTATAGTAAGTAATTACAAATACAAAAAATACCAGTAAGTTTTGAATATTATACAAATGTTTCAGAATAATCATACTAATAAAAAAAAGTTGTAACCCTTCATATTGTGATGCTTTAAATTATTAATGCCCGCATTTTCGAATGCTCACAAAAGTTAGAAATAAACGTCTTTTAATACATAGATGTTCATTTTGAAACAAAATTTCATTAATAACATAAGACTGTTGCAAATGAAACTATTATTAATTTTATATACCGCATTTTTTATACACTGAAATGCAAGAAAAAATGATAAGACAATCTGATAAAATACAGAGCCCTCACGAGCATGCAGAAGTGCCACAACATGCAGGAGAATGGATTCAACCAGATTGTGAAGATATTCTGTAGACAGCTCACACCATTATTCCTGTAGGTTGGTCCCCAAATCCATGACAGTGTGAGGTGGTGGATTTCTCCTATAAGGACAGCATGTTACAAGGCATCCTAAATATGCTTGATAATGTTCATGTCTGGGGAACTAGGTAGTCAAGAGAGGGCACGGAATTTAGAAAAGTCCCAGAGCCACTGGGTAGCTACTGTAGACCTGGGGGGGGCTCATTATCCTGTAGGAATCGTCCACGTCCGTCGGAATGCACACAGGACATGATAGGATGCATGTGGTCAGAAAGGATGCTAATGTACCGTTGACCTGTCATGGTCAAGTCGAGACGTATCAATGGTCCCTTTTCATGCCAACTGCACATGCTCAATACAATCTCAGGGCCTCCACCAGCTTGAACAATTTCTTGCAAACCTGATGGATATATAGATTCATGGGGTTAACTTCACAGCTGTACATGGCCTTCAACCGATACAATTCGAATCGTGACTCTTTAGACCATACGACATTTTTGCATGTCTGCATATATTGCATTTTTGCAGTCATTAAGAGTTCAATCTAGGTGATAGTGAGCCTAGGTAAGGCCCAGAGCTTTGTGATGCGGAGTCAATAAAGGTACATGCCTGCGGCTGCGACAGTTCGTATCAATTAGGGCAGTGATCCGCAACCCCCTGTCCACGGACCGGTCCGTGGATCAAATGGTGCCGGACCGCCTAAAGAACATTAAACTATTGCCATTTTATCTAAAGTGATGCATTTCTCTCCGATTTGCACAACTTTCCACTTAAATAACTTTATATTCCACGTTAAATCCCTTTTATTCATGTTTGGTGTAACTATATTTCATTCTGAAGGCATATTTCAATGTAACTAAATTAAAATTGTTAAATCAATAAAATCTAAAATATAAACAATCAATGTGTTCCACCCTCAGCGAGCCGCAGTAAAATTATCGAACGTTGACCGATCCGCAGCGATAAAAAGGTTGCGGAGCACTGAATTAGGGTATGTTGCACAATGCGTACGCCGACACTTGTTGATGGGACCGTATTCAAATCCAAAGCAATTTGAGGAATTGTTGAACGTCTATCTCGCGTAATGCCTCTTTTCAGCTGTCAATGACTCCGATCTGTCAAGATATTTTTCAGGTATGAAATCTGAAGTTTTTCAGGAAATCTGATACTCGAGGAAAACCCTTGAAACGGTCGTGTGCGAAAATCCAAATTCCATAGCTTTTTTCGGAAATGCGGTGCCCCATCTTTTTTGCAACGACCATTAGTCTCCATTGAAATTCATTTAAATACTTATAACTAGCCATTGTAACAACAAGAATCGATGCGATGCAATACCCTCCTCAGACATCTGTTGTCTTATATATGTACTGCCGACAACATCGAGTTACGCTGATTGGGTGAATACTTCCATTATTTGCATACAAACTGCTATACCAGTTTTTATGGCTTACCAAAAGGAAACCTTCTTGATAAGGAAATGTCAGCTTGGAGAAATACTTAATTTCAACAACAAATTGATGTAGAATTGTAAGAGAATATATGAACATAAAATGCGCTTCTTATTCAAATGATCTATTTATTGCTATTGTTGGGTTTGATATTGATATTTAAAAAGATGAGAAAAATGTTCTCTCGTGTAACTAATTAAGATATTTAATACTTTACTATTAAAACTAAATTTAAAATGTAATCAAATATTCTGATAATGTGAATTAAATTTAATATTTACAAACTTAATTAAAATGTAATGAAATTACTCAGTCTAGCATACTGTTATACCGACAATTGTTTCTAAATATCGTAGTATTAAACGATAAGGAATATTGTAATTTTTAAAAAAGAATTGCAAACTACTTCCTTACTTTGGAAGAAAGAAATTTCCTGATATGGAAAATTTGTAGGAATAAAGTACTTTTTTTATGTATACTTACTTACATTTTGAAGTTATTATACAACCCATCATTCTTTTTCTTTGAAGTGGCCAGTGTTTAAGGTATCAGATCGTGGCTGGCCTTGTCATGAGTTCGAAACTAATACCACTAAAGATCCGCCGTGTAGGGGAGCGATGCACGTTAAATCTGTCGAGAGCTCAAACGTCCTCCCATTGGTTTGGTGCGGTAGTTTGGAGAGTGGGGTGCCAGCTCAGGTGCAGCCCGCGTCAGTTGGCCATGGTTCAAAATTACGTGGATCGTCGCCAAAAGCCTCGTGTAGCTGAATGGTGCGGAGTTAATATTCACTCACTTTTCTTTGAATACATGTTAGATGCTCTGCACACACTTTTCATGATTCAAATATATATATATATATATATATATATATATATATTTAAATACATAAAAACAATCACAATTATCAATTTAAAAATTGAAATACACTCTGTCGCAAAAAAATATATGCACCCAGAAGAAATTGAGCTACATTCACGAAATTTGGTATGCATGTAGTGTATATGAAAATAAACAAAGGATTAAAAATTCAGAACAAAATATCATTTTATTAAGCGGTTACAGCTTGCAAAAGGTTAAAAATCAGTAAGTAGTAAAGCCACCTCTGGCAGCTATACAAGCCGAAATTCGGCGTGGCATCGATTCAATTAGATCACTTATGACCCCCTGTGGAAGTTCCTGCCATAGTCTTTGCATCTGCACAGTTAATTCTCCTGTATCTCGGGACGGCTGCAGTTGCCTTCCCAGCGCGTCCAGACATGCTCTATTGGCGAAAGATCTGGTGACCTGGCAGGCCATGGTAGGACGTCATATCCTTGAAGACATTGTTGGGAGAGTCGCGCAGTATGTGGAAGAGCATTATCCTGTTGATAAATGGCACCTGGGCGACTTGATAGCATGGGTAGCACAATCGGCGTTAAAATATCGTCCACGTATCTGCGAGCTGTCAAAGTGCCTTGAAGGACCACTAAAGATGATCGTGTGTCCCAAGAAATTGCTCTCCACACTGTCACAACTTGTGAAATTGCTGTATGCTGCTCGACAATAAATGCCGGATCGGACCGCTGGCCGGTGCGCCTCCAGACACGTGTGCGGTGGTCATCAGCACTGAGACTGAATCGGGATTCATCACTGAAGATGACACGTCTCCAGTCTGTCACACTCCAAGTTGCCTGAGGTCGGCAAAAATCCAGTCGACACTGCCTATGATGTGGGGTCAGTGGTAAGCGCCTTAGCGGACGTCGGCTCCTCAAGCCAACTTCGGTCAGTCGTCTCCTTATGGTTTTTCTTGATGGCACTGGATGTCTGGAAGGAGGTAAGTGGCGTTGAATCGATGCTAGCGACGTTGTTGGTGCCGAAGTGGCCACTCTTCTGATTGCACGATCCTCGCGATCATTTGTGTTCCTGGGACGTTCTGACCTTCCGCGACGGTACATTCTACCTTCTGTGATCCACTGTTGCCAACACCGAGCAACTACCATATCGCTCCGACCGAGGTGGCGGCCGATACGTCTATTCGACCAACCTGCTTCTCTGAGGCCTATTATACGGCCCGTATCAAAGTCCGTCAGCTGCTCGTACTGCCGCCGGTTACGTCTTAGAGGCATCCTAAGTCTCAATATCGTCTATCAAAGTCATCAGATTCGTTCGGATAGCCGTACGGCGCTCGTACTCATGCTTTTAAACTCTCCCAGTTGCGCAACTAATATGCGCATAGCACACTTAGCCTTGTCTCATTGGCTTCGAAATTTTAATCATTTGCATATCTCTTACCAGACTACATTCTTGCCGAGTTTCGTGATTGTAGCTTGATTTCTTCTGGGTGCATATATTTTTTTTGCGACAGAGTGTATATGAATCCCAAAATACCAAAACACTTCAGAATATCAATGGCGAATATAAAAGATAATGTTCCATCATTTTCAAACAAAATTAAAAAAATAAAAAATAAAATAAAATAATAATAAAATAATAATAATAATAATAATAATAATAATAATAATAATAATAATAATATATATATATTATTATTATTATTATTATTATTATTATTATTATTTTATTATTTTTAATTTTGTTTGAAAATGATGGAACATTATCTTTTTATATTCGCCATTGATATTCTGAAGTGTTTTGGTATTTTGGGATTCATATACACTCTGTCGCAAAAAAATATATGCACCCAGAAGAAATCAAGCTACAATCACGAAACTAAGAATGTAGTCTCTACATTTTATATTATATATATATATATATATATATATATATATATATATCGATAGAAAATGACCATTAACTCTTTTTATTTTACTTTACTGGTAGGCTAATTAGTTAGTTTATATTTTTTAGCAATTCATATTCTAATAATTGGTAGTATCATATAATCTGTTACATCATATAATCTGTTACACATAACATTATATACTACAGACATGATGAACACAGTAGATAGTGACAAAGTTTTGAACGCAGGTCATAGTAGAGATTATACGAGACATTTTAATACATATAATACTAGATAGTTCTGGAATAAGGAATACTTAAAGAATTCTGAAAAAATATTTTTTACATTGCAATAAAGTTTCAAATAACTCTAATGCTTACAAATGTAATAGATACTTAAATAAACTTCAAAATAGTAAATTTGGCAATAGTAAAATTCCTTTTATCAAAAGATGTGGCGACAAATGATGTAAAACTTGTAAAATGATACATACTGATCAAATCAGAGAGGATTCTAAATTTACCTTCTGTAAAACATATAACTGTATTTACTTATTGAAATGTAATCAATGTGACTTTAAATATAAATATATTGGTCAGGCATCTAATAAAATTAATATTTGAATTAATCAACATAGTTCAGATACTAAATACTTTAATAGTATTAAAAATTCAAATAAAATAGAAATAAGACACTTTAGTACACATGGTTTTGAACATGTTTCACTCAATATTATTAAAGCTGTTCCTAAGATAATGGTGGGAAAAATATTATACTTCAGTTTATCGTTACGGACAAAATGTATTATATACCAAGGAAAAAATATTCTAAATGCAATTAAACAAAATTATCAAGATTATTATTACAATAATGGGATTAATATAATATCTAATAAAAGAAAAACTAGAGGTGCTGAAACTAAAAGATTAAGTAGTGGCAAAAAGTCCTTACAGATAGTATTATAGATATTTGTAATACCTTTGATAACAATTTTAACATAAACATTAAATCTTTTATGTTTGGACTCAGTAATACAGAATTACGGAAGTTGTATTACAGAAGATGTACTAATTTCACATAAAATTAAAGATTACCATGTTTGCATATTATAAAGCACATTCCCCTATTTTTAAAACATAAACATAATATAAAAGTTAATATAGATAAAGATTTTCAAATAGAATATTATACACTTTTTATATATGAATAAATCATAAGATAAAATTAATTTTTCTGGCATTTTTAAAAAACACATGTCATCTTTCCCGATACAAAATATTAATATTAAAAAAACCTTTAAATACAATAAAAACATAGGTAGCTCAATTTTTAACTATAATGTGCCTATAAAGCAAGATGTAAATGTAATAAATTTAAGGAATTCATTACAAACATCACAAACATGTTGTTACTGGTGACCTCAATATTGTAAAAGACAATAATCTTAGAAATATAATGAATAAAGGTACTGGTTTCAGATTAATGATTTTGAATAAAAATAAAATTATTAAAAATCAATTATTTAATGATATAAAACAATTTTTATATACAAAATAACTATTAAATATAGTATGCCTATAGAGGCATAGCAGCTTAATAAATATAATAAAATATTTTTTAATAATATTAAAAATCAGATTAAAAAAATTCAAAAATAAATTTATTATAGTTTATTTTGATAAAGTGCCAGGAAATTTTGCCTTCATATGTAAATACTATTATAATTTAAAGATCAACAATTATTTTGATAATAATACAGCTTTTATTAAGTCGTCTGTTTCGTATAGAGAAATAAATAATCGAATTTTGGCTTTTCATAAACAATTAAGTATTCAAATTAATAATAATTTTAAATTTCGACCTATATTTCTTACTCCCAAATTTCATAATGACTCAGTCAAATTTAGGACAGTTACAAATGGATTTAATACATACATTAGCAAAACAGACAAAATTCTACATGAAATATTACATGATACGTTAATTAATCTTAAATCCACTGCCATTCTTAAAAATATTAAATCACTTATTGAACACATGAAAGATAAAAAAATTTATTCAGTCTATAGTCTAGATTTTGAAGATCTTTTTATCTCTATTGATATTGATGATTTGATTAATATACTTGTAAGTTTACATAAGGATAATTTATTTAATAATATTAATTATGATAGTTTTGGTTCACTACACTTAGGTTTGTACTTGAAGAGAACTATATATATCATAAGGGTAACTATTATCTACAGATTAAAGGTTTGCCACAATGTGACCCTGCGAGCAACTGTCTTGCCAATTTACACTTACATTATTTTGAAAGTAGTTACATTAATAATTATAAATATTATATTTATCGTTATTTTGATGACATAATCATTTGTGGCAAACAAGTCAATTTTATACCTAAAATTAATTTTTATCCACAATATATTAATTTAATACAGACAGATAGTAACAGCAACGAAGCAAATTTTCTGGACATATATATCAAATTAAAAGATAATGTAAAAGTTTCTAATACTTAGGATAACTACACGATTTTAATTTCAATATTATAAAAGTTCCTCATTGGGAGAGTAATGTACATGTTTCTATGCTCAGAAATATTGTTTTTAATTATATACAACGCAATAAATGTCTGGTGTCAAAAAATCAGAAATAATAAATAACTATAAACAATTTACTAAATATTGCTTAAATCAGAAATACCCAATTCATTTTATTAATAGTTATATGAATAAAGCTATTCAAAATAGTAAGAATTAAATATTCTGAGATTGATAATAGTTTATTACTATAAACTTACATATTTCATAGTTATAGTTACCTCCATATTCTAATATTAGATAAAATTACTTATTATTTTATTCATATATATTCAGGGTTACTAACGTTATGGTAATTTGTAACTCTGTTATAAATTTATATCCATTTCTTTTTACACTTTTGTTAAGTGCTACACTTCAGCCATTCACATGATTTAAATCTGCACTAAGGTCCAGAATCTGGCAATAACTTATTTATTGCACTCACAGATTTAGCGCGGGCTCTGCATTTTTAAGTGCAATTTTTAGGTAAGTTACCTCTATCTTGTAATGGATTTAGAAATTCCTATGCATAACTTTCAATAGGTTTTTGCTCAGTATTATTTACATAAACGGGGGAAGGTTGGCTGACCAAAAAACATGTTCAACCCCACTTTTATACAAATTTTTTCCTATATTAGCTGTCCTAAGTCAGCAATGTTTATAATACTGCAGCATCCATTTTATAATTTTTAATCTCGGTTTCCCATGTGTCCTTCATTTTGTTACTTTCCTAATGTCTATGTGTTTTTGTATGTGATTGATGGATGTTATCTCTTGTTTGTAGAGAATGAGAATACATATATATATATATATATATATATATATAATATCACTGAAGTATTTTAAAGATTCACAAGTGTTTTCTATAGGAGTAAAAATCATAATGAGGTATTTTTAAATGAGCATACATATCACAGAAAATGGTAATACCGTTTTAGTTACATTTTACTGTATGCAATAATCAATTTTTAACATCTTTGTTTTTCTTATTTGACACTAAGACAAAGTAATTATAACCCGATTATAAATCTTATATTTTGTGTTTTTTTTTCTGTTTTAACACTGTATTGCAGATATTTAATTTGTCAAAACACTATCCTCAAAACGTCAGGCATTAAACAGCCTTTCATGTCTAATTTGGAAGCAAATGAATATAAAAAACTCCACTTAGAATCATTGTATTATATGTACTTTTTTTTTAGATATAATGCCACTTAATTTTAACATAAGGCATAATAAATAAATTAACGTATATATATATATATATATATAATCCAATATAAGAATTTTTTAATATATAATCATATACATATACATACACATATATATAAATTTATACACACATATACATATACATATAAACAAAAATATAAAAATAATCATATAGTTATAAACCTAAGATAACTAATAGTAGGAAGTAGGCACACAGTATAAAGACAAATTCCTGGCCTTAGGAACCAGGATTGCAGGTTTAAACAAGTTTTGCGGCGCCAACCTTCACCTGTAATTTGTCATACTATGTACCAAGAGGAAAGGAAAGAGTTCTATACGTAAAATTTAAATATTAAGTCATTAAACAAGAATATATGAACATAAACATAACCTACTAAAACGGATTTGTAACGATGGCCAAGAGTGCATTATCGTGTTCCCGCCAAATAGGGAGAGCAGAACCGCATAAAGTTACTTGCGATACGATATAAGAAACGATTAATTGCGATAGGATATACGATAATAAGAAATATATATATATACTTTTAAAAAATCATAAAAATAAAAATAAAAATCATAAAATTAGCGTAAATTATAAAGAAACTCTGAAAAATATATATTAAAGATTTAAAAAAAAAAGCAAGCATGTGGCGCCATCTATTTAATAATTGTAGGATAAATTAGATATTGTCTAAATTTAAAAAAAATACAAAACATAATAACAGTAAATAATTACATTAATACAAATTGTATCACAAAAAATCATTATAAATATAGTTACAAAGAAAATTAGCAGGGTATCCATGTTCAATACAGTGATTAAAAAATTTTTTAAGATTTAAAAAAATATTAGCTTTATCGCTAACTAATACTTTATTGCGATAAATATAGTTAAAAATAATATTTCTATATATAGATATTGATAAATTAGAATTCCACTAAGGCACTTTGATGATATTAAAATTAAAGGCATCTCTTTTATCATAAATATTAGTATGTAGTTTCAAATCCTTAATATACAGAGATACATCTAGGTAATTTGTTTTGATTGGATTATTATTAATTTTAACTAAGTTCAAGTAGGACGGATAAAAATTAATAATAGGATTTAAATTATCATTTTTACCAAAAATAATTAAATTATCAATATATCTAAAAATGTAGTAGTCATTATTAATAACATAACTATATTCATAAAAATGTAAATAAAGATTAGCCAAACTATTACTAGCTGGGCCCCCTTGTGGGAGTCCTTTCTCTTGTTTATATAAAGAACCATTAAAACTGATATAATTTTCTTTTAAGACAAAAATAAATTCATACAGCTTTCATCATTTTAACTTTGTGAAAACTCTTTTTTTTTTTTGTTTTAAATTTTTCAAATAAATGCTTATGTAAACCTAGTATATTATTAACTCTTCCGCCATTTTAAATTTTATAAAGAATTCATTTATTGTTCTGGGTTTCACTTTCTGTGTGTAACTTTTTAAAGAATTTTTTGTTTTACAACACTAACTTCAAATTAGAAGTTTTTCAAATAAATAGCATTTTGAAAAATCATTGCTTTGTGTGGTTAATTCTCTATTTTAAGTAATTTAAAAATTCTGAAATTAAAAAAAAACGTTTGTTATGCAGAAAAATATAGTTTGAATTACTTCCTTATATTAAATAAGATCTACTTTTAGCTATAATTAATTTATAAATGAAAGAAAAAAATATATAATTCTCATTTTGGTTTCGATACAGTATATGATGCATTTTTTCTCTATACAAAAATAGCATAACTTTTTAAAATAATTCCCTGCATATTCCATGACTTTGTTGAAAAAATAAACAAGATTAAATAAATTAACAAGCATTTACTTTTTAGAAATTTAAAGAAGTGTTGAACATATAAAAGTAAAAACAAATCACTTTTTTTTATTTCATTGGTAGACTTTCGGGATTTTTCTTCTGATTACGTGGAAGTACTGATTTATAAATATATATGTACAGTATAAAAGCATTCGAGGGCATGCACTACTATAAAAGGAATTTAAAAAACACGTTTCTTATAGTATTAGCATATTATTCGGGTATTATTTTAATTGGATCATTTAAGATTAATTAAGTGGAAAGTTACTTAGAAGTTTCTTAAGAAAAATAGTGGGTCTCAGTAAATTCTTTAAAAAAAAAACATAACATAAAAAATGAGAAATTAATATACATAAGAATAATAACTAAATAAACAAAAAAATAAATCTCGAAAAAAACTTACTATGCTTACATTTTAAAAAATATAAAAAAAACTTTGTAAGACATTAAGTTCTATAAGAATAAAATGCAGCGAGAACTGAAGTTTTTATAAAAGGCTAGATATATTTTCTAATAAATTGCGCAATGAAAATTGCTATATCAATACCTATTACGATGTGTGAACAATCCGCATTAATTTGGTTCTAATTTAATCAATCATTTATGTTACTAACATTATCATTTTAATGATTTATTCATTCGATACATTTAATTATATTTAAAGTAGAAAATGTAAAACAAAAACAAAGAGAGAATCTAAATTTAAAAATTACTCTACCACTCATACTGCACATTTCCGACGAAAAATATATTCGTTATAAAGATTTTTTTAAACAAAATTATTGCCCTGGTCATTTCTTAAGGTATCCGACTACGTTCGGAACCGTGATTTTAAAAAAGCGCATAAATCAGTGTTTCTCAAACTGTGGGGCGCGCCCCCCTGGGGGGCGCGATGACCTTACGAGGGGGGCGCGAACATATCGAAAATAAAAGATTTAAAAATAATTAGTTTACTGGAATGAATTAAAACAAAATACTTTCAGACATATTAAAAAATGCACTTTTACTCTGATATAGTTTATAGGCGATATTAAGCCATCAAAAATAAAAACTTCTTCAATACCTAATTAGCTATCTTTGATCCTATAACCAAATAAAAAACTTTTATTTGATTTGCTGTCATCCCGTGATGAGAGATTTTTTTAACCTAACATATACTACTCTTTCAGAGAAAAACCAGATCCCGGACCCAGAATCGAAAAACTTTAGGAACATAAAAATTCATCACTGTCATTATTTTTGAAATACTGCACGTTATAGCTGTAATCTGTTTGACCTTCTAAGCTATTGGTACAGTTAGTTATGACCCCTCTCTTACGTGTTCTCTGTTGCGCTTTTTTTCATGCAAAAGAGTTTTATGATATTTGGAAAACCACGGACAGCACACACACACACACAAGCACATGAAGGATTACTTGGCCAAGACATATTTTTATAAATATTCTCAATGTAAAAAGCATAACGAAAAACGTTTCACACAATTTTTAGCAGTAACATACATATTATCATAATGAATATACTTTTTACCCGAAAGTGGTCGCGCGGGACACACAGATTACGAAATCGCTAATTCTGGAAAAACTGTTTATTTATTACCGAAGAAAAATTGAAAAGTCCTTGAAAGTAGGTAAGTAAACTTTCTCTAAGCTAAATTATTCACTGGAATCATGATTTGTATCGTGTACGATAAAATAATTATAAAAAAAAGAATTGGAGTGACTCAATAACCCCGACCGTACCGAGTGCGCGCCTGCTCCCGGGTTAAAACATGTTGAAGTCTTTTGACTTTAAATATTAAAAATAATACAATTATTCTTCATCGATATTTTATATTATTGATCATTATTTAACATCAGTGGCGCACACAAGGGGGGGCCGGACCCCCCAAAGCCCTTGATTTTCTGATTGATTATAATTCTAAGTTTACAGTACGAAAAATTTAGTTAAGTATTTGTTATTAATGATTAATTTTATTAGTTAATGCTAATTATTTATTCAAGAATTAGTTTTTTACTGTGTTTGGTTCCCGAAAATCGACAAAATGAAAAGGAACCTGATAAAGATTGGTGAACTTTCGACCCCGGACCTCCCCTTGAAAAATTCCTGTGTGCGCTACTGTTTAACATCAATTATAAATCCTAATTCTGTGAGGCTTAAAATTACAATTCGCTTAAAACTAATTATAATTTGAGCAACGATTTTAAAAAAATCATTTTACGTTTTTGTAAACATTGTCGAGCACTTGGCTTTGCTTCCCTTACAATTCAGCTATTATATCAATAGTGTTTTATTTTCTTATAAATGAACTTTAGCAAAGAGTGGGCACTTCAGCCGGTATACTTTAAATGTATCAGGGCTGCACAGAATATTTTATAACTAATTAATTAATACTAAATTAAGAACAAGTTTAATAAGTATTAATGACGTTCATGAGCTTGTCTTGGAAAGCAAAGTTTTTATAAGGAATGCTTATTATTAGAAATTGACCCTCTGAGTTCTTTTTCTATATTTAGCAGATATCTATATTTTGTCTTCTAAGCAGCTACCGCATTTTGTAATATGTGCAATTTAAAAATTAGGGAAGGGAAAAATAACAAGAATTATCCTATTATTTTATTTATTTTGGTTAAAAGTAGTATACAAAATTTAATACTTATGTTACTAATTTGTATGGTTTATAATTAAGATCGCCTATTGTAACTTTAGCGTCAAAGTGCATTATTATTGCATTCAGTACATTATTAATGTATAAGGGGGCGCGAAAAATTGTGATCGAAAAGGGGGCGCCAGTATTGAAAGTTTGAGAAGCACTGGCATAAATGGATAATTTTCATGATATTTAGTGTCACTCAGATTGGAATGCATGCATAAAAGTATTTTTAAGGACATTTCGACAAAAAATTATTTAAATATAATATTTTGGCAAAAGTTAACTTAGAATAATCAGTTTCGAACGTAGTGGGATACCTGAAGCAATATCACCAACCTTTCTCCCAACTATCCAACTTTTTGAGCAAAACCATATCCATTATGAATTCCTTTGTGAAGATTTTCAAGCGCATCTCCACTGAGTCTTATTTTTGGCTTACTAGAACAAGAGAAGTACCAACATCAGTCGGAAAATTTAAATAGTCTTTCGGCTTTTTCTTTGTGGTGAACTAACAAAGCACGCTGTTTCCGAAGAGACCAAAATATCTTGACCAACTACACTGGCTCAGAACAATTTTTTTGAAAGGGATGGTTTAAAAAGAATAAATGTTAACTTAGTTTGTTTCCTTCCAAAATATTCTTTTTTTCAAGTATTGGAAGTTAAAATTTTATTTAAATTACTAATTTTTACTGTCATGCATTTACTGTTCTGTGATAACTCCGGTTGGCGGCGAGTTAATATCATTACGTGTTGTAGTGATATACATTTTGTAAAAAGTGCCAAATTACTAATATATATGTTTAATATTTCCACGTTATGTAAGTAGATTTAGTTTTACTTTTCCTCAGCAGTTTTACTTGTTATTAGCATCGGCATCTTAGTTTTAATACTTTTAATGTTAATCTTCTGATATTACTATGTTATTACACTTAATATTAGTGTTTTGACATACTCTTTTTTTCTTAATTCTTTTTTTTCCATACAATCTGGTAGTGTAGGTGAATTAAAGAAGAAGGTTGCCTGGCCTTAAAACAATGTTTAAACTTGTAATCTTAGTTTTTAAGGCAAATAGATTGCTATTGTACCACTGTGCCTAATTTTTTACCATATACTATAAGGTTCCAGTCCTTGGGTTATATATGTACGTAATTTCTTTGACAAAACAATTCCAAAACGATAGATTGACAGAGGTGGACATATTTCATGACTATTTCGTTGTTCCGACGTCATACCACTCCTTTTTTTCCAGTATATCTGAGGAATTGAGTTTACGTGTCAGAGATTCACAACACCGAAGAATTTAAAAGATCAAAACCTTAAATAAATAGCTTATGTGACTCTGCAAATACTTAATAACATTTGGGGAGAAATCGAGTATAGATTTCATAATTTTCAAGCAATTAATGATATTCAAGGTGAAGTACATCAGTATAAAATTCTATGGAGTACTACATAAAATTCAATTAATCAGTTTTCAGTACATATTGTGTATTATTTAAGGTACATCTTTATTTTTTGAACAAATTATAGATGCCCTGTACATGTTCACGGCGATTCCCAATCTTTACGACAATCTTGTTGCAGGTGTAGGGGGCATAAAGATGACTTGGAATTACATATGTGTTAAGAAGGTCCAGCACACGGATTTTCAAAAAATTATCGATATTTACTTTTTATATTTTTCGAAAGTTTAAATATTTCTGTTTAAAATTATATATGATGTGAGAAAATAGCATACTTATCAGGGTTTTTATTTATTTATTTTTTAAATGAAGCTACTGCTTGACGCGCATCAAATGAGCTTTTTCAGGAGCACCAATGTTTCCCCTTGCATAAGTTACTGATTAGTGCGGATCCATATGATATTCAAGTGGAAATATTTGAGCGTTTTGATTTTATACAAAAGTGTATGGGCATACGTCTTTTTGATCTTAAAAGTGGAATAGAGAAAAATAAAGTTAAAAGTTGGAAAATGGCTAAGAGGTCGTAAACGACTCACCGACATTTTAATATAAAAAAATTCAAAGATATTATGGTATGGCTATTAGAAATATAATATAAATTATTTACACAGCATAAACACTGCGGTTTGGGCTGATTATTTTCATCTTCTGTATTGAAACAAGACACTACAATATCGACTGTATCCTATGATTATAAATACCTGGTGTAAGTTTCAAAAGACAGAAGCTGAGTGTAACGGAAGGCACTATGATCATAAACACAGACACCATAATGAAAATAAATGAAGCCAATTGTTTAGAAATATAGGGGATACTTTGTTATTAAAAATTTTTACTTGGAAAGACCCAGAACACAAACGAACCAGTTAATAACACCATATGTTCAGCGATTTAAAGATCTATGTTTGAGGCATTAAAAGCTAAAGTTATATATCTATATAGGGGCTATTGAACAATTCAATATGAGTTATGTAGCAAAATTAATAATCTTAAGACATTGCGATATTGAACCAAGTTACAACTGTGTGTCATATTTCAAAAAACTAGATACACATAGGATTCGTACAGCCCAACGCAAGCATCTTGAGATCCCCCTCCCCCCCCAAAAAGGACAAAAGTGTTAAAAATAATGAAAAAAAAACTGGAAGAATCTTTTGTACGACCAGAAAGTAAAACAAATGCTTAATATGCTTCTGGAAAGTGCCAAAAGTAGTAAATGCTCAAAAAATTACAATTTTTTTTTACTTTAAAGAAGCCTGTTTTTTCAAAATGATATATTTTTCACTTTATGTATCTTTTTCTTAAAAACTACTAAAAATATAATCCTCACATTTATGGTGAGCAGACTTTTGACATGTGTATACATTTTTATGGAGGGAATTATATATATCTGGCAAACCTTTTTAGATGTGACTTTTTTAAACTAAACACTTTAGGGGAAAAAATTACACAATTTTTCAAAAATTCTTAATTAATTTAATTTTTAACAAAAAAGACAAAAACTTCCGTTAAAGTGTTATTGATAGTACACAGAACTTACTGTACAAAAATTTATTTATGAGAAGTAAGTAGTTTCTGAGAAAAAGGTACATAAACTTACACAATGTAACATGGGTCCTACGGACATGGAGGACCCACTTAAGATGATCATACTATTTTAATTTTATGTTAACTCGTGTTTTTCTCAAATTCCAATTATCATGTAGGGATTTCTGGTATTATTTCTGATCCGATATTGATTTATTATAAAATTAATTTATAATCAATGAAATTAACGAGTTTTTATTAATATCATTGTTTGGAGACATTAATTCGTAAGCATCAGAGAATTGATAAGCTATCATATCTTCAAATTATTGCTTCGATTGCACTGCTTTTCTTGCTGGAGAGAGGTAAGGTATAAAAGTTAAGTTAAAAGGATAATGTAAAGTAAGGTAAGTTGAATAAGAAATCAAATAAATTGCCTCCATATCTCCTAAAGATTGTTTACTAATGGTGGATCTTGGAATTTGACTGTTTTTTATATATGTTCTTCTTGACGAAGAGCTTGAAGCTGTGAATATGATTTAAAATTTACCCTTTAAATAATTAATACCCAGTATCCAATATTCGAGAATTTTCCTGAATGCCAAAGAAACAACACTTTATGTAAGTCTCTTAAAATGATTATCAAATATTTTCACTCCTGTACTAGAAAAAGATTTAAAAACATACGAAAAAGATATGTTAAGCCTCAATGTTGTCAATATTAATGCACTGTTTTGATTTACATTCTACGCATATATGTTAAAAATACACAATTTACAGAAATCGTATGCATTACATGCGTATATACACTGTAATAGAAATAAAACTTAAGTCGAAACCATTTTAGATATAACTGTGTTTAAGAATGGACATCTATTTCAAAGGAAATGGTAAAATTTATTTTATAAAGTTCGTAAACATCAAGAAACAATTTCTAAGAATATATTTAATGCTAAATAAGATTGTATATAAATTATTTCAAAGTATGTACTCTAAAACTGATAAAATAAAATAAATGCTATAAAAATATACATTTAAAAAAACACATGTGCTAGAAAAATAGTACACCAAAAGTACTGCATCTTTTTTTTTCAAAACTTAATCTTCTTTCAAATAAAAGTTACGATGACGGTACGACTTGGCTGCATGGAAAAACGCGCAATCACAGCTTTATGTTACAAGCTTTCTTTAAATTCCTTACATAAAAAATCCTTTTTCTCTTCCATAATTTAAATTATCTAGCTTTTTTTTCAACATTTAACTTATATCAAAAGGCACATTTAATGAAGAAAAATGTTAAATAAAATTAAATATCTTGGGAATGTAAATTCAAAATTACTCTTTTAAGTCCATAAATAAGCAAAAGAGGAGGCATTTAAGTGCAACTGTGAATCAAAATTACTTTATTACTTCTTAAGATTAATTCTACAAGCTTGACTACTACGGATATTAAATTTCCTCTGTGTTTCAAATGTAGTTAGAGCAAGGTTAAAAAAAATTGTTTAAAAAAAAGTATTCTTTTTTTAAATATAACTTTAAGAAAAAGTGAAATATTTTTAAATGCACTTAACAGAGAATTAAAACTATTTATCTGTACTTTAAGTAATCGCAGACTTAAGAAAGATGTATCAAAAAAAATAATCTGTTAAAGTGCTAATGTAATTAAAGTGTATTTAACTACAGATAGAATAGAAAACATTTTATTTTAATGGAATTATACATAAAAAAGTTAGGAATTAATTTAAAGGGATATATTTAATTAAATGATATCAATAAAATTTCAAACTATATACATTGTAAGATTTTTATTTACATTTCAAATTACTTGCATATAAATACTAACAAAAGAATGAAAATAGAATTATATTAAACTCATCAAAAATAATTAAAAATAGCATATGTTTCTCCAAAAAAAATGTGTTATTCTGCTTAACTACTAAATATATTTATTCGGTAAACAGGAAAAAAATAAGAAATAAAGTGTTTTGAATCATGTATCTGAAGAAATGATTAAAACTGTAAATAATTAATTTATGTTTCCGTGATTATTTTATTTAATTTGCCAAGGAAAAAAATAAATTTTTTTATTATTTCACAAAAATTATCTTATTTATACGTATAATCTATATGATGTATACTAATACGCAAAAAAGTTCACAATCAAAAAAGAAATTTATTAATATCTCTCTTAGATAGAGATCCTATTTACCAAAAAATTTAATTTTTGCATTATTAAATTTATTGTCATTTATTTCTTTTTGTAATTATTAAAAAATGCATATTAATTTCATATCCTTTTCAAATAATTTTCACAATAAGAATAAATCTTATACAAACATTTTCTGAAAGCTATTTATGCTTAGATGTTTAGACTAATATTTGTTGAAAATGAATACTGTAATACTTGTTAAAATTAGGTACCGTTAGTAAAATATGAAGTAGTACATTTACTGACTGCTCATTAAAAATAAGACACGTATTACTTAAAATGTTATATTAAATAATACGTAAAATATATTAATGTATATGTAAAAATAATCCTTTTTAATTTCCAAAATATTTTTTCCTCTTTCTTTAAATGAAAAAATACCAACCATTCAGGTACTGATTTTCAGTATATATTTCTTTTTTTCCTGTTTTGTTATCTGTTTAATGGTTTAAATAATTGCTGGTAGATATCTACTCATTCATCAGAATAATAAATTCATATTAACAAAATTAAATATTAGACGATGAGTTTTAGATTTGTAAGTAACTACTTAATTCAAGCTGAAAAGGGTAAAGCAGTTCATGGAAAAAGGACGTAAGTAAGATTAATTTGAGTGAAACATCAGTGATTTGAAAAATTGCTAACATCTATAAGTTGTTCACGGATATAAGAAAATAATATATTTTAAGAGCATCTCTTATTTACTTTATTGCTTGTAAGTATAAAAAATTATGTTTATTGAATTTGTTTGGATGTAATTAATTATATTCGACCTCTAAAAAGGTCACTTGATGAGATATGTCAAAATACTTACTGATGGACAAATATGATGTTAGATTCGTGGTGCAGGAAATATTCTATAAGCAATTAGCCTGAGCACAGATTCCCGAATTTTGTTTTTGATTAAAATCATTGCATTAAGGTAATGGATACATGATAATGCATACAGTAATACTGCATTGTTAATCTCAAGAATAATAGAAATCTTTAACTACGTGAGTTGCAATGGGTTCTATCAGCTCCTTTAACTAATCATCTTGGGGAAAATATTTAACAGTTGTATGTTTATAAAATAGCTTTCCGTGGAAGATTCATGATTTATGTTAATGAGAGTTGCTATTTAAACTCTTGCAAAGGAAGACATACAGTGAATAGTCTTTAGGGTGCTACAGAATTTAGAAATTAAAAAATTAGTAATCGAAACTTTAAGAGTTTCATGAACAGGATCTTCCGTATTACAGAACAAGTTAACTTGTTAAGTCAGAATGGGGGTATTATTTCATCGCCTCTTAAAGAGACACAAGTGATCCAATTATTTGTTTTAGATATTTAGATAAGTCATTACCCCCCCACACACACATTAAGGACGACCACCCCAAGTTTGTCCTTTGCGAAAGGCTCCTAACTGAGCTTTTAGACTTATTTGAGCATAAATAACATAATAAAAAATGATTAATAACAATAATTAACAAAAACTCTTTTTTTTAAAAAAATACAATAATTTGATCTAGGTGTAAAACTCTTACTAACTGAAAATAAAATTAATTTATAATCAAGAATTAAAGAACGAAAAAGAAAATTAAATTTTTACTACAAAATAACCAGGAAGATGTTTAAAAAAATTAGAACTTAATACTGCATTTTGCAATGCGAGTCCTAAGTTAAGTTGACCACTTCCTTTTCTTAAGAAATTTATAGATAATAAATTGAAAGATAAAGAAATGTGTTAATTTTAGTAAAATGTCTAATTATTTGGTATCTCCGACTTCACCAACGACCTCAGGGTTACTGCAGATTGTATTTCCTATTGGAAAAAAAATTATCACTTAAAATTAATTTTATTTGACTTATTTTCATATATCAACTTTCAAAGCCCATAATTCTGTTCAACGCTTTTTCAGGAAATAAGGTCGCGAATTTCTAAACTTTTCGGTTTTATAACCCATACACCTATTTTATTCATCAACAATGGAAACCAGAAACATAAATACTTGACTTCATTAGTCAGGTAGGAAAATGGAGGATATATCGCATTCAAATACAACTATTTCTACTATCTCAAATACTTAATGCAGTGCTTTTCAAACTTTCCATATATGCGACCCAATTTTCAATTATTTAATTTTCATGGCACCCACGCCATACATTATATATAATAATGTATTGAATTCAATAATATTTTGATGCTAAAACAACAATACGACTTTAGCTATAAACTGTACAAATTATTAAGGTAAGTATTAAATTTGCAAATAATTTTTATACAAGCCCATGGGTTCACTACTAATTATTAAACATGATCTTAACTTAGTATTTATGAGAGAGAGAGAATTAATGATTACACACATAGTGCAGCACTGACACATGTATATTATGTCATTATAAATGTGTATTTTTTATTATCTTATAATGCATTTTGTTCTATTTTGATTCCTTTCAGTAAATTAATAATATTTTAAAATCTTTTATTTTTGAATTTTTGATATGCTCACTGCTCCTTGTGGGTGGGTGCCCCTTAGTTTGAGAAACGCTGACTCAATGTGATTATTAAGACTACACAGTAATGTTTTAAAAAAAAAAAAAATTCTGGAGACGGTAACGGTAAAAAAAATTGATGTCTAATGTTTAGATTATATTATTAAGCTGATTCTGTAAGTAAAAGGTCAGTTTGACCAATCATTATTTTATAACTTTAAAAAATTAGGAATTTTTGAAGTTTTTCCAAACCTTTATAAAATGCTTAATTTGTAAAATACTTTAGTCATTTTAAGTCATTTATATTTCCTGAATTATCCTAAAAAAGTTAGTATAGATTTGAAAATCTGTTCCCTTGTTGATTTTTAATAATTATTTTTCTAGCTAAACCAGGAAAAAACACGATTTCTTTTAAAATATCAACTTTATCTTTTAAAAAAATAACTAGAGATCTCAGATCTAAATGCATACTAACTTTTATACAGAATACGTTTGGGAGTACATACAAAAAGTTTCAAGATTCTATCTTGAGCAGAAAAAAGGCTTAGGGCTTAGAAGACGCTTACATCTTCAAATTTAAAGTCTAAGAAAAACGCATTTCAAGTTTGTAAAGGCATAAAACAAAAATCTTATATCATCCGTAAAGCTCTAATTTTTTAATTTGTTATTTTCCAATGTATTTTCTACCCTAAAACATTCCTTTAATTAAATATGACTGAAAATATTTTTTTGTAATTTAAAATATATTTTTGCATAATATTGATTACATTTGTTGCGACAACAAATTATTCAGAATTAATATTAACTTAATATTTTCCTAAAATTTTGAAACACAAAGTATTTATAATACTTTGTTTTTCAAAATAATATAATAATGCTACTAACCTAAGCTAAAAATCGCTTTGTACATAAAATTTACTTTTTTTCAATTTTAAATTGGGGCAGTTTAGCAAGTTTGGGTATTTGTTGCACTATTTTAAAATATTATAATATAGTACTACAGTATATTTACTATAATGGAGTTTGGTACATGATGGAGATATTCAGTTTCATCTGCAATACTTGTATTCAGAATACTTATATTAACGCACGCGGAAGTCTAATTGCAGTATAAACTGAAAATGTCTTTTTAGATTTATCATTTTCAGTAGTATTCCCTCCCTTCAAAATATTGTTTCTCAAAACAATCTGCTAACGTTTTACCCATGACATTTTCTCAACTGGAAAAATTGATGATAGCTTTTCTACCGTAGAGATACACAATTTTTTAAAAATAAATACTAGCCTTGAATCAGTTTGAATTAAGTAACTATGAGAACTCAAAAAGCTCAAAACATAATGAAGTAGAAAAAATTTAGTAATGAGAGAAAATTGAAGTTAATAATGATTTCACACTGAACAAGTTAATTAAACGCAAAAATATTTTTCATTAATTCAATTTAAAAGGGGAAAAATGTTTTAAAATGAAACCGAAAAAAGACCTAAGCTCAGAAAATTTCTAATATCATAAAAACTAATTTGTTATCAGGTCTGAAATTTGGTGGTAAGGTGCACAATACTATTGGGACAAGAAAATGCAAAACAAAAATAAGCAAATATCTGAGATTTGTAGGGTACTGTGAAGACATAAGTAGGAATTATTTTTACAAAAATGTACACTATGTTCAGATGTACATGTTGGGGAATGAATATTCCTCCAAATCTAACTCTGTATTAATTCAAATGTATTGTTTCTATCCTTAATATTTTGTCCAAAACATTTACATTGTTTCCTAACTATATTTTTATTGATTTTTCACTTACGGTCAACCTAATTACAATTCAAAGTACACTTACTTATTTAACTTTAATTTTGTTATTCAATTTCATATTGTGTTAACGTATTGTAAAATTAACTGAGTAATTTGCAATACCAGCAGGTGGTGAGTGGAAAGATTGTAAGATGTTATTTATTATAGAAATCAATATCAATTCTTAAATCAATCAATACTTCATTTCTGTTCAGTAATACACCTGAGCTCTTTTCATAATCACAAAAAAGGATCTTGTATAAGTTATGCCATCAATCATATAACGATGTAATTGTAAATTTCTAGATAACATTTGCTCTTTCATTATTAGAAGCACTTTTTTTTGACGTTCGTTTATAATTTAATAACTTCTTTATTTTATGCATTTTCTGTGTTAGAAGAAAATACAATTGAGAATCATAATACTTCTCACATTACTGACTTTAAATGCATTAAGACTTTGAAAGGAAGAAAATATTTTTCTGGATTATATACGATTCGTGTGCATTACAAGTTATAAAATAAGAAATTTATGAAGAGATCAAGAAATAAATAAGTTCCCACCAATTAGTTCTTTTCCATCAAAAAAAATTAGAAATTATAATTTTACTATCCCAATAAAAATGAGATTAAATAAAAAGGTACTTTATTCTCTAGTCAAAATGAATCACGCAGATACATACCTCTTTACTGTATTCCTCAATTCTGAAATAAGGGTTAAAGAAATAAATTAACTGCAAAATTTAATAGTAAATGGAATAAAAAATAAGAAAAATTAATAAAAATTTAAATAAAGTTTTGTTAGTATATATATATATATATATATATACTCACTACTTGAAATATTAGTAAAAAATTCTCTCGTTAAAGTTTTTATGAAAAAATATCAAGTTTTTGTAAAAATTTGAGCTTGTGTAAATGCTTTCCTGTCGAATATAAATTTACAATAACGAACATTAAACTGTAGAATATTAAATATGGTTTAGGAATGAAATTAATGAAATTTATTTTTTATGGAAATTTAACTATAAATATATTTAATTCTACTATTCTTATGATAAACTTTAATGTATCTCTAAAAATTAGTTCACTTAATATATTTTTGAAAATGATAAATCATAATCGAGAAACAAATATATGTGTATTTATAGTGATATACGTTACCTTCTCCCTCCCTCCGTCTCTCTTTATATATGTATTATATACAGAAAAAAGACACACAGAAAGAAACAAAGATAAGTAGATATAGATATGCAGTTTTCAAATAGTTTACACCATTTACAACGTTCTTACGTTGAATTACAAAAATATAGATTTAAAAGAGCAGTACAATATGGTTAATTTTTATTTTAGAGTGCATTCATATGCATGATAGGAACATGGAATATTTACGTAAGAAAAATTCTATATACACCCCTCCATTTATTTTAAAATTCTTTGTAGCTTGAAAAACTTATCTTAAGTCAAATATTGGCTCTTTTTATGGCTCTCTGATTAAGTGAAATCTGACTTGCCCAGTTAAAATATCATTTTTCAAAGGGTCTAATTCCTGATGATTCAATGAAAAAAATCCTAACAAAAATATAAGGAAGTTATTTTGTTTTTTAAATAAAGAAATTTCGTATGCCACATCTACATATGTAAACCATACAAACTTTATTCGAAAATCAGTTGTGCTTCAAAAGAAATTTGAAATTAATTAACAGGAGACAGTATTTGGGTTGAGACTTAATATAGATTGAAAATATTTATTATTAGAGGAGAGTCAAATAAAGTCCGTTCGCTTATAGTAAATATTTATTGTAAGGTAATGCACTGCTGATTTCAACAACCCCCGGCAATTTACTTCATGCTAATTCAAATCGACTCGGAAATTCCACTGGATGTGACACGCCCTACAAGAGAAATAAATAAATATTATTTTATTGTGAATTATGCATCGTCAAGATGAAGGCTGATATTAATAGCATTTTCAGTAAAATAGGTAAGAGAATCAAATTAAGAATTGTTTTTAAAATATGCGATCCCATCCGGAGTACTTTTTAAAAAAAAATAGTAAACTTAAACACTATAAATGCTTTTATAGGAATAAATACAAATGAATATTAATATTTGACTAACATTGTTTCTTAAAAAATTTTAAATTTAGCAAAGATCAAAATTATAAATCAAATTTTAACAATATTTTTGAAAAACTTTAAAGTTATTTAAAAAAAGCAATAATCTTACATCAGTAAAAGTATTACGAAAGCAAAGATGCATTTATCTACAGAATGTACTAAAATTTTAATGTTTTATTAAAGTTTAAATATTTTAAAGTTGATTGAGTATATATTGTAAGAAATATGACATTCTTTATGAGACCATTGTTTAAATAACAGGCCATAACTCAAAAAATATTTTTTTTTCTTACAATAAGGAATAGGTTGGTACATTCTACAGGAACTAATAGAAATACCAGGAGGGTTTAAAAAGTTTTATAGAAATAGATTTATAAAATTTCGAGTTAGGAGACTGGTCATGATGAATTCCGAAACATTTAAATACCCAGTTCTAGTAGATTAAAGACCCGCTTTCGAGTTTTCTTAATTTATAAAACTGGTAGCAACGTGGCATCTAAGTACCACAGAAACAAAAGAAGTATGTTTTGCAAAGCCAAACGTAACACTATTCAATAATTTTTTAAAAAAAAATGTGTTTTCACAGATTTTACTCATTTGAATGTGTTTTGATACATTAATGGAATATAGTTATAGTTTTGAGTTAACATATCCTATTTTGAAGATTATATTTTATGCAGTACATATTTCAATCTAGATATTTAAAGTAACTCACATTTGCCTTTGTATAAAAATAAGAATAAAATTTAGCATTAAAGCTCAAAGATTTTTTATTTAAAGTAAATCAGTCTTCTTTGTATTTAAGTATAAAAACTACGACATAATAGAAATTGAATTTTTATCAAAACTTTAAAACTGTGAGGTAATTTAATAAAAATAAGGAAATGTTTAACATCTGAGAACATCATTCCTTTTAAAGCAATAAAACTGTTTGAAATTAACCAATGCATATTTTTAACACTAGATTTCCCAAATGAAGTTTTTTTTCATTCTGACTGCTTTTCATTTTCAATCAGAAAAAAATTACATATATAATGAACAATTTCGCAGAACTTTTTAGAATATATTTCTTTTCCGAGTGAAGAAATTTTTTTTTATTGTTAATATTTACTAATAACATGTAATATGACTAAATAATACAAAAAATATTAAAAATTAATTTTTTTAAACTAATTTCTTTACACTGTGACGGGCTCATCGCGTTTTCTACTAAAAACTCCTCTTGGGTTCTTTGCCGCCGTAAAAGCCAAATTCTTTCCAACCACACCCAGAAGCGAAGCGTGAATGTGCAAATAGGAAACCTATTAAATAGCAGAAGTTTAACGTAAGCGCATGACGTATTGGAAAGTGATTATGCTAGTCTGGTTTAAGCGCGTGAACTGAAAAAAGCCGTCATTGAGTGTGAAGATATCCGTGACAGAGTGACCAAGTCAGGATGGATACAATTCCACGCGAGATATACTAAATATATTTAGGATCCGAGAGGAATGCGGTTAAACAAAAGATTAAGGTAGGATAATTCTAGTATCTATTAGGACTGAGTATAAGTTGAGATTAGGAATAGACAGAAATATAGTGATCACAAAGTCACACTTATTTGGTAATATGTATTGTGTGTTTTCTCACCTAAGATCCGCTAAGTTGTAATATAAATATTATCATTGTTAGTGTTTAAGTTAAAATATTAATAAAGACATTTCAAGATCATGGCAACGTCTGGTTCTTCATTCACTCTCACACCTCTAGGTCACGAAAATAACCTAGGAGTAAGGTATCACCCACGGGCGAATACCTCACACATTTCCAGATGAAATTTGTAAAGTTATGGAATTAGTGATTGCCATTATACACTCCACTTTAGCTAAAACTGTTAATCATCGCCAATTCAAAGAATTTTTATTTGAAAGGGAGAGTGAGTCCGCTGATCTTCTGCTTCATAACAAGTTGCGTTGGTTATCAAGAGGGATTTTTTTAAAACGTTTCGCGTCCCTTTCTCCAGAAATTAAAGCTTTTCTTCTTGAGACGGGCGTCCACTATCCAGAACTAACAGACAATCAGTGGATCCAAATCTTTTATTTCATGGTAGACGTTACGTCTCATCTAAATTAGCTTAATTATACACTACAAGGGTCTGATTTTCGTAGAAAAATTAGATTGCAATTTGGCAAAAATATGGGAAAATTCTCTCTTCTTATTTCTTTTTGTTTCTTGCTGTGCATTGGCAGAATAAACAGTAAACAGGAGTAAAACAATTCTGCGTTTTAAGGTTTTTAATTAATATCTTTTAAACTAATTGCGGTATTGGACCGAATTGTGAATCTAAACCATTCTCGAATCCACTTGAACCCACATTAAAAATTTCATCCAAATCGGTCCAGCCGCTCAGGGGTGTTCAGTCGCATACATGCGCACAGAAGAATTATATATATATAAATATTATTTGAAAAGATATAAATTAAAAACGCTAAAAAGCATGATTTATCTGCATTTTTGCAATGCAGACAAGAATGAAGACCCGGTTTGACCAGTTTGACAGAAAATCGATTTTCGACGCCAACTTACGTCTTTTTTATAACAATAACGTTGTTACAACAACGCAATCCTAACTTTCTTTCATACAGAGGCACCTCCTCACTTCCTGACTTATTATTAGCCCATCCAAATTTAACTCCTTTTGTGTATCACCATCTAATTCAATCACCTGGAGGTGCTGGCCATAAAATTCTTTCTGTCATTACTTCTAATTCAGAGGAGACTCATGCTCCCTGAGTCACTAGAGGGAATTTAAAAAAAAAGCTAATCGTGAGAAATATGCAAGTTTGACAAATACTCATTTGGGTTATTGCGGGACGTTTGTTTTACACTCTACTGTTACAAAAGGTAAACATATACAGTCACAGTCACCGCTAAAAGTGCAGAAGGTGGTTTTTGGAAGAAGTGAAAGTTGAAGTTTCAATAACATATATATACACACGCCATAATTCATTTCCTGATTTAGAGTATATGTAACGTCGAGTTGGGAAACTTCACTCTCATTTTTTCTCCTTTGTGCTTGAAATGTATATATTAATATTTTTGTGGTTTATTTTGTTTTTATTTTGAACAAAAACACAACTTTTTTTTATTTTCTTCAGATTTGTTTTAGACAAATTGAGGCTTTTTTAAAATAGTTTTTCTATGAAAATACAAGTTAATATTTATCAAAAAAACTTATTTTTTCTTTACTCGTCTTTCGAAATTGTAGCATACTTTACATTTAGTGACAACTTAATTTCTTAAGAAGCCTTATCTTTTCAGAAAAGTAGGAAATTTCTTTAATTTCGTAAACAATACAAAAAAAGATTAATTAAATATCAGGTAATTAACATCCAAATTACGTTTTATACTTTTCTTTCATATTTTGAAACAAGTACACAAATTAATTGGAACAAATTAGAAAGTTTAAAAAAATATGAGTAGAAAAACATATGCTTAAAATGCAATTAATAATAATGGAAAAAACACTACAAAGTTTGATTTCAAGCATTTCATGACATTAAGTAAACATTCTTGTATTTCTGCCTTTTTTCTTGCTGATTATCCGCTGCTAATTAGCAATTCGGTTTGTAGAATGGGTGACATTTTCCAAAGCAATTTTCTATTGGTAATAAATATTAAAACAGATAGTTTTGAAACAAAGACTATAAAAGCCATACTTTAAAAACTTACAATGGGAGTTTTACACACCTATATTTGAAAAAAAAAATCTTATTTAATAAAACTTACAATTATGTATGAAGTAAAACCGAAACTAATCGAAGTGCTTAAAATATTTTGTTTCAAATATTTTTTTTAAGAACTGACAATAAATCTCGCCTCGTTACATTGAGTAATTTAAACTTCAGATGAAAATAACATTTTAGATGCATCATCATTACACTTTATAGATTTAACTTTAATACACCTTTAAAATATTCCAAAGTAGAAATTCTGAGAATGAAGAGTAAAGCAGCTAAATTGATTGGTTGAACAGATTTTAGTTATTAGTTTGTAACCCTTATTATAAACAGCGATTAGTTTTCTACAACTAAAAATTCTAATTACTAAAATACACCAAGTATGTTACTTTCCCTACCATAGAAACCTCTTTGAGGGAAAATTGAGTTTTACAGGCAAAAATTTCCTCCTGGCGTGAACTTTAAATATTCAACTTTTCATCCGGGGAAGATGTTACAAAGTTACAAGATTGTCTTCTTTACACGCTTGGTGACAAAAATTGGAGAACAATTCTACATCATCAAGGAATCATTGAGAAGGCTCTAAGTTTGACTATTCTAAAAATTTCCAAGATGCTACATAAAGGTCCATGCAGTTTAGAAGAAAGACAAAACATCAGAATCTGCTTGTGAGTTAACTGCTATAAGGTACACCGCTTTTATATGAGTTCCTGCTGGTTCTAAAGAGTCGGTTATTTAAACATCGCAAAATGTGTTCATAACTAATGGGTTTTATGAAAGATTGTAAATAATCTGTTACAATATTTTACTGTGCATGTAGGTTGATTTGTGTTCAAGTAGTCCTCAATTTACCATTGACCAGCAATACATTTTTTATTATGCAAATAATTTGAGACTTCAGCAGCTTCCCCTCCTCCCCCGCAAATTTTCGAAAATATTACCATTAGCTCAATTTAGATGTAATCAAACAAAAATCTATTGGTGTTTCAGTGTAAATTTTAAATAGATATTTTGACGCCTCAGTAGTCTCTACAATGGAATTCTCAATTTGAAAGAGATTGCATGTTCTTTAATTTTGTGTTACAAAACATGTAAAGAGAAGAGAAAACCGATGTAATAAACTAGCAAACTGTTTGCATGCAAGAAAAAAACAAAGGATGGATAAATAAATATATAAATTAAACTGAAAAATCCTTTACTCGATAAACCTTTTCATAAGAAAGCTTTTTCACAGAAATATAAAAGGGAATGCAAGGGATTGAATGTTTATATTAAAAAGTGATATACTGACATAAAAGGGAACAATGTAAATTATTTAATATTACACAGATACCTTAGAGTTTAATTTATTGAAATTCCTTCAGCTGAACAAATTAATAAACTTTACCATTTTGATAAATATATCTTCCATATGAACAAATATAAAAATCTAAATCTGTAGTTTTCAATCTGAAATAATTGCCTTTATAATTTGTTGCTTATTTGGATTACGCCAATGATAAGTATTTATTAAAAATGCTCTTTACAATTTTTTCCTAAACAACTGCAAATTTCTAATAATGTTAGAAAATATAAATTTTGCATTAATAAACTGAAAGTATTTCAGATAATAAGATAATACAAAAATATAAATATAACAGCCTGGAAAAGAGACATGTTATTTCTGGTTATGTTCGTTATCTATTATTTCTGGTTTATGATATATCATATATATATATATATATATATATATTAACCCTCTAACCGGATAGCACGGAAGATTCCGTCAGTGTAAAGATGCTTCGAAAATGGACTGCACTGATTTTTCTGCTTTCAAGTAACGTTTTCAAAAGCGGATTAGCCGCACTTTTCTGAAATCCTTTCCCCCTTTTGTTAATTGTTGTGGAATGGGAGAATCCCTTTAAGGTTTAACATCTTGAAAGATAATTGGGGACGGTGGAAGCAACACAGCAGGACACTGAGGGGAAGTTTTATGGCTCCCATGAAACCCCATGTTTTGAACCTGGGGCAATCGTAAAGAATCGGGGGAAATTTCTTTAGACCTCAGGAAGTGTTTACTTGTTATCTCGTATTTTAAAAGTTTTGAAAAGTCCCAACGCATAAGTAAAATATGTTACAATTCCCTTTTGGTTTCATATTAATTTGAAACTGTAACAAGTTGGGGCGTGTCAGTGCAATCTGCTATTTTATATAGTTAGACAAATTATCTTTTTTAAAGTATATTCTTTCGCTTCATTTTTCTTATTTTAATCAAAGCTTTCAGTTTTTGAAACAAGATTATTTTATTATAAGATACCGAAAAAATTAATAAAACACCAAACTCTTTAAAATTTGAAACCTTTTCAATTTTCCAACCTCTAAAAATGAATAAATTTAAACTTCATCAAATCATTTGAAACATTTTCTTACACTTTGAAAAAAAAATAACGAAAAAAAAAATGCTAATTAAGATTTATCAGTTTTTTTTTTTAGATTTCAAAGCCCAAGTGTTCAGAGAATTTAAGTAGAGTGCCTAGTTACATATTGTTAAAATACACCGAATTATATTTGAATTTTAAGTGCTTGAACTTCAGTTAACATCAAAGACAACATGAATGAAGATTTTCACACATTTCTTTTATAACTTGAATGTTTGAATAAATGGTAATCAAAAATATACGGAAACATTTACAGTAGACATTTATGCATAAAAATAAACATAAAAATTAATTTTAAATTCGAGCTATTCAAAAACATTCGAATTATTGTTCAAAAATATCTACTTATACAAAATACCTAAACATTTATCTTTTTTAAAGGCTAACTGAATAAGTAATTAAAATCTGGATATTTTTTGAAATCTCGACCGTATAAAGCTAGAAATTTTATGTTAGAAATTCCATTTGAAATTTCGAAAAAAAAATGCATCGCGCAGTTAAAAATTATTTACCATAAGTTTTAGCAATTGAGTATAATAAAAATTTCAAATTTTATTTTATAGCTTCTTTGGTATCTTTTAATATTTTTCGAAGATTTCATACAATTTAGTTGAAAACTGCATGCTAAGAGCAAAAAATATACTAAAAAAATTGATGAATATACAATTACAATAAATTCTTACATAGAAGTAAAACTGAGAATCTAAAGCGTAGGAATGAAAAATTTTGAGTATATCTGAAGTAGTTTTAGAAATATTTATTTTAAAGTTCAGAAAATTTGTCTGCGTTATGTTATACTTAATATTAATTAAATGGTTAATATAATATGTTAATATTAGTCATGTAATCGTTTGATGACACATTCATATACTAATAAAAATTATCATGGTCATTGATGCGAATGTCAAGAATTTTATGTAATTTTAAATTCAGACATTAAGATATTTATGTAGAAAATATAAAACGACCATCTAAAATACATGAAAAATGCAGTCTGTTATAAAAGGATCTTGACAAACAAAATCCGGCATTTTCACTTACTATGGTAGAGCGGGCTTAGTCAGGGGTGATCTGGAAAAACAGAGAGAGACCTGCGGTTTTGATGGATGCCGCTCTAGCTTTTGCAGTTCCCAGGAAAAATTATATATATATAAATTAAAAATGCAAAAATAAATCTTGTAAGGAATTGACTTCCAATGCATTGCTGTGTTTGACAATATGTAAGGTAACCAAACCTACTTTAGATAGATTTGTACTACTTTTTCGTAAAAGTATTCCTTTTAAAATTAATTCGTGCAGCCGAAATACATCTTTTGCACCCTTAAAAATTTATGTAAACTATAACGGTTAATTTTAATTTATGCAACTTGTGAAATGTTCATAATTAACCATTTCCGTCTAAACAGTTTACATGAAAAAAAAAGTTTGGACTCCCTCATTCATTAGGGATTTATATAAGATTCTAACATTAAATTTTTATTTTCACCGAATAGGATCGAGTGGTAGTGTATAATGCTTCCACACCACTGGTCTGGGGTTCTATTAACGGGCTGCGCAAGGTCGACTCTGCCTTTCAACCCGCTACATTGGGTCGATAAATGAGTACCAAGCTTGCTTCGGGTCTTAAACACTGAAGGCCTCTGTTCAGACAGACCACCAAATCGGGACATCTGTTCATGCACCTCAGCGTTCAATGGTCACGTGTATTATGATGGGCACAGTAGTTCCTGGCCCTCATGGATTGTTGTGCCACTGAGTTTAAGTCTTAAGTTTGAGGATTACCTCACTTTGGGGATACCCCTTAGATAAACATGTATTTCCACTCATTTGCAATCAAACATTTTTTTTTCAATTACGTTTATTTCAGAAGGAAGTTTGATTTTTCAAATGTATTTGCTTAATAACATGTATATTTGTGTATTATATTAAAAATTTGATCAATCCAAAATTACATGTTTTAACTCCTCTAAAAGCTTTTAGGATTTTACAACAGATCTTACAATCCATATACGTTTTATAGTAGTATATTTAAAAATGATAAAGACATTTTTACAACTGTTTGAGTTTTTATGCCTCGTTTATAAATATAAAAAATTGCATTCAGCTACAGTTTTTAAAATGTACTGAAATAAGTGGAGGAATAGGATACTTACATATTATGAATAGTTTTGACTGCAGTAAGATATATTTATATTTCAGTTTCTTTACAATTTTAATAGAAGTTGTAAGCCATTTTGCGAATAGTTTGATATTGAGTATAAGCCCATAGGCTGTTTAATATTGTAAAGTGTTTTACTTTGATACCAGCACACATTAAAATAAGGCTCATTTGCAGTTATATGATCAGCTTCAGTGATATTTAAATTTTCAAAAATAGTCTACTCGTACGAAAACATTCTTTCACAACCGCACACCACATCTCATACTATATCTTCCCTACAGCAGGAAATATTTGTGTATACTGAAAAATTTAATACAGGATACATTTCCAAGTGTTAAATTTGTTTTTAAAATTTGGTATGAATACATTGTGGTACTGTCGGTTAACTTCACTGAACAAAATTGTTTTAAGTGTACTGTTTTGAAAGACAAAATTAATTAGGGAGAACTTTTCTCACAATAGAAATTGTAATGACTGAATTGTGGGAAAATGTAGTTATCGATGTGTGACATTTTTCCTTGTAATAAAAGAAACAGAAAGATAAGAAATTTAACTTGAGTAGAAAATGGTTAGAAGTACTGTCATGCGCATTTGAAGAAGTATATCCCCCATTAAAATTAAAAATTATTGACTGAATGTGTGTTATGTCCATCACAAATGCCGATGTAGAAAAGGAATTTTTATTTAATACAAGAAGTTCGAAAAGGAGAACACTAGGAAGGAAAATTTAAATTTTTTTCGAAAAATATTCAGTTAACATAAAAATATCTTTTATATGATTTTAATTTAAATAAATTAAAAGTATTGAAATCCTTTTTTTATGCTATCTTAAATTAAAAATATAACTGAATAGAGAAAGATTGGTTTTATTTCATAAATATAATCATCGTATGTACCATTTATTGTGTTATTGTTTAAAAATGAGATAGGGCCTTTGCTCTTTTTACCTCATTACTTTTTTAAAAAAAACAGGAAAGTGAGCGCGTTTTCTTACTCTCATATTCAAAAATGAATACAGGATGCTTTTTTCTGGTTCAAATGGCAATACCAAAAAAAAAAAAAAAAAAAAAAATTTTTTTAATTTTTAAAAATGACAGAAAATAAAATTTGTTTGAAGAAAATATAATTATTTTTCAACTTCTAACATACTATTTATTTCATTTTTTCCTCTTTTTTTACCCTGCATTTTGTTTTAATTTTACTGTGACCGAACATATAGGAGAAAGAAACACCGAATTCCACTACAGTTTCATACAAGATTGCCCAAGGCAACTCTACAGCTAGCTGTAAACGATTGATCTCTTGGTTCTTACTTGACAAAGTAACCGAACTAGGTCATAAAATTGTCCCCGTTCGACCTCCCAAGTTCTAAAAGGGGAAAGGAAAGAAGGCTGTTTCATTTTTAAAGCGATCTTCAAAATAAGAGATAACGCTTTCGGAATAACTTTTCAGTAGGAAGGTATCCACTTAGAGGGTTAAGTATTGTATTAGCGTTGGCCGGTGTTGGGATGTTGTCATATCTGGTTTATTAAGAATACTTCGGAGTAACCTTTCATCCTTTTATTTTGAAGCACACATAGCGTAACTGGTCAACTACTTTATATTTTATATATATTTGTTAAAAAGACGTAAGCAGACACATATAGCAAAAGCGTCATCTTGACGGACACAATACAAAGGCAAATAGCTGCAGTTATTTACATCCTTACATGATGACGGCACGCAGACAAATAGAGCGATTAGACAAGATATTTGCTTCTATACCAGCAGTGCAAGCGTGTGATTATTACGTAATAGTGGTTCTGATTGGATAGAATGGGCTTGACAAGGATTACGATTAAGATTACAATGTTATTTTTTAACCAAAGGTTTAAAGTTATTTTAAATTTTAGTACAAAGAGTTAATAAAAATGATACTATAGTGAATTATTACGTATATATATATATATATATATATATATATATATATATATATATTACAGTTAAAGTGTGAGATCCATTATTTCATTAAATACTGGATAAGAGAGAGTCAGAGTAACTGTATGTAAAATTATTGAATTCTGCGATTTAATTAGGTATTCTATAGAATAACGATTACTTCATCGTTAAAGTATGAAAAACAGCACTTGAAAGTTCTTTGAACCTATTCTAGCTATTTTAATCAGTTTTTAACCGCAGATAGCTTGCCTTGCAATGATGTTTGTGAGTGTACATTTCATTCCGTTGCTTTTAAACGTGGAATTGAGTCAGTGCATATAAGTTATTTTTTATTTTGTAGTAACAAATATGTTTCCAACCTGTGTTTTCAAACGATGAGTTCTGCAAGGATGGATGTCTCACTTGTAAATAAGAAATATTTTATGCGAGAGTTTTGAATCCTTATAAAATAAGTGTGAGACAAAGGAAGAAAGGGCTGCACTTACTCCTGAAAAATTATTAATATAGATAGTAGAATTAAAAAGTGCTAAAACAGCACAAAATAAAGTACCACGTGGGGGTTTGGTTACTCCAGCATTATGATGCACTTGAAAGTTCCAGGAGAAAAAACGTTAATTATACCCGTAAGAGATGCAAAACGAGTTCTCCTTCCTCCTTTCTTTGTATTTAATGTTGACAATACGAGCAATAATAAGGTTTATCAATGGTTTTTACTAATTATTTATCAATTCATAATCCGCAATAGGGATGAAATATATTTTTCCGAGAGATGTTAGCTACTAATGATCAATTTACTTTTGAAATAACTTCGAAAATGTTTTATTTTTCACTTTAACGATATGTTATTTGTTACTTCACATGGAATAACTAGGTAAAGTATATAGCCTGAAGTCTATATTACATACTTTAACGTAAACATATATAAATATGTGTATGTGAATGCAATAAACTTCTTTAATTTCATCCTGAATAATATTTAATTTTTAATCGTCCCGGTCTTCAGGACTCACGAGAAAATAATTGCTAGCCAACTGTCTGACAAGAATCTATCGAACGATATCTTTCCACCATTAAAAAGGATCTATCCGTTTGCCGCTTGGTATAGAATGCCCCAGATACTCTGGAAAAGCTTGGTTTTTCTGTCATGTGTAACTAGCGGCAACCTGTTTTGTGTCTTGCCTGCTTTCAGTTATGTCGGAACATTATGTGTTTATTGTATAGTAAAAAAATATTATCTCCAACTAAATCATGCCTTGTAAATAACATTTCAATACAAAATTAACAATTTAAAATATGATCATTAAAGAGTTCCTTGCATTCACCAAATTAAGTGATATACATAGCACATATACATTGAGTGACCAAATTATAACGATCAAATTTTCAATAAAATACTAGACCACATTTTACCTTAATACTAGATGGAGTCTTGGCTTGGTATGAGTTAGAGGTAGTTGATATGAGAAATTTAAGAGACCATATTCATTGAGATGAACTTTCAAATAATTGGATCGGTGATGATTTTCGGATTTTCAGATTGGATGGTAATGGATCCAACTTTTAGATGCTCCATTGGATTCAGATTCTCCATTGAATTGAGATCTGATGATTTTGCAGGTCAACTAAATAACTTTATGTTTCTGTCATGCTCTTTGAACCATCTGAGGCAATGCTATTTGTATAGCTAAGACTAGTGTCAATCTGAATGTATCCATCTCTTTCAGGGTACTTTTTAAATATAAATTGATGTACTTGATCTGCGATAACACTAAAACACATTTGGGCATTGAGACCTTTTTCTATACGAATCAAAACACCCAAGCAATGCCAAAGAAACATCTCCCAAAACATAATATTTCTTCTATGGACTTGAAGAGTTAGATTAATATAGATAAGATTCGTACTTTTAATCTGTTTTCTCCATATTCTCACCTTGCCGTCTACGTACTCGTGCCACCCCGCTATTTGCCATCAACGTGATTCATGGGACCACATGACCTTTTCCAATCGTCTTAAGGCTAATGCTTGGGCTCCATTGCAAATTAAAATCCCGTGTTTTGGTTCAAGGCAAAAAGAAGAGGCTTTCGAACAAGTCATCGGTTACCGGAACCTTAGCGGTGAACAGTTCGTTCAAAGATGTTCGCAGTTTTTCTTGATTAAGAACAGTCAGTAGGGTAAAAAAACCTTTGGAAAATCGATTTTGAGCTTTTGATACTTCTAAATTGTCCAAATCCGGACCTTTCCAATGATATAACATACAAGGCATTATAAGAACTAGAAGTATTTTAAAATGATTTTTAAAAAATAATCAGCTGATGAATCACGCCCATTTTGACTGATAGAAATGTACACATTGTCTTTTTAAATCTGGGAAAAAGTCGCAAAACCCCCTTTTATTTTATTTATTCATACGCAATTAACATTAGATTACTGTATAATAACTGCAAGTTTAAATGTGTCAGATACGCTAAAAGTTTTTGGAGCCAAATTTCAACATGTGGTTTTAGTATTTTGAATGTTATATTTAAAATTTTGTAATTTTACCTAAATTTAAGTCTATTCTTCACTTGAAATTTAGCTTTTATTAGTTATTATTACTGATTATTTAAACTCTATAAGTCTTAGTAAAAAGTTAAATTTTTTTTAAATATTTGAAATTAGAACTATGTGCGAATTTTAGAACCATGCATTCAAAACTAGGATTTAAGAGTATTACAAATACTTACTTTGACAAAGTAAGATTTTTTAATAAAAAATTCTGTTTTCTGAAATTTATATTTTTAAAATTGTGTAAATTTACTGTATGCGTGTATTCTATGTTTCTAAATTGCAATTGTGTACACTGAAGTGATATTTTTGAAACGTGATCACACGCTCGGGGTGTTCTATACATTCCAGCAACAAGAAAATCCTCTCAGGATTCTAGAATGAATACACAGAACCACAATTTTCTGTCATTGAACCTTCATGCAGGATGCAAGCACTCTCGCTAGGACGATTGGAAGTAATGACCTTCAAAAGTTCATCTGGGGTGTTGAGAACACTCCGTGAGCAATTAAATTTCATTTTCGTCCTCGAAGCATCTAAAATAAGTTCAGTTTTACTCTTTCCGTTTACTTTTTTCAAATATATTACTATGCATGCATATTTTAATTAAAATTTCATTAACTATAACACAGAAATAATATAATACTATAAAATAATTGTAAAATATAATTTTTTTAAAAATTTTTTCAAAAAGCCTTTCCGGAAGTTACGTTAAAAACTTCTTGAGAAAGGGAGAAATAGTGATTTTGTCATCTATTATATACTGTATCGACAGATTCGGAGGATGAACTAAGGAAATTAGATGACTGAGTAATATCAGAACTAAACTTGGAGTGATGAAACTTAAAATTTTAAATTTTGATTAAAAAGGTGGTGTTGATATTACTGATGAAATGTGCAATATATATGATGTATCGCGAATATGTAACCATTGGCCATATTTCATCATCTACTTAATACTGCAGAAATTAATGCTGTCTATCATTCGGTCCTTCCTAAAAAGAAAATGAGACGTTGAAGACTATTAGAAGAGATTAGAATGTATCTTGTGCAGCCACAGTGGGGTATGAGATCGGAACTCCCAAACCTTAACAAAACACTCAAAATAAGCTTTACTGACACAAAAGGTATTAAAAAGAGCATTAATCCACCAAAAAAGGGACGCTGCACTGTTTATCCACGGATAAAAGATGTAAAAACTGGTTTTTTTGTCTTCAATGTAAGACAAATATGTGCTTAAAGCATAATAATACAGTTTGCTCTGAATGTTTAGAAAATGATTAAAATATTATTTTTCTAATTTATACTATCCTTATCATTAATTATAAGGTATATTTACACTCTATAGCAAAAAAAATAACGACGCACCAAGAAGGAGTTGCCCGATTGCAATGAAATTTCGTATGTGAAGACATTTGTACCGAACATGCAAATGATTAAAATCTCGTGTCCAATGAATGAATAGCAGGAACTACAGCGCATCGGAACTGCGCAATCAACAGGTGTCTATAAGAAGCGATTCTCAATCTGATGGATAAAATTTCGAGTGCATTGCGATTTAGGATACCTGTCAACGACTGAAAAAATATTTCTTCGCAGGATTCAAGCTCATTACGAGCAACAGTCAGAGTTTGAAAGAGGTCGAATCATTAGATTGAAATAGGCAGGTTGGCCAAATCGGAGAATCGCTCGTCATATGAGTCGAAGGGATGAGACCATTAGAAGATTCTGGCAAGAATGGGTGGACAGTGACAAATTTCAGAGTCATGATAGTAGCAGTCGACGTAGGGCCACAACAGATCGGGAGGACAGATTGATTGTCAGATAAGCTGTCACAGTGCTTGATTCATCGTTATCAACCATCAGAAGTGGGGCCCGTACAAGAGTATCCACCATGACCATTCAAAGACAGCTGATATAGCGAAATTTACGCTCGTATCGACCGCTACGCCTGTATCGACCATTACGCCAACTGCCACTCACGCCAACACGCTGTCGAGCCAGATTATACTGGTGCTTGTTTCGATCGGGTTGGAATCATGTTGCTGGTGACGAATCCCGCTTCCAACTGTGTCCTGCCGATCATCAAAGACGTCTCTGGAGACCTTCAGAGCAGCGTGCTGATCCAGCTTTCACTATTACACGCCTCACAGGCCCTCAACCTGCAGTTATTCTCAGGGATGCCATTTCTTTTGACAGCTGAACCCTTTTGGTTGTCATTAAAGGCACATTTAAACGGCAACTGTAAGTCTACGACATTCTGAGAACTGTTTTGCTACCATTCCTTTGGCAGTATCCTGGCCTTCATTTTAGCAAGATAATGCCACACCACATACGGTACGCGTTGCTATGAGTTTTGTTATAGCGTTTCAAGCAATTCTCCTTGGCAAGCCTGATCTCTCTCCTATTTAGCATATCTGGGCTATGATGGGAAGGAGACTGCATCTACCAGGGAATTTTGATAACTTGGCAAGACAATTGGAGTAAATTTGGCAAAAAATATCCCAGGAGACCATGAGGGTGCTTTATCACCTTATGCCACGTCGTGTGGCAGCTTGCATCCAGGCTAGATGTGGGTTAACACTTTATTGAGCTCGTTAATTTGCAACGTTTTAATTCTGAAATAAATCATTCAATTTTTCTGAAGTTTTAATCATTTTCTGTTCTGCACATAATCTTTCTACCCACTAATTTTTTTGTCTATTAAACAACTCGTTCTTGGTGAGTCGTTTTTTTGTTATGGAGTGGTGTATACGTTTTACTTGTGATTTATGAAAAAATATAAAATTTTGTATTTTAAAATGAAAATTTTGTAGGTTTAGTTTAAATTAATGCTATTCTCATTTGTATGCAATAGCTTTAATAATTGCATTGGCATGATACAAAAAATCTTATATTTTATAAATATGTATCATAATTGACTTAATTTTTTTTTTCATATTTAAAAACACGTGTTAGAAGTTTTGGGTGTTCTCAACTCCCCACGAGCAATGGCGGGAGCAAAAACAGGCTCGAGTGACCACAGGCTAAAAATTTCTGAGAAAAAGGTATGAAATGATACATCAAATGTCATATTTGTGTTGCCTTTGCGAGAAGCTTGTTACATACATAAAAATACACAAATTTTATGTTTAAAAACATAAAAACAGCTTTATTTTGGCTGTTTTAGAAATCATTTGTTTAGTTTAGAATATCTTTCGAAGTTTAAAACTTCAAAACTGTCTGCAACACAACAAAATCTAATGATAATGTTACGAAAACCTTACAAAAACTTGCGAAATCTCGTATAATCAGGTATTTTTAAACAACATCTCAAATTCATATGCCAAAACCATATTCATGCATTTTTACATTATATTTATGATTCTTTATGTGAAAATTTGATATTTGTAATGCATGAAAGCTTCAAATTCTTCAAAAATTGTCACAGAATTTGAGGAAATTGACGTAATACTAAAAAATATATCGTTAAAAAATAACTGAAAAATGCTATTCTTGGCAATTTAAGACTTTTTTGCTTACTATTTTATGCAAAATAAATTCCAAAGATGCTAATGTTTAATAAAATGGGAAAAATACATGTTTTAATTCATTATATTTGTGATGAAGTGACACTTTATAGCAAAAATTCAATTTTCTGAAAAATGTTGTTTTTAAAACTGTATGTATCTTTTCCTCAGAATATATAATGTATGAATGTGCATGAAATGTTTTTCTCATTTTACTTAAATGTAACTATATATATATATATATATATATATATATATTCTCTTGTGAGTTTTGGGGGGATATTCGCAAAATATTTGACTGGAGTCCATATATCGTGACAAAAAATGTCATTTTTTTTTTAAAAAAAATCATAGTGATATTTTTATGTTACATGTTTTTTGTGAAAACTAAACTATATATTTTAAATGTTTCACTTAATTGCAAATATTAATGTATATTTATTGCTCAGACAAGTTTTATGCTTTAATATTCAAAGGTTTTTCAATAATATGCAACTAATTATGACTCAGATGTATAATGCCTTTTGTCGTTGCGAGAAGCTTGTTCAATGCATAAAAATACAAAATATTCATGTTTAAAAACATAAAAGAAGTTTATATTTGACTTTTTTAGAAATCTTTTGTACAGTTAAGAGGAAATTTTGAAAATTGAAACTTTTAGAAATTGTGTTTGCATATGAACCAACAAATCCATAATGCAACCTTTCGCAATGTCGTAAAATCACATATTCCCAAATCATTACTTTTACAAATTAATGCATGTTTACATTATATTTATGATGTTTTATGATCAAATTTGATATTTGTAATGCATCAAAGCTAAAAATTCTTCATAGATTGATACAGAATTTGAGAAAATTAATGCAAATTTAAAAAAAAAAAATCTCGTAAAGCAAAAACTTAAAAATACTACACATGTATTTTCTTCTCATTTTAAGACTTTCTTGTTCCTATTTTATGCTAAAGAAATTAAGAAAATACTAATGTTTAATAGAATAGAGCAAATACATGTTATAATTCATTATTTTTGTGATGAACTGCCTTTTTACATTAAAAATGCAATTTTCTCAAAATGATTGTTTTCAAACTGCGTTTACCTTTTCTCAAAATCTCCTGAATGAATGCACTTTCAATTTTTACTGTATATGAATAATATGTAACTATATTTACTGGAACTACTTTTTTGGAGAATTTCCCAAAATCTATAGCTGAATAGCAGCTATTGTAAAAAAAAATGACAATTTTCAAAAATTTCATAGTGATATTTTTATGTTGATATTTTTTTGAAAAAAGTAAACAATACATTTCAAACATTTTAACCATTGTATAAATAAAAAATCCTAATTAATATACAGACAAAATTTGAAGGTTTTATATTTAACAGTTTCTGAGAAACAGGTTCCAAAAAAGGCTCAAAGTAACATTGTCAGTATAAGGGGTACCGACTAATCTTCATCCTTTCGCAACGGGTGTGTCATATATGCACCAGCCTCAAACCCCCTTATCGAGCGGTACGCCGTTCAACGTACCTTTCCATGGAGATGAACAGTCCGGTAGAACAAGTACAAATTGTGATTCACGAGTGCACCGTCCTGCTATGGGTGACATTGGAGTAGATGCACGTGTGACTTACTGGTCTCTAAAATGTCTTCATCATCAGTACATCGCCGGGAAAAAGTTAAAATTTCCCGCAATTTAAGGTACGATTTCTCTTCTGTTGGACTGAACAACTTTCATAATTCTCCTTTTCGAGCTGACTTTCAGAAGCATGTGACTATCACAAGCGTGACATGGAGACCTGTTATTCTGCCTAGGAATCCACTCTTTGCTAACATTAATACCTGCTACTCTCAATCACTTCACAAGTGCAACTGTTTTACTGATACTGGTTCCGTCGCTTTTTGCACCTATTTTTTTCTCATGTAATATGGTGCAAATGATGCTTCACTATTCCTGCAATTTCTTGTTATAGCTATCTCGCCTTCTACGGGAAACTACGTGATGTTATAACTATTCTCCGTAAATGTGTCATGTGCTCATAATAATTTCGTCACTCAATGTATATACATACACACAAGCATATACCTGTATGTATCAACTTCATACATACGCACAAGCACATATGTATCAATTGCATACATACGCATAATCATAAATGTACCAAATGTATGCATATATATAAGTTGTATATGCAAATGCATTACTTCACTTTTACGGGAATGAAAAAAAATGTACATATTATTAAATCCTTTTGTAATTAAAAAATCATAATTTCATAAGAAAAAGTTTTGTATTGCATGAATTCAGACGTAATGTATATGAATAAATAATACTATGCTTAAAATATGATTTTATTTATTTTAAATGCGAGATGCCTACATTTTTCCTTAAAAATATGATAATGAGGGTGTGTTACCGTTTTGTGTTTAGAGAACAAAAACCCATTAATTGGTGACAATAAATAAAAAAAAGTAATTATAACGATAGGAAAAGGAAGAGTATCGAAGACTAAAACTCAAAATGTACTTTTTTTCCGTAAGATTTGGAGGAAAAGCATGGATTATACATCATCTTATATGGTCAAAAGGGATTTCACCTTCCACCTGCGTGCTTCAAATACCTTAGTTACCATAGATACAGACTTTCGTGAGCAGCGGACAATGATGAGAAAATATTTCGTTGAGACATTACCAGCTAAGAAGTTCTATAAATATTGATGCCCGACCTCTCTTCGCGTTCTAGAATTTATTGAAAAGAAAATGAAAGCTATGAATTGAACATTTAAGGTTATTTAGGTTCCAGTGTTATTATTTTGCTCATACAACAATAAAGAGATGAGGTACTCTGAAGAAGGTACAATAATCTGTTATAAATGTCTAAATTTATATTCCTTAAGTATATATATATATATATATATATATATATATATATATATATAAGCAATGTATATAGCTATGTATATAGCAAGTGTCGTAGGGAGTGTTTGTATTTAAATGTACAATAAACTGGATGACCAACTAAAAAGTATATCTCATCAATACAACTCTATTCTCATCAACAGCCTAAGTATGATTTTCGGTAAAGAGATTCTTACCACACAATATATATATATATATATATATATATATATATATATATATATATATATATATATATATATATATATTATTCTTATATATATTATTCTTACCACACAATGTATATATATATATGTATATATATATATACATTGTGCCCTGTGTGGTAAGAATCTCTTTACCGAAAATCATACTTAGGTTGTTGATGAGAATAGAGTTGTATTGATGAGATATACTTTTTAGTTGATCACCCAGTTTATTGTACATTTAAATACAAACACTCTCTACGGCACTTAAGGAATAGCACAAGAAAGACACATAATACAAATACGTCCTTCGCGGTTCATATGTCGAGAAAAAGAAGCTTGGGAAGGGGGAAGGAATTTTTCATAGGTGTTCGGTATTTATATGAAACACAGACCAGAAGCTCCAAAATTCAGATGTTGTTCGGGAACGAATCTTGTGATTGGTGGAAAGATATCGTACGGGATTATTATATAACGAATTATTTAAAAAAAGAAAGCTGAGTGCATAATTTTTCATGTGTTAAAGTTACGGTTAAATCCCGCCAGGAGGGTAAGCTAACAGTGTAAATTATGTAAATTTAAGCGAAAGTCCAGAACGTTAAGGATCATTACAAGTTAAAAAGCTTTTATATATAGTCACAATTCTCTACTAAAGTAAGAGGAATAATCAATAATCATAAAAACGGAGAAACAATTGAAATTGCAAGATAAACCAGACATAATATTTTAGAAAGGATTTATTAGAAATTAAATATATAAATATATATATATATAATAGAATTTTTAAAATATAAAAATATATATACTGCTGTATTATAAGTATTGTTGACTTAGAACCGCTCTTATATATAAAATCATTTACATGAAGGTGTAGTTTATATATATATATATATATATTCAAGATATATTCAAGACTAGAATTTTTTGGAACAAAAAATTCATTAATGGCCATCATAATCATTATAAACAAAAATTGTTAGATTCTAATAATCACATTTCTCATAATATTCATAAATGTTACACTAAGAGTCCTGCTATACATGGAATTTCTGATAATTTATCTTCTTATAATTTTGATAACTCTCAATCTTATAATAGTCTTAAGTTAAAATTCAATAAATGTAGAGATAGTAGATGTAAGACATGTATTATGTTAAATATGGATCAATATGATTGTGATTCTAAATTTAACCTTTGTAAAACCTTTAATTGTATTTATATTTTAAATTGTAAAGTATGTCAATATAAATATATAGGACAGACCTCCAATACTATTAACTTAAGGATTAATCAGCATAGACATGATGTTAAATTCTTTAATAATTCCAATAATTCTAATAAAATTGAACTTAGACACTTTTATATGCATGATTTCAAAAATGTTGAACTGTCTATCATTAAAATTTCTCCAATTACTAAGCACAGTTTATGGTGGGAAAATCACTTTATTAGGAGTTTTAATACAATCTATCCATATGGCCTTAATGTTTTGTATTTTGCTAAAAATACTCTGCAAATAATGTTACAGAATAATAATAAAGAATTTTTTTTATAATGCCAATAAATTAAACAATACTTCTAAAAGAAAATCTAGAAGTAATAGAACGAGAAGGAAAAACAGAGATAAAAATTCATTAAATGACAATATTAGAGTTCTTATTGATGATTTTGAAAAAAACTTTAATATCAAGAAAATCAAATACTTCATGTTTGGTCTGAATAAACATGAAATTGCATTGTTATATGAATCCTTAAATAATGATTCCTTAAAGGTGAGTCATGCAGTACACATCATTAAAGACATTACTAACTATCTAGTTAATAAATTCAATATTAATGTTGAGAAAATTAATGAACCCATTACAGAGTACTGCACTTTATTATTCATGAATAAAACTTTTGACAAATTAACTTTTCTAGTGTATTTAATAGACATTTGTCTCTTTTTCCAGTTAGAAATGTTGTTGTAAAGAAAGCTTTTAAATATAACAAAACGATGGGCAGATTTATCTTTAATTACAACAATAGTTCGCCCTCTATTAATATAGAATATTGTATATGTAAAAACTATAATGATTTTATTGATGGTCATCATAAACATGTAGTTACTGGTAACTTAGATATAATCAATGATAATATTTTAAAAGATATAATGAGTAAAGGCACTAATTTTAGATTAAATGTTTCTAATAACAACAATACTGTTAAAAAACAAATTTTTAAAGATATAGATAATTTTATTACAAAATCTGCAATTAAATTTGGACTACCTATTGAGGCATTTGAAGAGTATAAGTACAATATATTAAAAGACCTTATGAATTTTAGCTACCATTCTCAATATGAAACTACTTTTAAAGATATCAAACAGAAAATTTATAATTTACAAAAGAATTTTATCATAGTTTACATTGATAAAGTACCTGGTAACTATGCTGTGATTTGTAAGTATTTTTATTATAATAATCTTTATGATCACTTTCTTAATAATGGTTCTTTTAAAAATTAGATTTGTCACATAATGAAATTAGTAATCGTATTATTGCTATTTATAAAAATTAGGTTATTGCATTCCTAAAATTAAGTATCCATATATTTTTTAACTCCAAAATTCCATAAATGTCCGGTTAAATTTAGAACTGTGACAAATGGTTTTAGAACATATATTACTACTGCAGGCAAATTACTTCATAATATAATACAAAACTTTATTAATCAGCAATGTAATAAAGCTATAATTAAAAATAGTAAAGATATTATAGATTTTTTTAATGATAAAAATATTTATTCAGTTCATAGCTATGACTTTGAAGATCTTTTCAATTCCATTGATTTATATGACATTATTAAAGTAATTTTAGAAAACCACACAGTATGTATAACCTTAATATTAATTTTAACAAATTTAAAACTCTCATAGATTTTGTCTTAAAAGAAAATTATATCAGTTTTAATGGTTCTTTATATAAACAAGAGAAAGGACTCCCACAAGGGGGCCCAGCTAGTAATAGTTTGGCTAATCTTTATTTACATTTTTATGAATATAGTTATGTTATTAATAATGACTACTACATTTTTTAGATATATTGATGATTTAATTATTTTTGGTAAAAATGATAATTTAAATCCTATTATTAATTTTTATCCGTCCTACTTGAACTTAGTTAAAATTAATAATAATCCAATCAAAACAAATTACCTAGATGTATCTCTGTATATTAAGGATTTGAAACTACATACTAATATTTATGATAAAAGAGATGCCTTTAATTTTAATATCATCAAAGTGCCTTACTGGAATTCTAATTTATCAATATCTATATATAGAAATATTATTTTTAACTATATTTATCGCAATAAAGTATTAGTTAGCGATAAAGCTAATATTTTTTCAAATCTTAAAAAATTTTTTAATCACTGTATTGAACATGGATACCCTGCTAATTTTCTTTGTAACTATATTTCTAATGATTTTTTATGATACAATTTGTATATTGTAATTATTTACTGTTATTATGTTTTGTAATTTTTTTAAATTTAGACAATATCTAATTTATCCTACAATTATTAAATAGATGGCGCCACATGCTTGCTTTTTTTTTAAATATTTAATATATATTTTTCAGAGTTTCTTTATAACTTACGCTAATTTTATGATTTTTATTTTTATGATTTTTTAAAAGTATATATATATATTTCTTATTGTCGTATATCGTATCGCAATTAATCGTTTCTTATATCGTATCGCAAGTAACTTTATGAGGTTCTGCTCTCCCTATTCGGCGGGAACACGATAATGCACTCTTGGCCATCGTTACAAATCCGTTTTAGTAGGTTATGTTTATGTTCATATATTCTTGTTTAATGACTTAATATTTAAATTTTAAGTATAGAACTCTTTCCTTTCCTCTTGGTACATAGTATGACAAATTACAGGTGAAGGTTGGCGCCGCAAAACTTGTTTAAACCTGCAATCCTGGTTCCTAAGGCCAGGAATTTGTCTTTATACTGTGTGCCCCTACTTCCTACTTTTATTTATCTTAGGTTTATATCCATATGATTATTTTTATATTTTTGTTTATATGTATATGTATATGTGTGTATAAATTTATATATATGTGTATGTATATGTATATGATTATATATTAAAAAATTCTTATATTGGATTATATATATATATATATATATATATATATATATATATATATATATATATATATATATACATATACCGATAGATAAATATAGACACACTTCGTATACATGCATGCAATTAATATTTTACGTATATAAGCAATTGAGATGTTAACCTTTACTGAGCGTTTTAAATTTATTTTAAGCGAACTACTAGAAGACAATTTTACAAGATATTTTTGTATTAAATTAAATCCCTACACTGACATTTTTTATAATCGAATACTTAGAATTTTCAATTTGTATCCAAAATCAAACACATGCAGGTAAACCCTTAAAAAAAGTAAACCATTTTATAAATACATGGCCTTAAGATTTCTCATGAGAAATTTTGATTCGAGAAATATTTTACTTCCCCTTTTTTGTAGTTATTTTATCTGATATTTTTAGAATGAATAGAGAGAGAGAGAGAGAGAGAGAGAGAGAATATATAAATTTTGGAGTTTTAAGCGTTTGTGATACTACAGTTTATTTTCATACTTTGGGATAGAGCTCTGGGAAAACTCAAAATATTGTTAAATAGGAATGAAAATATTAAAAATATTTTTGAACCTATATTTTTTCCTTTGCATTGTGTGGCATAGCTATTGAATTATGTACGTTTGCTGCGATGTAGTTTATTTCCGCTGTAGAAAGGAGTTAGAAGCGTATTTTTGAAATTGAAAAGACTGCATTTGACAATTGAAAAAACTTGATATAATGACAACTCGTATTAACTATTTAAATGCATTTATAGAAAGAAAATTATTATGAAAAAATTCGTAAAAATTTTTATAATTGTAATATACGAAGTTGCGTTAATGTATAAGTTTTGGTGTATAGAAAAATTATACGAAATGAAATGAATAATTGTATTTAAAGAAATTATATTTATTTGCCTATAAGAAGTTTACGATACACTGAAAAATGATTGGAGGACAAATAGAACAAATCAAAAACTTTTCATACAATTCTTGTAATAATAAATAATATAAGCGGTTCGGTGGTAGTGGTAGGGGGGTATTTAAATTTCTTAAAATAAAAGGAATATATATATATATTAAAAAAGGGGGATTTTTAGAGGAGTTTTACTTATTTATTTTTGAAAAGCCATTTAGAGTTATTTTAAGACTTTATCCACTAATAAAATGAGATACTTTCATATACTTTTTGTGTACTGTACCCAACAGTTTGAAAATTTTTAAAAACAGAAGTTTTTGCTTGTGGCTTAGATTTAAAGTAAATGCGTAAGTTTCAACATCTTTTTTTTACATGAAAAAAAAACAACTTTTTTTAATGATTGGCTTAAATTAACTGTGGACTCTATTTACGAAGAGAAGTGAATATATTTTCTTATATTAATTATTTGATCCTCTGATCCGCTTATATCGCTTCACAGAAGTTGAAATTTGACTACTACGAGCATCACACACACACACACAACTAGCAAACATTTTTTTTAATATGAAAGATAATTCAAAGTTCTACATTAAAAGGCTATGTAATGATACATTCAATAATTTTCTTTTGTTAAGGTCACACAGTATTCTAAAAACGACAAAAATTATCATTTTTTTTTACATATTTTGTGGCTCATATAATTTCAGAAAAATTAAAACTAATTAGTTTTTAAGATACTTGAAGTTTTCTGAGTGTTTCCATTCTCAATCTTTCTCAGAAAGCGAGATAGCTATTTTTTTCATTTTAAAGCACTTTTTTGTTCTTATAAATTTAATTAATCCAACTATTTTTGAAAAAAAATATTTTTTGTGTGCAACCCAGTGCCATTTTGATACCCATATCTACCGTTGTTGCCCACTCTTGCCAGCATCGTCCAATCAGTGCATCACTTTGATTCAGATGTTTAGCGATTCCTTAATTCGCCCAACCAGCCTCTAGGGGTTGGGTAGCTCCGTGGTCAATGTATCGAATTATGGCTGGCATGTCACGAGCTCGAGCCCAGTACCACTAAAGACCCGCATGTAGGGGAGCGATACACGATAAAACTGTAAAGAGCTCAAACGTCCTCCTAATGGTGTGGTATTTAGGAGAGGGGGGGCCATCTCTGATGTCGTCCTCGTCACTTGAACATGATTCAAAATTACGAGGTCCATCACAAAAGCCCTCGTGTAGCTGAATAGTGCGACGTTAATATTCACTCACTCTTTCATCCAACCAGCCTTTTTCAAACCGATCGAACGACCACATTCAAACTCTGACATCTGCTCGTTTTGTACGTTTTGTACGAATCCTTCGACGAGGTAATGGTACAACCGAAACAGGATATCACAGTTGAGATGCAAACGAAATTTTGACGATTAAAAAAAATGAGAATCGTTTCTTATATGCCCCTATTAAATTCACAGTTTCAATGAGCTGAAGCTCCTACTATGTATATTCATTCTTTGGACACCAAACTTTAATTGTTTGTGTGTGTTCGGTCAAAAGAGGCATTTGTATCTGAAATTTCATCAAAATTTAACATCTCTCCTTCACTCTGATTTTTTTGTTATAGATTGTATTTTAAGGTGGCTTAACAAAAATACAAACTTGCTGAATTATTTAGACTTAAACCTAAAAAAATTACCTGTTATATACAAACCTGGTTGTATCTAACTGTATTGTATATCATTATTATTTTTATAAGAGTTTAAAACCCTTTGTGAAAATATTACGCAAAGATTAAACTAAAAAAAATCTGTCTTATTAAAAATTGCTATCAATATTATTGAGAAACATATTTCAAGTATTAAAAAAAATATTTTTTCAATCAAATTTAAGTAAAATGCTGTTTTCATATGGCACATAAGTTAGAAAACAAAGCTAGAGGAAACATTAAAAATTACAGTTTTTTTGACAATTTTAGACTTTGTTCTATGTCCCTACAAATTTTAAATGTATTTTTTTCAGACATATTTTTGAAGATTTGTTTTTTATTTTCTAGGGCCTTTTTCGGTTGAAGAGTTTTGAAATGTTTTGTAGATACTTTTACTTATATGAACCATAAAAGTTAGTATGTACTTTAATTCGAGAACTCTAGTTATTTCTTTAAAAAACTGTTCAAGTTAATGCTTAAAAAACTTTGTGTTTTTCTAAGATTTAGAAACAAATATACTTATTAAAATTCAGCTAGGACCAAATTTTCAGTTTGTACTAACTTTTGAATCCAATAATAAACATTAATCACTTGAATATATTTTTTAAAAAATGTAAGAAAATGCTTGTTAATCTAACATTTTATTTTCATAATTAAATTAATTATATAATGTGAAAATAAAGCATACATTATTTTTAAAATTACTGTTTTTCTTTTTTCCCCTTCTAATGGAAAAAAAGAATTCTTTATATTTCTTACACTGGTACCGTCAAAGTTTTCTTTTAAAAATTTAATGTTACGTAATTTAATTAATATTTTTATGATTTATTTCATGAAATTTTTTGCTTAATTTATTAACTAATGAAAATTAGTATTTCATTTCAAAAACTCTTTAGATCTAGCTTTAAAATGAAATGAAAATTTCACTTTTTGCTTTTTTCTATCTTCACTTAAGGGTTCAATTCTCAATTATCAATATTTTATTTTATAGAAAATAATATTAAATTCTACAATTTTAAAATGATCCAGGAATCCGGAAAAGTAATTATGCTTCGAGTAATTAAAATAACTAAGGTAATATGAAAAATAAGTATTTGTGAAATAATTATCGATATTGTGTGTATATTTAGTTTTAATTCAGTTTTTATTATTATAATCAGAAGTTGAATTTCATGTGGAAAATATGGTGATCCCAGTAGAGCCAAGGGGTCACGGCCATAAAAACTGGCACAACATTGTTTTATTAAATTATAGGTTTCGAGTTCTTATACCACTAAACACCCACCGTGAGAGATTGGCTACAACACATTAAATCTGTCAAGCTCCAAAGACCTCACGTTGGTCAGATGTAGGCGTTTGGAGAGTGGGGCGTCCTCGTCAGTTGATCGTGACTCGAAATGACGATATACATCACTGATAGCCCTAAATTGACAGTAAGGTAGTATTAAAATTAATAAACCAGCACGAAAGATAAGCTGAAATATTATTAATACGTGCGCATTAAAAAAGAGTTAGGGGTAAAATTTAGCTTTAGAAAATATTCTATTCTATTGGATTCTATTGGATCTATGAAAGCATCTTAATTAATTCTAAGAGAGATAGGGGTGGGGTACTAAAATTAATTGATTTAAGTTACGTTTTTTATGTGGGTTATATGGCAAAACTAAAAATAAAAGCTTATGAGAACATAATTAAAAAAGCAGTGAACGTCAAATATTTTCCTCAGTTTTACTTTGAAGCATTTTAAAGTTTTACGTCTTTTGCTTAAGATATTTCATAAATTCTAATTAGATTTTCAACATTTAAACAATTTTAAAGAAATGGTGAAGGATCATATTTATTTTCTTTCTTTTAATCGCATTTTTCTAATTAATAAATATCTTAAATTAATTATAATATACCGGTTGATTCATAAATAGTTTGAAAAATTTCAGAGCATCAAACATTTTTACTGAATAAAGTTATTTACTTGGAATTTTCAATGGGGTTTTCTCTAGCATAGTACACTTTACATAAGCGTTTCGACTAAACTCAGGCCACGGTAGTGGTATAGGTATTGGATCGTGACTTGCCTTGTCACGAGTTTGAGCCCAGTACCACTAAAGACCCGCCGTGTAGGGCAGCGATGCACATTAAATCTGTCGAGAGCTGAAACGTCCTCCCGTTGGTGTGGTAGTTAGGAGAGGGGGTGTCAGCTCAGGTGTCGTCCACGTCACTTGACCATGGTTCAAAATTGCGTGGTCCGTCACCAAAAGCCCTCGTGTAGCTGAACACTGCTACGTTAATATTCAATCAAACAATCAATCAGCTAATCTAAAAGTTTTTTTCGACCATTTTTGGGATTTTTTCCAATTTCCTCTTAAATTGCTTTTTGAAGCTCTTAAATTGCTTTCTGAAACTCTTAAATTGTTCTTACTTTACGCCTGTTTAATTGGTTTTTTTTAAGAATCCCCATAAAAAATAATCACTAGAGGAGCACAGTCAAGGGATGGTAGTAGCTATTTATCAGGTGGCAGAAAATTTATTGTTTGGTTTTTCAGTCATTTTATAGTTGATTTTGCAGTATGACGGTGAAGAATCTTATTGAAAAGCAAAGTTTTCTTGAGGGTAAGGATGTTAAACTTTTAAAAAAAAATTTCAAAACTTTATTCTGATGGTATTAAGCATCAATTACAGCCTCTTATTTTGCAAAAAAAAAAAATGGTTTTGGTAAACCTTGAGAAGAAATTTCCCTCCTTACCGTAACACCTGAAGACTAACCTGCTTTTTGCAAAACAGCTGCGTCTTTGTGACGTTTTTTGCGTGAAATATATTGTACCTTCGTTTTGCGAGTTGTGAATGACACACGGAGCAGTGCTTTATCAGAAATTATCCATGCTTTTTATCTATCTTTGTGTAATGTTAAATACAGAGGGCAAGGAAGCTTTCTTAGTTTTTCTACAGTTTTGGCAGACATTTGAAGACATACTGATTTATTCTCTTTTTTATTGCCAATTTTCTTTATCTGAGGACAAATTCTATTGCAAACGACAACTTTTCGTTTGCAATATCTGTGGTTTCTTTGCTAATGTTCTTTGAGGTAAGGATTTTCTACATGGTAAATCTTTCCAGCTTCTTTTTTTTCTATTTTCCTAAGGACTTATTTCGTCTACTTTTTTTCCTTACAGGTTTTGGTTGCTAGCTACATTTTATTTCTTTTTGAAGTTTTGATTGTAATACAATAGGAAAATGTCTTTTTTTTTACATCTAAAGGCTTATTTTTTTACAGAGTTTTAACAACCATCCTTCAAAAGCTGTAAAATTTCTTTTCGGTTTTGAGGATCTAATTTCAGTACTATAATTTATTTCTTCTAATAAAAATGTTTAGATTAGTAATTAAATGCTTCGTTTTCAAAATAAAAACATTAGTAAAACGTATAAATTCATCATAAATAGTTATATGCTTTTAAAATTGGTCACACTAATTTTGAATCAACCGGTATAGTTTACTTATTTCTATAATATTTGCTTCATTTTTAAACAAAACAAAAAAAATTATAATCTTTTCCGATCTTAATTATATTAATTTAAGAATATAAGAAAATTTATTTTTTTGCCTACTTTTTACTCTTTTGAAACACTAAGGACTTAAGATCAGGTAATACGTTGTTTATATATATTAGGAATGTCGTACGTATAAAAGCGTTCTGAACCCTTAAAGATTTAATTTTTTTCCAAAATTCGATAAAAAAAATATCACATCCTTTTTGCATCTTTTAGAGTTTTACAAACTTAAATAGGAAAATATTTGTATTTTTAATATTTTTCGGCATTTAGGATAACTTTTTAACTTTAATAAATATAATAGCGTTTTTCCTGAAAGTTCTCTTTTCGCTCCTACATGAATGCCTAACAGGGAAGCTACACTTAGGGCTGTAAACATGAAAAAGTACAATTACTATACGGTTTTTTTATTACATTTACTTAATTTCCTTTACTGGAAAACTAACGTCATCTATACAATTAATTTAATATTAATAATTGAAAAGATACGGGCGAAGCAGTACAAACGATACAGAAACAGGAATGACAGAACGCCGAACGAGCGAAACAGTAGAGTCATGAACACAGTGCCCGTATGGCGTCCGAGTGAAACTGGAAAGGGGTTAAAAAAGTGAATATGAGAGGCTAAACATAGTATTTGTTCAAAGAACAATAACAATTACAATACATTACAAATAAAATGTTTAAATTTAATTTCGCTGAAAACTTTCATTACATTAAAAACAAAAGAATACATTACACTCGATGATCTCTCTTTATACGTGAGATCATTATAATTAAGTTTAATGACAATGGTTTCTTTATAAACGATTAAAATAAATATACATTTTTTTTCAGCTGATTTAATTAAGTTACCCGGTTTTATCCGAGGCTGGATTTTAAAATACATGTTTCATGCTTTATAAATTTGTTTGAGGTATTTTAATTCTCTATTTATAAAGTGCAATATTATGTTATTGTTTTTATGTTAAAATCAAAATGGGAAAAATCATGTAATATTTTCTAGCATTCTACAAAAATTGATTTCTTATCATAGTTTACAAAATCTTCTTAGAAAAAGAAATGACTATTTTAATTTTTAAAAAGATTCCACTGGATACTATGTATGGTAACGAAAAACAGGATCAATGATTCAAATGTAAAATTATTATTTTTAGAATTAAATATCAAACATTTTTACAAATAAAAATAAAAGTAGTCTAAATATAAAATATAAGTAGTAAATGTAAATTAAGTCAAATTCTTCTAAAAAAAAGAAATGACTATTTTATATTTTAAAGAGATTTTACTGGGTACTATATATAGTAACCTAAAACAATACTAATGATAAGAATGTAAAATTATTCTTTTTTGAAATAAATATTAAAAATTATTCACAAATAAAAATATAAGATGCTCATTTTAAAGTACTTTATTGAACATTGCTGAAAAAATTCTATAGAATTGATAAAAAAGAATATACATGGTATATTCTAAGATTAAATGCATATGAAATTTAAAAGGTTTTGTGAGCAATTTTGTTTACATTACTTTCTTTTTGTTCAATACACTATAATATTTTTTAAAAAGTTTGAAAGCTAAATTCTCGTTTGATAAAATGCAGTAAAAAGTATTAACAAACAATGGTGATCTTAAGCAATTTGCTTCTTTAAATTTGCTAAAACGGTACTAAACGAAATTAAAATACAACAAAATAAGGAAAAACTGAAATTTAAAATTTAGTTCTTTAGATAAATTTAAAAGTAAACAAATATATATATTGAATTATAGAGATTTCCTATTTTCTAAACCTTTTTCTTTTGCTACGGCAACTAAGCATTTGAGTTTTAAATAGCATTTGAAGTTTTTCAGACAAATGCTACTAATTCTTCTAAAACGTATTTAATAGCTATATGAGCGATTTTCAAATTGTAGACCGTACAGCCCTAGGGAGGAGCGGTAGCCCTACATCGGGAGCTCGATCATATCGAAAAGTTTAAAATAATAAAAAAATGTAAAGAGCTTATGAATTTACTAGAAAAACAAAATACATTCTGATTTAAAAAAATACATGGTTCACATGTTTATTGCAATCTGTTGCAATTTGAAAATTAGAAAGGAAAAACAACATGATACTTATTGTATTACTCAACTTACTCAACTTGTGTGTAGTGTACTTCAAAGTAAAATGCACAAAATTTAAAACTTTCCTTGATAATTTGTATGGCTTCTAATTAAGGTATCTGACTACGTTCGGAACCCGGATTTTAAAAAAGTGCATAAATGGATAATTGTCATGATATTTAGTGTCACTTAGATTAGAATACATTTATAAAATTATTTTACGGAAAAATCTGACAAAAATATTTATTAAAATACAATATTTTGGTAAAAATTTACTTAGAATATCCTTTTTTTGAAAATTTTCTCCTTTTATAAAAAAGGCTTCTATAATAATAATAAAATATTTCGCTTATATAAAGTAAAGACTTCTCCAGAGAGTCGGAACAAGGATTTTTGAAAATTTCACATTATTTTCAGAGTTGTCACCAATTGAAATTATTATCGGTGTTTTTTTCTTAAAATTTCTCTCCTCTGTTGTATTAAAATGGGGATATATCTACTTCTAACTTATACGTTTCGAAAATTCTAGTTCAACCTCTGTACTGAGGTCTGATGTATATACAGGCAAAATATTATTATAGTAGAAGAATTTTTCATAAAAGGAGAATGTTTTGAAAATTGGTTATTTTCAAAGAATGAGAACAACCCCTGAATTAGTATTTCCTTCCCTTAGCTATCAGATGATGCCATGTGAGAACAGAGCTACAATTTATTTAACAGTAATCACTTTCGCGGTTCGACCAATAACATTTCGAGGCACCTCGGGTGGAGAGAATGCTGATTTCCCACACGCTTGTGACCTTGACGACTCATTTACGCCTCAACCTATCTTCTAAGATTGATTCTAACCTACCGCTTGCCTTTTGCATTCTTCAGACATTGGAGCGAAATATATAGTATGTTTTGGGAAGCGTAAAACTGCCAATAATTGTAATGCATGTTCTCAAAGTCAATTAAAATTATACTTTGCAAAGTTATCATCAATATAAAAAATATTGATAAATGTAATAACAAAATGAATCACTAATATACTACCATTTGAAAATATCACATAGTTTTTTTATCTCCATGGAAACTCAAAGTAGAAAAAAGTAACCAATCCAGTTACATACCTTGCCTTTATTAGAATTCATCATGTAATCTATGGAGAATATTACTATTTTGAGATAGTAATTTATTTTTTAGAAAAACTCCAACTACTTTCGATTAGTGAATCATCATTAGAGATAACCTGTGCTTTCCATACTAATAAATGACAAAAATATTATGAACTTACCTTTTCAACCCACTAATGCAAAACTCACCTTTATACGAACTCTTTTCCATTTAGTTTGTAGAATTAGCTCTTTTAATCGTATGCCTATCACGACTTTAAGATTCAGAGAAGTAGTGAAGCAGGAATAGTAGTTAAATTCTTATATGAAAATTACCATACAAATATTGAGTACAAAAATTTGGTTATGAGTTAAAGATTAAAAAAAACAAATTTGTTTTAATTTAAACCTTATCAAAACGTCTATTCGTTTTCAAAAAAAATGTTAGCAACATCTACATATTTGTTCGAATTTCAAATTTGTAGTTCATATTATTAATATGATTACTATGCTTTATTTCATTTTCCTGATATTAATTTGAAGGATAATACTAGTTATCAATATTTATAAATGATTACATGTAAATACCAATGGAAATACAATATTTTCCCCCAAAAAACAAAAGACAAAAAGTCACAAATTTCTAATCAGAATTTTTGTCATCCAAGGCTTAAAAAGTAACATATGACAGAAATAGGCTACATATAATTTTTTTTTATTTCATAATTTGATGTATGTTTACATGTTTCCTCTCTACAAAAATACATATTTACACCCTGCAATGACGTATCGAAATACAATCAATAATTTTTTATTCATTGCTTTACAAGCAATTAGGTATAAATATGAAACATACACAAAAAAATTGATTTCAGTATTTACATTTGTTAGCTTTTTGTCTACCATTTATCCGAAGTTGGATCCCAGAAGGGAAAATTTTGAGCCTCTTTACTCTGGCTGGGATTTAGTGATAGTAGGGAGATAGTATTGTATATTGGGAGACTAAAAAACCCCGCTTTCCTCAGGACACTGCGGCATGGACTGCTCCATCTCCTGTACTGGAATCTTTATCCCCTGCCGCTGTTTCTGCATTTCCAGTGTTGCATTTGCTCCCATCTGTAGATACATTTTCTTCCGAAAAGGTTCAATCTTCATCCGTTGGACGCATTCGACACGCATTCGACACTGATGCAAGTATAATATTTATTAACTGTAACCATACCGTTGAATTTGATGGGAAAGTATTATATTGGGGGTTGCACAATTTATCTCTAAACATATCGTTGTTAAAAAACCTATTTCTGATTATTTTTTTTCAATTCCTACTATTAGTTCACACTCTCCATCTCTATATATTTGTTTGTATATCTTGTTCAAATTCTCATTCATTAATACTTTTTATTTATCCATACAAGTTCAAATACATTTCTTTTAAACTTGTAGAGGATGACACTTGATGTTAATACAGTTTTTCAAACATATTAATTAATTAATTAAATTAATTAATTTAAATTATTAATTTAATTATTAATAATTTTAATTAGTTAATGATTATTTAAAAGAAATATTTCAATCGATATTATTCCTCTAGATGGCCGCCGCATTGGATAAAACAACTTTTGCTAAATTTGGGATGAAGATTTAACTTAACCTAAATAATCATATGCTAGCTAGATCTCAGCATTGCTTTTACACTGGTTTTAAAATAAATTCTTGCCTATTATATTCAACTTTTATTTAAAAAATGTAATTTCACATTAATGTCGTTAAAAAGTTTTATGTTTATCTAAAAAGTATTTTGCCATTTATAAAATTGTGATTATGTCATATGTATATACATATTTATATTAATTATAATTATTTAACAAAAGCTAACAAAAAAAATTTGTTGACCTAAGTAGGAAAGTACTAAATTTTTTGATATTGCTAGTTTAAAATTTATTACTTAATTCTTCTTGACATATCAAATCAAACATGTCATTCAAAAATTATTTTACTTAAATCGATTATAAGGAAGCTCGTCCATCAACGCGTATATCTGAATTTTTTCTTTGATGTGTTTAAACTTTGTCTACAAAGAAAATACAAAAAATTTCATAAAATTCTGCTGCGTTCCAATTAACTTAGTTAAATTTATATAAATTGCATATAGTTCACAAAGTCTACATACTGATGCGACGCTGATGATAACTTATTTAATTATTTTTATTTCTTTAACCAAAAATACTAATTTTTTTAACTTTCCAGGTTCTTAAGTTAACATCGCATCATGACTTAAGTTAAAATTAGTTAAGTTCTATTGACAAATTAACATAACACTAAATGGACAGTCCGATCGTATAGTGGTAACAATTAATTTTATTGAATAACATATTTAAGTAACTATAAATTTACTTCACAACAAGATTAAAATTTAACTTAGCTTTGAGAGAGAGATGAGGTGGGATAGAGTAGGGACATGGTTGCCGCCCGGAGTTCCGCGGAGTCTAAATTCTCAAGGTCTGGGATCTGTTCAGTCTGTCTCTGTGTCCAAATCGGGGGTGCATCCCGTTTTATTCTGTGACTTTTTTGCTCAAAAATCCTAGAGCGGACTATTTGCCTTGTCCACTTAATTGTCTCTGATTGGTCCAGAACCAGCGCAGAGTTACCGCACAAGGTTCAATGCCTCTTAGAAGCGCGGGAAAATCTGATGACGCACCCCAATATTTATGAGTGCAATGACCCCCAAGCGTGGGAATGCTGGCACTCCCTCGCTGAGGAATTCAACCCCTCAGTGATGGGAAAAGAGAAACGAATTCCAAAAAAATGACTTTGAAATTTTGAGGTCTGCTGAATAAATCTGTTCTGGCCTCCTATCACTACATTGCTAAGGAACTACCTCATACAACTTTTATTAAAGTAACAGAACAGCACATTTTATTATGTATTCACAATTTTAAATCCAAATTTATTGAACTGTTCCGAAAAAAATATTTTTCATTCAATTTTCAAATACATCGTTTGATTTAAAAAAACAGTACGTGCAGCAAACATACTTTCTAAAGCAAAGTTCCAGTATCTTTATGTATAACTAAATAAGAAAGCAAATATTTTCAAACCCAATAAACATATTTGGACGAATGCATAGTTTTTTAATCAATTTTTTTATGGTATAAATATATTACTTAGGTACAGCCATAACTATACATTTTATCTTTAAAAACGCACAAACGCTACTACTTTAAAATAAACAATTTTATGAGCATTGTTTCAAATCCTCTTGTTAATTTATTTTAAGTAAAACTTCTAGATAAAGGATCGATTCTTAATTTCAAGGAAAATCGACTTAAAAATTATTCCTCTAGTTTTACAAAAGAAAAACAGAATTCCCCAGAGAATCGCTGAACGTTTTGCAGAATAGTTTCCTTTTAAAGTTCTTAATAAGAAATTAAAGTGTTTTTTTTCATAAAGGCCGAACTCTCTTTAATAAGATTTCATCAAATTTAAATTAAGATGCAAGAGAGGTGGTGGTGTCATCAAGGAAAGAGGTTTTTGAATTTATTTCAGTCTTTTCCTTATACTGTGGTATATTCACAAATGATGTTATACTATGTAATAATTTAAGATTTTAAAAAAAAAAGAAGAAATTTCTTATGTATAGTAAAACTTTATATATAAACGTTCCATTGATTTATTTGTGCATCGAAGTAGACATGCAATACATTTGAAGGAAACACACCTCATTTGAAGTTTTTATGTACAAAGAATTATGAATAATTTTCATCACTGCCTTCTTTAATTTAAATGATAAAATAAAATAAAACGAGACAAAATGAGGATCTTGGAAATTTTCATAATTAGTGGGGTCATAACTAATTGTAAGGCCTGTATAACGTGTAATTTTTCTTTTTAATAAGGCTTACGTTATTCATGCATATACTCGGTTTTCTTCCTCTTTGTTATTATCTAAATAAATTAAATGAAAAATAAATAAAAATCATTACATTTAATTAAAAATAAATAAGAATTGCTGAAATTATATTCCAAAAAATTTTAAAATTTTTATAATTATCTAAAATACAATGACCACCGCAATTTTGTATATATATATATATTAGGTTGGGGAAAAAGAAATCCATTATATTTTTCGGTAGATGGCTGTAGTGTCGATATCTCGTGAAGCTTTGATCAAACAATTTCAAATTTTTGCTCATTGTCAAGATGACATTACACACTAAAAAAATTATTTTGCTTTTCTTTGTTTGGTCCATTAAGTTGGGAGTTACAGGGTGTTAAAAATGGAAGTCAACAAAGAGAAAGTTCGGTTCTTTTTACAGTTTTTCTTTGATAAAGGCGAAAATGCAAGTCAGGGGGCTGAAATTGCGAATGGTGTTTATGGTGCCGATACTGTAACAGCTAATTACGGGCAATTTTAGTTTCGTCGATTCCGTTCAGGTATTTCTGATTTTAAAGATGCACCTCGCACGGGCAGGCCCGTCATCATTGACGAATCCAGATTCAATCTCAGTAGTGATGACAATAGTGTTCGTGAGTGGAGACCCCGTGCTAAACGTCTCAATATTGCCTTTGCTGTACAGCGACTGACAGCTTGATGTGATGGTATGGGGTAATATTGCCTACAATACACTGTCACTCCTAGTATTGATCCGTGGCAACATGGGAGCCCAGCGGTATGTCCATGACATCCTGCAACCACATGTGTTGCAACTCATGCAATAGCTCCCAGGAGCCATTTTTCAACTAGACAATGATCATCTTCACACGGCAAAAGTGTCACAAGACTGTCTCCGCAGTGTTACTACCCTTCCTTGGCCCACTCAATCCCCACATTTGTCTCCAAAATCTGGCATATCTAGGATCATTTGAGACGTTGAGTTGGTCATCCCACAAGTTTGAAAGAACTAGAGGCAAGGTTTAAGCAAATATGGAACGAAATTTTTCAAGACATCGTACAGAACTTGTATGTCTCAATGGCCGATCGTATCGCCTCGTGCATTCGCGCTATAGTGGGTTCAACAGGATATTAATTCCTCTGGTTTTTTTCTTTTTTCTCTGAAATGTAAATGATTCTTTTTCTTTGATTTTATAATCATTTCATTACATCAAAGTCATTACTTATGCAAAATTTCGCGTTTCATTTTGACTACTCCTTCTTCGTGCGCTAATTATTTTATCAATGAGTGTACTTATAAGATCTGTTAAATTTGCTTGAATTTTTTTGTTTGAAAAATTCTTTGTTTCATAATACGCCTTACATCTTTGCAATATGTACCAAAAATTCCTTCAAGTGTACTTTTCCGTGTATTTTCTTAAATTTTTCTAGCCATCCGTGGCCACCTAGAAATTGGTTGCATCCCAATCTCTTCACAAACTGAAGAACTTTCTCTTTTATGAAAGGTTCAGAAATCGGAACATTTTTGTGTCGCATTTTATGAATCCACTTCAAAACTACCTCTTTGACATCTTCATAGACCCAAGGTCTTAAACGTTTTGAACAAGAATTCGATGAATCATAATTTCGTAACTTATCTTGATTTTTCATAATAGCTGATAAGCGTTTTGGTGGAACACCAAATTTTAAAGCAATGTCATTTTCCTTGACGCCTGTATCTTTTAACTTAAGAAATTATTTTTTGTTTGATGCTCAAGCCCTTACGTTTTGACATTTTTGAGCTAAAAGAAACGGAGTTACCAGTACGACTGATCAACAATAGAAATATACGGAGACTAGTTCAAGGACACGGGGATGTGTAACAACCCCTTTGAGGGTGAAAGTTAATATTGAAAATGTTTCTAGTGGACTGGATAAAGGGGATTAAAGGTTACACTTTTTGGATGAAATGCCCAAAATTCTACTGCTATCGGTGAGCTAGGCACTAAATAAAACCATTTCAAGATTTATGACCATCACAAAATGTGTTCAAAGAGAGAATAACATGAAGTGTCTACAAACATTTTAAAGATAGGGAGAAAGAAAATTGAATCCCAAGAAAAAAAATTCGTTATATAGAAAGTACACTTCGCTATTGGGAAGTTATTTTTCGAAGAAATTCTTTTGCTTTTGCGCGCTTTGGATTACGAAGAGTCGCAGTGAATTATGTCTTAGTATTTTAAAAATTTATCCGTGTATTCAATATGAAATTAAATATTTTTGAAATTTTTCCATGTAGAATTTAATTAATTATTTTGTTTGAAAGTATTTTCTTAAAAATTTCGTAAATATTTGACATATCTTTTAAGTATGACTTTTTTTATGCGACCCCTCTCCACTGCATAAAAAAGTTTTTTGCATTATGTCGACAAAATTGTTTGCTATATATAAGTATTTATGAAATTTCGAAATATTTTTTTTGTGCAATTCCTTTTATGCGGTCCCTATTTACCGCGCAAAAACAGGCCTTACTGTAATTTTATAATTTTTTAAAACTACACTTAATATGAATATAATACAAAATTATATCTGTTATTTCATTTAATAATTATAACTTGTGCACTATTTAATATCTAATACATTTGGCTCACATTGTGTTCAATGGGAAAATATTAATTAATATAAGGGATTAATAAATTTTTTCTAAATATTAAGTCTAAAAGATGTGTTCTTTAATTCAAAAATTCAAGACTACTTATAGTTTAAGTGAAACATACTTTTAGTTTTTTCATTTAATTATATGTAAAAAAGAGATTTACTATATCTAAGAAGAATTAGAATTAAATTTAAGAATAGATTTTTCACAGTGCTTGGTTCACCCCATTAATGTGTCTCTCTTGTATCGAAAATTCCTGTAGTAAACGTTTGATGAGACACAATGGCTATCACGAATTAAGGAGGTTAGATGAACTATAGACGATGAGAGAGACTGTCCACCAATTGTCTTCAACAGGACTCATCGTGAATTTCCTCTGATAACCCCTCCAATGATGGGTTTCATAAACATCCGTTTGTGTCTGGTCAATAGCTGAAGCATATTCTATCCTAATTAGCCAATATGCTACTAGCAGAACACAGATATGACCGATTGTATCTCATCTTCATCAAGATAGAGTGTGCGATTGGAGTTGCTTCAAAGGGATATTGAAGTGGAAGAATAAAAAAATTGCAAATGAAATGCTGTATACTTATTAAATTAATACATGATGAACATTTTGCATAGAAAATGATAAAATCACATAGAATGATTCATAAAATTTGAAGGATTTATGAAGCAACGATTGTGTATATGAGTATACTATTAAATAGTCGTATTTGCGTAATGTTTCATAATAATTTTAATATGCTGTTTTTTTACATTTTTTTCATCATTTTAGCCGAAAATTATAAATTAAGAAAACATGGATAGTCCAATTAGCCAGTTCTTTTTGCAAAACGGGACTTGCTAATTATATTAAGAATATTTTATGTTATTTTATATATTACTTCAAAATTTCATTTCCGAATAACAGTAAAAATTATAATTATTTAATTCCTTTATTACATAAAGTTGAATTTCTATATTTTAAAATTTTTACACTTATTAGAGCACATAGTTTATAATTTTGGATCAAATATTGTAGCTCCTTCTAAAACACATTCCTTAAAATCATCTTTATGTTAAAATATTGTTTTTCTTGAAAATATCCTTATTTTTTTCTTTAAATTTAAATATCCCTATATAGCGCACAATTACCTGAAATTGTATGACATTCATAGTAAATACAGTATAATAGTTATTTTGTTCAGTTACACATTTAATTTTCTGCTTACAATATTAAAATAATTAAATTAAATTAATTAAAGTAGACGTATTTATAAAACTAGAAATGTTTCAGAAATTAATCTTTGCTTATGTAAGTCAATTTTTAGCTTTGTTTCAAATATATATTGTTTAAGATATAGTAAACCTATTTTGCTTTAATACTAAAAAAATATTTGTTCCTTCAGCGCAATTATATAAAAATCATTTTCCTTCTACCTCTAGAGTCATTGTCAAAATATTCTTATAATTCCATTATTTCATGTTCCAATTGCAAATTTATAATATTTATGAAAAAAAAATTCTTTTTTAACTAACAGACAATTCATTTTGTCCAATCTGTAATCAAGAATGCATGTGTGTAGTACTTCTTTTTTAAAATATTTTGCTGCCTGAATAATATCACTTAATTTTATTTTTAATTAATTTTGATAAAATAATTGAACTTTAAACTATGAATACTTGATTTATCTAGTAAAACTCGGAAACTTAAGTAAACTAACTTAAATAAACTTATGAAAAAGATTAAAAAAATGACATAATATGCAGATTTGCAAAAAAAGATTCACCTTTTTTTTTGTCAAAAGAAATTGACTTGGATACAAAATTAAGATCAAAATTCTTTTTCCGTATTCATTTGGGTATTTTAAAGAGGTTTGAGAAACTGAATCATTGATGTGATTTGTTATTAAATTTTTTAATGAATCCCTTTTACTAATTATTTTGTATTAAACGGAATATAAAATTTCAATCCGATTTTTTTTAAAATTGGTATTGATGCAGTTCCACAGAAATATAAATAAAACATATAAATTTATTTCATATTTCTGTAAATAAAAAAATGGACAATGCTTATCAATAACTGTGATTTTAACCAATTGCTATATTAAGTAAAGAATACACACGTCATCTTAACAATAAACTAAAATAAAATTTAAATTATGTTAATTTTACAAACCAAAAGTTAGACAAATACATTTTGTACAGTTTTAACACTGTGTTCTGTATTTGAATCGTATTTCTAATTATGAAAACAAGTTTCTGAATAGCAGAAATAAAGCATAAGTAACATTTTTCGATGATCAAATGCAAAATTTTAGAATTAATTAAGGTAAGTTGAAGGAATAAAATAAATGGATAGTACTACCTTGAGGATTCTACAGGGATATGTTTGATCCGTTATCCCAGTGTTTCTCAAGCTGTGGGGCACGCCCCTAGGGGGCATGATAACCCTTCGAGGGGGCACGAGCAAATCGAAAATAATAGGTTAAAAAAATTAACTTACTCGACTGAAGTGAAACAAAATAATTTCAGACATAATAAAAAAATACAGATTTACATTGATATGATTTATATATATATATATATATATATATATATATATATATCATCTGGTGAAAAAACGTCATCAAAAATAAAAGATTCTACTTTGAACGCTAGTTAGCTATCTTTGATCCTATAACTAAATAAAAAAAATTGTTTGCTTTGCTGTCATTGTACGATGAGAGATTTTTTATTACGTTTCTTTTAATCTAAAATATTACTTTTGCTGACCTTCGAATTTACTGGTATGGTTATCTGCGTCCCTTCTTTTTTTAGTGAAGTAGTAAATTATATACTTCTGTTGCGTGTTTTTCAATGTGAAAAAGTTTTATGATATATGGATAAGCATATTGAGCACTTTGAAGGTTTATTTAGCCAAGATTTATTTTTAAGAGTATTCTAAAAACATATAATACATAATGAAAAACGTTTTACATAATTCCTTTTTTGAACTTTTTTCCATTTTTTTATATTGAATACACTATAAACACGGAAGCGTTGCGCATAGTCATCCCAGAATCACGAAATCGTTAATTCTGGGAAAACTATTTGTTACCAATGATCTTGACCGAGAATCTTTCAACAGGGGAAAAATGGATTGATCCCTTATTTTCTTTTTGGGAGTGGCAAACATTTTTTTTTAGAATTTTAAGGTACTTGTTTTGACCGATGTTCCGGCGTGACGACTTTTGTTCAAAAGTATTTCTTGAACACGCTGCATTTTCCCTTATGAATAAATTAGTGGTTTTAATTGTGATGTTGTACGACTGATTATGGTTTATAAATATAAATGAGCAGAATATAAAAAAAGAAATGGGCATCTGTGATCTTACTAAAAGGAAATTGAAACTGATCAAAACAAGGGAACCACTAGCTGAAATAATGCATATCAATCATGATAGCGAAAGTAAATTTGATAAAAGCAATGAACATGAAAAGGAAAATTTTCAATAGCTACATTAAGAACTCCATCAAGAAAATAGGAAGCCATAAGTGTACCGCAAGATGCACTTAGCCCTGTGAAAAAGAAGAGCAAGAAAAAGTTCAACAGGGTATTTGTCGATCATCAAAGGATATTAAATCTAAAATAACGTGGACAAATTATATGACAGTTTTGCTTACAAATAACTTTCCTGTAATACTGAAAAGTGTCTGTGATGTGTGTTCTTTATTAAGGTCACGCACATTTGGAACAATTTAGTTCAGTTTTAATGGATTTTTTCTCAAATTATCATTGAAAAATCCTTGAAATAGGTAAGTATATTTTTTCTTAGTTAAATTATTCACGGAAATTGTGATTTTTATCGTGTATATTAAAAATAATTATAAAAAAAGAATTGGGGTGAGTCAATCCACGTGACCATTAACGTTAGTATCGAGTGCACACCTGATCCTGGGCTACAACATTTTGAAGTTTTCTCGATTTAAATATTAAAAATAACACAATTGTTATATTCATCGAAATTTCAAATTCTTTTTTATTATTTAACATTAATTTTAAATGCTAATTCTGCGAGGCTTAAAATTACAGTTCGTTCAAAACCATTTATTATATAAGCATTCATTTCAAAAAATCATTTTACATTTTTGTATACATTGTCATGCACTTGGTTTTCCTCTCCTTACAATTAAGTTATTATATCAAGAATAATGTATTATCATTTTTTTTAAAAAAACTCGTGTTATGAGTGGATACTTCAGCCAGTATAAGAACAAGTTTAATAATTATTAGTGACTTGCATTGTCTTCTCTTGCAGAGCAAAGTTTTTCAAAGGAAGGCTAAAAATTAGAAATTGACCCTGAGTTATTTTTTGATATTTAGCTGAACTCTGTATTTTGTCTTCAAAGTAGCCATCACAGAAAATTCGGATTCACAAAGGTATGATGTTGAAAATGGTAATAGTATACGAAATGCTTTTGTTTTCAGTGCAGAAAATTCAGCATCTACCTCTATCTTGAACTCAATAAGTGATAATTACAAAATTGCCTTTTAATTTCGTCACTGGATGTGAAATCTATGAAGATCTCTTTTTCGGCAGTTGAGAGCCCTTCTGAAGTATTTGAAATGGATCCCTAACCCATTCGTAACTTGCTATCAATTTGCCCTCGTCTGTGAACTTGTTGATGTTTTATTATTGTCGAATGCTCGCTGCGATTTAAAAATATATCTATGATTTTGTTTTAATCCACTGCCTTAAATACTTAATACCGTGAATTACAATTAACGCGTGAATTATGAAATGTTCATTCAAGAGAGATTCGGTAACTAATCGACTCGGTCAAGACTGACTGGAATTGTACGAGGTACAGCATTTCCTTACATGTTTTGTGCAGACGTCCGTTAGGTTGCCCAGACTCACGTGAACGTTCGTGAGAATGCCAGATGTAATGAGTATGATAGAGAGCAACATAGACTAGACTATTTTTAATGACATTTGTATTTTTAGAAATGGATGATTAAGGAAATAAATCTGTAATTAAATATCATTTATGAATCTGTTTCAATTTAAAAATTAGAGAAAGAAAAATAACATAACCTATTACTTAAAAGTAATTTACTTAAAATATATATTACTTAAGAGTAACATATATAAAAAAGTTTAATACTTATCTTATTAATTTGTACGGTTTATAATTAAGATCATACATAGACATTATTATTGCATTCAATATATTATTATTATTATACAAGGGAGATAAAAATTGATTGAAATTTGGGTCGCCAGTATTGAAAGTTTGAGAAGCACTGACTTATGTAATTAATTTGTATGGTTTATAATTAAGACCGCGTGTTGTAGCTTTAATGTCAAAAAAGTTTATTTTTATTACATTCGGTACATTATTCATGTATAAGGGGGGCACGATAAAAATTGTGATTGAAAAGGGGGGCTGCCAGTATTGAAAGTTTGAGAAGCACTGACTTATGTTATTAATTTGTATGGTTTATAATTAAGGCCGCGTGTTCTAGCTTTAGCGTCAAAAAAGTTTATTTTTATTGCATTCGGTACATTATTCATGTATAAGGGGGCACGATAAAAATTGTGATTGAAAAGGCTGAAAAAGGGGTTTGTATGGTTTATAATTAAGCCAGTATTGAAAGTTTGAGAAAAGCACTGACTTTGAGAAGCACTGACTTTTTGTTATTAATTTGTATGGTTTATAATTAAGACCGCGTGTTGTAGCTTTAGCGTCAAAAAAAGTTTATTTTTATTGCATTTGGTTCATTATTCATGTATAAGGGGGCACGATAAAAATTGTGATTGAAAAGGGGGCTGCCAGTGTGGAAAGTTTGAGAAGCATTGACTTATGTTATTAATTTGTATGGTTTATAATTAAGACCGCGTGTTGTAGCTTTAGCGTCAAAATTTTTTATTTTTATTGCATTCGGTACATTATTCATGTATAAATGGGGGGGTACACGATAATAATTTTGATTGAAAAGGGGGGGGTCTGTCAGTATTGAAAGTTTGAGAAGCACTGCGTTAGCCTATCTTATTAATTTTAGAACACGGCTGGCGAAATTTATTTAATATATAAAAATGATGCTAAGAAACGGAATTGATGTTTCTTATGCAGTTGACAAACTGCAATTTACTACTATTGTATGGATCGAGAGCATCATTGTGGCAGACGCATCGATTTCACTTGGGAGCTATGCTATTTTCTCTCATATTACATCTCAAGTTTAAAACAAGTTGAGTTACTGAGTTCCTTACATTTTAGTAAGAAATTGTTGAACTATTTCGAAAACTGTTATTTATGATTGTAATAAACTTTTAAAATGCAGAAGTGTTGCACTATAAATTTAAAATCATTATAAAACTTAAAAGAAAACGTCAACGTTCTTAGAATGAAAGGGAGGAAATATAAAGTATTTTTTATAAATCGTTTTTAAAAATAAAAATAAATAAATAAATAAAAAGGAAGATTATGTTAGTTTAAAAACTTTAAGATTATTATAATTCTATCCTTTTCAAATTACTAATACGTTTACCAAATTTATAGCGTTGTGTGAAATTTCCTTTTCAGAATATGATGACTATTTGTTCTATAGGTTAAAGCCTGCAAAATAATACGTTCATAAATCATTGTGTAATGCTTAGTATTTTTGATTTAACTAAAATTACAGACTTTTATGAATGTTATTCTTTTATATAACTTATTCTTTAGCAAGTATTCTTTAATATGCATTGAATACAATAGTTGTGAATGTCACAAAAAAATTAATCGTTGTTAAAATTCAGTTAATTAAGTATTGCTGAATGTGTGTGTGCTTGTTTTGACTCTAAATTTCAACCAAAAAAATTAGCCCAATGCCTTAAAGTAAAGCATCATAAATATGAATAAGATTTACGAATTATATTTACTCAATTTTTTGTTACATACATTTATCTCCTTAGAAAGTTAATTTACAATTTCCGAGTAACTGAAAGACGACATGAAACAGTTTTCGAACTAATATACGAGAAATAAAAGAATTAAGGATGGATGTGTTATTGAAAAATTTCAATTACATATATTTATTTTATTTAGCGTTCAAAATGAAGTAAATTAATTAATAAAATTAAGTATCCTATTAAAGTTTTTAATGCTGATATGAAAAATTTAGCATCCTAATCATACTTCTAAAATACTGCTACTGCAGCGTATATCAGATAAGTTTAATAAAAGATTTGTTGAAGTTATTATTATATTCTAATTATTTTAAATAATAAATTTATATGAATATTTTTAATTTATTTGTTTCAGTTATAACTCATCATTATGGAATTATTTTAGAGTTATTTCAAAATATTAGAATTGTTATTTTTAGCATAGGCATTTCAAACAGATAGAGAGTAAAATTGTCATTTTAGCAGAGCACAAAATGTATATTCTAAAAACTAAATTTAAAAATTATTTTGAAATTTCTTTATATAGTTCTTACTTTACTATGCATATGAATGTTCAAAATTTAGCATATGTAATTAATTACAAACCAAGGTAAATCGTAATTAGTAATATGAAAATCGCCTAATGCTCTTGCAAATACTTGTTAATTGCTATTACTAACTGAAGGCAAATGTTTAATGTTAGCTAAAATACGTCATAATACTCGCTTTAAAAAATATTAATTCTTATACTTATGTTATTATTTATTTTTCACCTCTTTCCTTATTTTGTTAAGATATTTATTTAATTTCCCGTTTTACCTAAAGCTTTTCAAAGTGTTTTTAAATATTAGCAAGAATATTTTAATGATACATAAGGATATCGTTTTATATCTTTAAATGTTTTTATGGCGATATACATGGAATTAAGAAAGATACTAAAATACACTTGTCTTAGAGATTTTAGTAAATTTCTGTATTGCAGAAGTTTTCAATATATCAATCAGATAAAATGTACATTAGCTAGCTCATTACTTAGATAGCTAAATTTGAAAAGGTTGTAGCTAACTAACTATAAGTTAAATAGTAGTTTGTATATATTCATAAGTATTCTTAAGTATATAAATAAATTACTTTTCTTCTGTCACAATAACTGCTTTCTTCTATCAATCAGATATTTGAAAATATTTGGATATTTTCTTCTTGAAAGAATTTAAAAAGATATTATGAGAGGTTGTGAATGATAAAACTTATTTAAATGATTTTAATGCTTTTTCTGTTAACTTTTGAGTTTTAAAAATTAAATAACATATTTTTGTTTAAAGCTATTTGAAAGTATAACAATGCATTATATCTTTAAAAGAAGGATAATTTATTAAATGCGCTCTTTTTATTTATCAACCATAAGTTGTTATAGTTTAGGACTAGAATGTTTGTACAAAACTACATAAATTGACTCAAAATAATATTTATTACATTAAAGGTATTTTTTGAAATTATACTAAGTTGTGAGTTGACACAGGACGTTGAAGTTTTAAATTGCTTAACTGAAATAAACCCCTGCACCAACAATGATTATGCTCATTATTTTCAGGACTAATTTTGTTTTTGCTTTTTTTTAAAAAATAAACCCTTTTAATTGCAAGAAATTTGGAAAAAATAGCAAAATCAATTGTATAGCAAAAAGCTATTTTAGATTTTTTCCACTTGTATTTTCAATTGAAATTCTTAAGAAGAAAACTTAAAAAAATATTTAAATCTATAATTTTTTTAAATTAAATTATGTCTTAGTGGTTTACAAAAAGTTATTGGTAAAAGTGTTTTTACAAGGTAGATAACACTGTTTTACAATGTATTCTCTTTCTTAAACTTCTTTTTTCAAATGGACTTTTTTTTTGTATTATACACATCTCTGCATTATGTACGCCTCTTTAAATCTAGTCCATTTCCAAGGAAAATGCTGCGTTAGAGCTTTTCAAAACGGAAACGACTGCATTTGACAACCGAAAAGAATTTGAAATTGGTGAATATTATATTCGACTGTTAAGAAGTATTTTTGAAGATGTCTCTCACATGTCGCAGCATTTTTACAATTTTTTTAAAACAGATTTGCGTGGAATTTAGAAAAATTGAAATTTTAAGAAATAAAAAATGTTTATGGGCTTATACACTGTACATCTGTATTAAGCAATAACTATTTGAAAATTTAAAATATAAATTAAATGAAAATTTTTCTTTAGATAAAAAAATAGATATTCTAAATTCCATCAATTTTTTGCTTAAAAGTAATTTGCTCAATTTGTACACCAAATGCCTCTTGCAATTATGGAAAAAAGATAGTCGAGAAGATACAAATATATCTCTCAAAATAGAAACCATGTTTTATCAGCGAGACGAGTGCAAAAGTTATTACTATAATTATTTACTTCAAAGCTATTATATGACAAATTATCTTTCAAGAAGAACGAAAAATAATAAATTCAGATTTTTTAAACAGTTTTCAGATGTTTTTTTTTTTGCGTTGTTATTTTTCTTCGAGACTTATTTTCGTTTTTTTTTTCTTTTGAAAATTATCTTTTATCCATCATTTTTTTATGATTTTATTGTGCCATAAAACCAACTTGTTTATTTTATAAAAATAATAAATAAACAGTAATTTATTTTAAACTGTAGGAGTGAATACATACTTTGCAATATCCCCCTTTTCTTATTCATTCTTAAAAACAGAATTTTCTGCACTTAAAAGTTTTCTTCGATATCAATTCTTGGAATTCAAAACATGTTGCCAACTCATATATTATATATTTATTTTTTAATTACTTTCCTGCTTTCTCTGATTCCACAGCTGCAATCTATAAACATTTCTGTAATAAAAATCTTCACCATACCTGGCGATTTGCAGTAAGTGCCTTCTAACGGAGGATAAATCTTCACTCTGATGTGGTGTTGAAGTTTAGAGAGTAAGATGACAGCTCAAGTGTTATCCTTGTTACTTGATCGTCTTCTATAGACAACCCATCTATTACAGGGTTTTCAAGGTCACATATAATGTTTCATGCTTGAAGCGGAATTTAACATCTGTCATTTTTAATTTCACTTATCTGTCATACCACGCTATAATAGACTTGTGGTTATTTTAAAAGAGAGTGGGAATGCGCGTTGTGCTAAAATTATTCTGAATTATAGGGATTTAGTGTTGAGATATTTGAACTTTAATTGCTTCGGCACCAAAAAAATAAGCAATCCCCTTACCTCGCACAAAACGAAATCGATTATATAGAGAGCAAGAGAACAGATATGAATGAGCTTGAGGAAAAACTGAGTATAAAAATTTGTCTAAGATGTCATACAAGGGGGAAAAAAGCGAGGAGAAAAGAAATATATCGCACATAAAAGCGTAGAATGGCGAGACAGAGTATGCTTTGAATGTGCTCGAAAAATTTCCATTTATTACCAAAATGGTTTACTCGAACCTCTTTTTTTAAAAATATTATATTGGAAATTTAAATAGTACCTCCAATTTTTATGTTTATATCCTTTATTCCAAAGAATTTTAACCTTCAGGGTTTTTAAAATATCTCCCTTTAAAAAGAACCGTTTTGTATTCAGAGGAAAAGAAATATATAATTCTTTTCAATCTAAAGGGAAAAAAATCAGAATTAAATGGAAATTTTGTAAAATTCGGGTATGTATTAATCCACCTTGTATTAACGAGACAAATAAATTGGAAATAAATACATTAGGTAATTAATCCAAATTTTGGCGAGATGTAACTCCTACCTTTGATTTTATGTGACTTTCCTAGTGGCTGCAGAATGAAGTTATACATAAAATGAAAATATTCATGGACACTTTAACGCGAAAAAATTCTTATTTGTATTTTTTAAATGAAGAGATGCATAACATATTAAAACTAAAATGCATTGTTTCATAATTTCAATAATAATATGTATTTTTGCTGAAAAATATATTTTATAAACAGAATATTATATATATATATATATATATATATATATATATATATATATATATATATATAAATATATATATATATATATATATAAATATAAATATATATATATATAATATATATATATATATATATATATATAAATATATATATAATATATATATATATATATATATATATATAAATAAATATAAATATAAATATATATATATATATATATATATATATATAAATATATATAAATAAATATAAATATATATATATATATAAATAAATATATATATATATATATATATATATGTGTCACTTATACATTACAACTTTTCAGATGTTCATTTGATAATCCATGTGATATAAAAAATCTTGTACATTATAACTGTTACTTTTGTAATGAAATCTAAAAGATTGTGCTTAACTATTTGACATTTTTATACCGCTATTTAGAGAATTATATTTTGCATTTAATTATTTAATTACAATTTCAAAATCCTAAAAATCAGTGATGGTGGTGTCATTGACAAAGTTGCTACTTTTTATTTTGTTGTCATGTACTTTTTCCAAATCTTTTCAAAGGAAGCCAGTCTGAAATTATTATTATTTTATGCCCAGCTGCATAATTTCGATGGGAATTAATTCCTTTAAAACTATAAAAGTATATTCTTGTCAATTTAAATTATCCTGCTAAGAACAAAATCTTCAAACATTCAGTGTATTTGTGTCCCTAAAGTGATGACTTTATATATCAGGATATCCTGAATTCATGAATAACATTTTGTGTATAATATTTACTTAATATTGGTTGTAGAAACACAAAATTGTGTTTTCTAGCTTGTTACTAGGTTTGTGAGATGTTTTTTTCCTCCCAAACATGTTTTTAATGTTCAAATTTTATATCATTCAGACAATTTAGATTTCATGTTATTCATATAATTCAGATCGATATAATACACAGGTCATGGCAAGAATACTATCCAGTGGATGAAGAAATCTAAAGTGGTGTGTGACTTATGAAGTCTCGTAACATTCCTTTTTGAATGTCCCCGTAGGCAAGTACTCCTAATACATAAAATTTACGAAGTAAAACCATAAGTAATGTAATCGTTTTTAAAAGTGTATCTTAGATCCAAGAATTTATCATTTCACTCTAGGCTCTAAATAATTTGAAGTTTTATATATTGAGTATTAATGTTATTTTTTTACAATTAATTGTTACAAAATTAAGTACATTTGACTGAGGGAGAAAGCTGGTGAACTGGATAATGTGTAATTGCCAGACCCTACAATGGAATCGTTGTGCAAAGAACCAGTAATTATCTGTGTGTGTTAGGTTCACAGGAACAAAAGAATTTCTCACAGGGAAAGCTTACTATTACCAGGTATCTTTTTACGCAAGCCTTCCACTTAAGTGTATTTTTATTTCATGTGATAGATTTATCCCCCTTTAGATGACTACATTTCCCCGTTCAGTTCATTTATTCTAAGCATGACCATTATAAAAAGAATTTGAAAGAATGTGATGATTTTCCAGCAATACAGGGAACATATAAAAAGTATTGTTTTAAAAGACGCAGAACTTGTTTAAGACTAATTCTTCGAGACACAGCACTGGTAGATCAATGCAGCGCCACATTCAATATAATACCACACCTGAACGTTACACTGGATGAAGTACCAGAGCAATGGTGAATAAAATAACAATCTAACTAACTCTCTCCTCACTATTATCTCGACCATCAGGGTATTCAAAATAGAAGCATGATGCATCTATAAAGGCATGTTCATGTCATTCGGCTGTTTATACATCCGACGTGTATTGCAACATTGCAGACTTAAATAAAGTGCATATTCAAAAGCGGTGGCCCTAGCAATGAATGATTTGTGGACATGCTACTCTGCTGATTTCAAGCAGTGTGTGCGAACCCTGATTTCTCTGCAATATAATATTTTGCTGTGGTATGGTTCATGATAAAATAGATCAATCCATTACTACTCCGCAAGCATTTCTGTCATCACGTATGTAGGTGCCATGAAGATGAAACAATCAATGTTGTTGGTAAGTCATTCCTACTACCATCCATCTATTACACATCCGCTATTTTCACTGTCACTTCTGTATGTCCATCACGATCCCCGATTACAGGAAAGAATAATCTGTATTCCCTATGGACAACAGTTCTCCTTGAGTCAAATTCAGATATGTGATTGAATGTAGTTGCGTTCGTCTTTGAAGTGTTTTAAAGCTGATTAAGGCGTCAATTTTTTTTATAAAAAAATTGAGACATGGAGATTTTTTGTAGTTTTTAGATTTATTTGGTACATTTTAAGACAAATGTTCTAAAATTAAGAAGAAAAAAATTATTAATACTAAAGTGGGAATAAATGGTAAACATTTACAAAAAATTACATAAACGGGACTCATTCTGCCCAAAGGATTTATAAATACATTTTCAATTTTGGTACGTCGTTTTGCTATTCGTTTTTGAAATGACCTTCAGGATACGAGATAACTGAATTTTTACAATAACCACAGCGCTTTATCTAAATTATTATACGGAATTGTTTAAAAAAAGTGTGATTGTATTCACATAACGGACTGTTAATTTTGTAATAAAAATGATTGATAAATCTGACATTTAAAAATACTTCTACTATTAAAAAGAATATATATAAAAAAATCTCAGTTAATTATCTTCAAAACTTTTTGAGCATCGCTATCCCCGTTTGAGAATTTTCAGAAACACACACACACGTTCGAGTTACACGTTTCAAGTAAAATGCATTTTAAAGTATGACATCTTGCTTAAAGTAGTGGGATTTGTTTTTACTAAAACACTTGCAGTTTTTGTTTTAGTGGATGGAAAATAATATAAATTTGATTTTTTTATAAAATTCATGAGATGACTTCATAAAAATGGTAAATTTTTCTCAAAATTCAAAATTTTAGGGTAGTCTGGTACTTTAAACAAGTATATATATATAAGCAAATGTATTCTGAGAGATAATCAGAAGTTATTTTCATAAAACTATTTCAAAGTTCCGAACATAAACTGATGTTCTATACCTGTTGAAAATAATGGAAACATCTAGATATTAATGTTTATTTATTAACAAAATATTCGTAGAATATAAAGTATAATATCTCACATAAAATTCTGACTTTTCAAATTTCTAAGATATATTACTACTTTATTTATTTACTTTACCTTTTATTTACTTTTGGATTTACTGATGTCATACTTAAGAAATGTCCTGTCTTATCCAAAACTAAAAGGAAAAATATTGTATTTATACGCAATTCAAAAATGGTCAGCATTTGCAAAATGGGAATTATAAATTACTTTAAAGAACTTTGATTTCAAATCTGTATTTATTTTGAAAACATATATTTTTTATAAAACTGAATTCATCTACAGATTTCTTTCTTTTTATATTATGACATGCAAAACAGAGAAAAGGGAAATAATTCTTATAAAAACGTGTTTATGAAGAAAGTAATTGATGGTAAATTGAAGTATATATTTTTCACATTTTTTTAATTATACTTACAAAATATCTAATTTTAATTTTATATGGAGGTAAACTGTATGTTTTGAATTCAATCCAAATAATATATCAATACAACAACTAATTAATTTAAAAATTGTTTTAAGTTATTTTTTGATAACATCTTTTTCATAGAAGTATTAAGAACCCGTGTGTGTGTGAAAAGATATACAATTTAATTTCAAAATTTTGATTTACGATTCTAGGAATTTTAATATCGCATTGATGAAAGTAAATACTTTCTTCAGAAATCATGGCTCCCAAATAATTTTGTGTGACAAATAAGGCAAATATTTTTGTGTGACATTATGATTTCTTATAAAATGATTTCTAAGGAAAAAGTCAAACCTCTCTCATTCTAAAAACAAACGTCGTAAATTTTTGTACATAATTAAGGCAAAAAATTAAAAGAAATATCACAATATCAGCCTATTATTAAACTTAGCATCGAACGCATTCAAACCAGCAAGTAGTCTCAGGGGTGTTAATTTTGTCCGAAGGGGTGAAAATATAAACAATTTTCAAACAGGTTTAATTTTTTTTTAAAATTTAAATTAAAACATAAGAATATTTTACTCATTATTTACAAGAGATTACGGTCTCAAAGAAGTACAAAATGTTTGAAATATAAGAATAATTTTAAGAATTATAAGCATTTGAAATTAAGAAATAATGGTGTAATAAATATTAAATAATTTTTGCGTTGCGCAAACTATTTTCTAAAATAGTAGTCTTTCAGATCTATAAAAATTAAAAGAATTATAAAATGTATTATACTCTTTAAATCCTACTGATTTAAGAATAATATTTCTTTTGTATTTCAAAATATTTGAAAATATTGAAATTTTTAAAAAGAAAATTTGAAAATATAACTTTTATTTTTTAAAAAAAATATTAATTACCATTCTATTTATATAAAAATACTACAACAAAATAATGGTACATTTAACTTTATAAATCAACTTATTGCTAGTACTTAAAGTTATTATTTTAGAAAATAGAATAAGCAACGTAAATTTTAATTACAGTAAGATTTCTTATAGAAAAGTTTTTTATATTCATATGCTTATAATTTTTTAAATTATGATTATATTTTAAACATTTTAGACTTTGGTGAAGCCCCATTCCTTTATAAATAATGAGTAAAAGATTCGAATTATTTATTAAATTTCAAAGAGTTATATATATTTGAATATTGCTTATATTTTCAGCCCTCTAGAGAAAGTTAACACCCTTGAGACATCTTTTATATCCATTCTCATAAGACCATATAAACATTCTCTATTAAGGTATCCGACTACGTTTGCAACCGTGATTTTGCAAAAGCGTATAAATGGATAATATTTATGATATTTATGTCACTTATGTGTCACTTATGTCACTTAGATTACAAAATGTATATAAAATTGTTTTAAGAATATTTTTTATTACTGTAAAAAATTATTTAAGAACAATATTTTTTGACAAAAAATGAACATAGAATGACCAATTTTCAAAATCTTCTCCTTTTGTGAAAAATGCTTCTATTATAATTATATTTTGCCTGTATATAGCTCAGACCTCTGTTCAGAGGCTCAACTAGAAATTTTGAAATGTATAACTTGGAAGTGGGTTTATCCATATTTTACGACAACAGAGAGGAGCAACTTTAAGAAAGAAACGCCGATAGTTATTTAAATTGGTGATAACTGAAAATAATGTGAATTATTCAAAACTCATAGTTTAGACTCTCTGGTGACCAAGGTTCAAAATTACGTGGTCCGTCGCCAAAAGCCCTCGTGTAGCTGAACAGTGGGACTTTTCTATCCACCCACTGACTCAATTAGACTCTCTGGAGAAGTCTTTACCTTATATAAGCAAAATATTATTATTTTAGAAGCATTTCTTATAAAAGGAGAACATATTGTAAAAAGGATTATTCTAAGTTTATTTTTTGCCAAAATATTGCATTTAAATAATTATTTTTGTCAAAATGTCCTCAAACACTTTTATACATGTATTCTAATCTAAGTGACACTAAATATCATGAAAATTATCCATTTATGCACCATTATCCATTTATGCACCTTTTTAAAATCACGGTTTCGAACGAAGTCGGATACCTTAAATTCCAAAAAAATGAGCTGCGATAAATGAAAATAATATAAAATTGCTAATTATTATAATAAAAACAGAAGGTAATTTTCCATATTTCAGCATGCGTAATGAGTTTATTTTTCTGTAGAACTTTATTGAAGGTAGTCATTGTTAATTTCTATAAATCAATTTTTAATCTTGCAACAAAAATCATCAGCCCAGAACGTCCAGTATGACAAGATATGATGATGGTTGGAACTACAGTGTTTTCGGGGATTTTTTTTATATCAACGTATTATTTGGTTAATGTTGAAATTGTTAGTAAACGGGAAGTTTTGGGAATAACGCATGCCTGAAATAATAAGTGAGGTATATATTTTTGTTTGGACTGTAGATTTCAACCTCCGGTACAAATTTTAGCTGACTCACTGTTACAATCATCAGCCATTGAGTACGAACTTAGAAAGAGAAATGTTTGTTATTGGACCCAGGGCTGAGCGTAAACGTTTAATAAGAGAAAGTGTAACCCCCAAGAAGGGTAGGGAAAAACTTGTTCAGCTTGCTGAAGGAAAGAATAAATACTTATATGGAACTACTTGTCCTGATCAGAGTTCCTGTATGTCTGTCGAACATCGCTTCGTTAAGTAAAATTATCCAATTTTTAAAGAAACGTCATTGCATATTTTACCTACACGTCCAATCCGATAAAACTTCGATTTATTTTTCAATTCCTACTATTAGCTCACACTCTCTATTTATTTATCTTGGTGGAATTTTCAATCGTTAATAAAATACATTTTAAAGCGCTCAATTGAGATGAAATTTTATATACATGATTGTTTTGGATGTCAATACAATAATTTAATTTTAATGAACAAAAATTGATTAAAACTAATTATTTAAATAATTAGAAATTGTCACGTTGGCGACATAGCGACGATTTTAGCGACTTGTGTCAAAACTTGAAAAGGTGTTTTTCTCGCGTTTTAAAGCATTCAGTTGAACTGAAATTTTATACACATGATTGTTTTGGATGCCAATACGATACTTTAATGATAATGAATAAAAATTAATTACCACTTAATGCTGTGATTCTGTCATATGTATATACATATTTATATTAATTATAGCTATTTAATAAAAAGAAGCTAGAATAAAATTTTTCTTTGTAGATCAAGTAGGAATTGACTTAATTTTTTTTATATTACTTATTATTTATGCGGATAATGTAAGTACAAATACTTGAAAATGCAATTGTGTTGATTTAATGTTTTTTTTCTCAGATACTTTTTTCCATCGTAAACTATTTAATTCAATAAGCAAATCGAAGAAGAGAATGAACCCAAAAACTACATGGGAAGGAAAAAGTTTCAAAAAATCTTTCCAATTTTCTGTACTATTTATTCTTAATGAAATTTTTGCCTGAATTTTTTTAAATTAATATTTTGATGCACTATATAGTAATTACAGTAGCAGATATGTGTTTTACATAAAGAAAACTGGGTTATATACATAAATAAATACTCATATATAGTGTAGTTAATACTTTAAATGCACGTGATCATTTCTCCAACAGCTGATAAGTTTTAAAGTAATTCTGATCAATATTTATGTCTAAACAGCAACATTAGAAAATTAGTAAATCCTGTGAAAAGCTAAAAAACTAGAAAGAACATAAATTTTAATACTTATTTTTTAATTATTTTCTAGGTTTTTAATTAAATTTGTTTTTGTTAATTAGGTTGAGTGACGAAAGCATAAACTACATTTTTTAAAAGTCATGCTTTAGAAACAAATGATTAAAATATTTTTATTTTTGATTTAGCTTAAAATAAAAACAAATATCAATTTTTGAATGCATGTGTATCTTTATTTGCTACAGTTATTACAAATACGAATTGAAAAAAAGTTTTGTGTATTTTTAGATTTTCCGAAATTTCCGTTCATTCTCGATAATCCCGGGAATGACAGATGCTCCTCGGAAATTCCCAGAAAGTGAAAAAAAAAAACCGGAAAATCAGAAATTCTAGAAATTCTTATATCAAGTTGTTTCCGGTGAGAAAACTTCATATGAGAAAGTGTACCGCCTACGTGCGCTCTGGAAAATTTGCTTCACTTTTGTAAAGTAAAGTTAATTTGTGAGTGTTTAGTTATAGTCACAAACACGTTTAATAAAAATAAGTTGAGTTTCTTCTTAATTAACATAAGAATTAAAAGAAAATGTTTTCGAATTTTAAAATATATTTATATGCATGTAATTCATGCAATATTGCTTATTTCAATATTTGCTCAGATTTTCAATTACTTTTGGATCTTTTATGTCTTTCGTAATTAATCTTCATTTGTTCATAGTATAAACAAGTTACAAAGGCATTATGGATTATACTTTTCAACTGCTTAATTTCTGAAACCTCCTTCGGCTTATGCTAAGTAATTGAATTCGACATCAATCCCTTATGCTATGTGAACTCATTCTTATTTTACCTCCTGGGAGCTTTCGTTGTCTTTTCTTGTTAGATTTAGATGATAGATAAACTTCTATCACTTTGTCGTGGTACTTTGGGGGTGAAAAATGAAGTAGCAAGTTCCAAGCCACAGTCCAAAAGTAAACAAAACGATTACGGGTTGATCTACGTGGAAACTAAACGGTATTTTTTATTATTGTTGTTCTATGCTATGCATCCGTTTGCTACTTGTCCAAGAATGTGATTGATGACTTTTGTGATCGGCACGACAGCAAGAAAAAGACGTGCCTAAGAGACCTTACTTACACTTGCTGCTTTGGTGAGGTAGAAAACCCGAAAAACTTTTATTAAATGGCTCTAGGTAATGGATCTAAGGATATTTCTACTCTGCTAGTGTATATAATACTGAAGTTATTTGGTAATGGAATGAAGTAGTCAAGGGAAACTATATTTTTTTATTTCTGCAATTTAAGATAAATAGAGTTCATTTCTCATCTGTATTTAAAATATTTCACATTATATCTTTCATCTACAATGGATGAAAATTTATGTGCTTTTCCTTTTACTATATAAGGTTTCCATTTAAAACTGCTAAGTTTTAGTAAAATCAAGATTGAGATGTTTTGATCTTGGAAAATCACAAGTTTTGATAGAAGACGAATACAAAAATACAATCGTTTTTTGATGTAATGCAGACGTTTCAAAAATAATATTTATCATATTACTTTTTAATAATTAAATATAATAAAATCGCTCTTTAGATTAAAACTCGTTGATATATAAATAATTAAATACTTGAAATTAAAAAGTATTTATTGAGTTTTGAATTGTTTAACATCGTACTATAATGTTCGAATTAATAGGGACAAACGGTAAGCAAACGATTTTTTCTAAACACTTAACTTTTTATCATTAAAAACCTTAAGTAGACAGAAATGCCTCTATATTAGTACAAATATGTCCTCCTGTAACAGAAATGGCATCTTCAACTCGTCTTGGTATTCACTAGTGAAAAGCGCATGTTCTTATTGTTGGAACCAGAACTTTTTATTTGTTTTGTCGCGCAACTCATCCTAGCTACATAATTCTTGACACTATGCCATACATTCTCAATAGGATTTAGGTCTGGTGAATTACAAGCTAATTAAGCACATTTATTTTATTTTCCCTAATAAAGGTCTCGAACAATTTCGAATTATGACAAAACGCCGTCATGTGTTGAAATGTTCCATCAAATATGTCAATGGATGCAATAATTCTACTGCACGATCTTTATATGCATTTTACAGAATTCATCATGGCTTTAAGATGAGATAAGCTTCTAGTGCCATTTTTTATGAAAAAAACCCTACAATATTTGTTTAGAAGGATGTTTAACATTCTGATGGGTATGATTTGGTAGCAGAGTTTCATCTTCACTTCGTCTAACTATACCTAATTAGCATCCCTGCACAAATAAATGTGTTTTAGCATCTTTTGCGAGTAGTTAACAATTCAGGCTCGTTATTTTTGGGCCCGTGTTTAACATTTTTCACCTTTTTCTGACCTGGAAATGGCTTTTTCCTCGGTCTTGTTGCCTTAGTACTAACTTCCAGAAGCATTTCCGTATAGTTGAGGGGCTCACTTCAACATCAAAATCCAATAAACCTTTCGAAGGTCTTTGCCTATCTTTCTTGCACTTATTTTGAAATTTTTTATTAGAATTTTATAAATTCTTGGAGTAGTTTACCGTTTGAGCCCATACTTTCATTTTTTTCGAGACGATGTTCTGGAATCAAGAAATGCTCTTAAAATTCTTGAAACACTTGAGTTACCCACACCAAATACCGCAGCTATATCTCTCACAGTCGTAGAAGCATGTTCATTAAGAGTGATTATTTTAGAAAGCTTCTATCGAGAAATATCCATCGCAGAACAAGTAAAAATAATACGTGTCACAAAGAACGCAAAGTTATAACCACCAGCTACCACACTGAAAGGCTCACAGCTGGACAAGTGATACCCCAAAATCAATCAAACAAGTAACTTATAGTCAAGGACGATCACTCACACTACCACTATGCAGATGTAACCGATTTGAAAGGGTTCAGGATATCACTGATAATCACATATTAACTCATACAATAAAAAAGGGCTTGTCCTAATTAATTCGAAAAGTATAGTGTGTATGGATATTTACAGTAGATTGATTAAGACGAGTTGGAAACCTCTCTCTGTTTCTATACTGACAATGTTAAATTTGCTGTTTTCGATGTACCTTTTCTCAAAATCTGTTATATGTACATGCTTGAAATTTTGCACACATTTAAAGTACACCTCTCTCCTTATACTAAAATGAGCTTTTATCTAATTTTGAATTTTTTAATAAATGATGAAATACTGATATATATGGTTTCATGTAATTGAAAAGAGTCTAAGTATTATGAAGTTAATACCAGGCTTTCATATGTAATGAGATGTATTGGTAAAAGTTAAGTCTTCTGCTAAAGATTTGTGTAGAGTTATGAATTTAACAACTCCATTGCAAATATTTAATAAAAAGGAAACATTATTAGATACAGCCTTAGAGACTGTGGCTACGGTGAGTATGCAAATTGCAGCTAACGAAGCCAAATATGTCAGCGGACATTCTGATATACCAGTTGCCATTGATGGTACTTGGCAAAAGCATGGGCCTACGTCTTTGAATGGTGCTGTCATTGTAACAAGTTTTTATACCGGCAAAGTGCTTGATGCTTCAATTTTATCAAGATTTTGTAAGTGCCCCAACAAAATGCATAATGAGAACTAACTGTAAGGCAAATCATTTTGGAAATAGTAGAAGTAAGGAGTACGAGATGCAGCCGTATGGAGATACAGGTATTGAAAAACTGGAATGTGTTAGCTATGTCGAGAAATGGATGGGGACTCGACTACGAGCTTTAAAACTAAAAATGAAAGGTAAGAAATTAAGTGACAAAAATAATTGGATGATCACGGTAGACTTGCAGACGCTGAAATTAATAAATTACAGCGTTATTATGGATTGGCTATCAGAAACAATACTGATAGTATTAATAGTATTAATTCAATGTACCGATAGTATTAATTCAATGAAGCGAGCCATTTGGGCTACATATTTTCATAAAGCATCTACAGATGCATATCCACAACATGGTCTGTGCGCAGAAAATGAAGATACCTGGTATGGATATAACCGAACATTTACAACAGGTGAAATATATAAACACAAAAACACCTTGCCATCAGAAGTACTCAGTTACATCAAGAATGTGTGTACAGCGAATTATCAACAACTATATATATATATATATATAACCTCCTTGCAAAATGCTTACATGGTAAGACACAAAACTGTAACAAAAGTGTAAATTGCATAATATGGTCACAGATACCGAAAAACATTTTAGTGCAATTGGGCACATTAAAAACTGGAATACTGGAATCTATTGTCCCCTACAATCAAGGCAATATCACTAAATATCATGTTCTTGCAACATTATGCATATATTACCAGGTATTTACACAGCTCGAGCAATTGAAACAGCTGATCGGGAGAGACTACGAAAAGCAAATTATGAAATTTTAACAAAATTCTAAAGAAGCAAGGGTGAAAAAAAATTCATCAGAAATGTATATTAGAGACTACTTTAGCAGAAGAAAGAAAAACCCAAGCCATGAATCTGCTATGCATTAACTACAAGTAGGTCTTTTATTAAAATCCATTTTTTTTTTCAAAACTAACATTTTTACTACATAAGGAACATTTTTTCCTAAACTACTGCATTTAACAGCTTATAACTTTGAATATTTAATAATTATTCTCTAATACATACTTTAATCAAGGGAATTTTTTAAAAAACATATTCTGACTTAATTTATAGCATTAAACATAATGAAATTTCACTGTTTTTGAAAAAAAACCTAGATATGTGCAAAAAATAATTTTTGAAAAAATAACCAGACATTCTATCCATAAAAGCTCTGATTAAAGTATGTATTATGGTCCAAAGAATAGTCAGTAAATAATTGGAGATTTTAATTAAATGGAATGTTTATAAATGTTCCTTAAAAATACCTATTTTTAACATTACTGAGATACAGATCCTGTTTCGTGAACTTAACCCCTTAAATTTCCAATTCTTTAAGATAATTCAGGGAAAGTTCATAACAAGTAGCAAGTCTGAAGTGCGCCACGCAGACACTTTAAGCAAGGAACAAGGCATACCTGTTGACGTTTTCAAAAAAGAGCTCCATTTTTTCTGTGAATCCGTCTAAGATTGAACTGTTTGCATTTAAAGCTGCAGGATATATAAAACGTTTTATATGTCCCAGATTCAAAACAGGATCAACTGGAGTTATTTGTGATCTACTCTTGGCCAACAGACCTGCGCTCTCTTTTCCTTATATCCCGTAATTACTTCAGATACACTACTCTGCGAAGCTGTTCTTTATATTCAACTATTTTGTATTCAGCATAAAAATCCCTGAGATTTGGCATTCACAGTAATCGGGAGTTGTTAAGATCGTTATTTCCATCTTGGAATAATATAAAAACGATATTTTCCTTTCATACTGCTCTATATTGTCTATGACTAAAGAAATCGCTATCATTTCTCCATAAAAGTTTTCGATAGGAATTTAGATGACAGAGGACAATGTAAAGTTAACAGGGAAAAATCCAGCTATAGCATTTTAGTAGAATTCTTTTAGTGGAGTCGTTAGTACAAATGGAGAACCAAGAATCATTCGGGTAATACTCACGAATAGTTGCCATAACACTGTATCTCAATTGAGACTCAAGAGAAAAATTCTTGTTAACATCAAGGACAAGGACCAAATAAATCCTTGTAAGTTTAAAACTTTTCAGTGAATGCTAATGATCTGGTAAGGGGAAAACGGTCTGTAGATAGATAAACAAATTTATCATGTCATCATTTTTTTAATGTATTCAATCTCTCTACATCCAGTTCTTCTGAAAGTTTTTAACTTCCCCATATTTTATCAGCAAGGTTTAAGACATTTCTCCGTCTACGATAACGCCAAGACTGAAACCTAGTTTGAAGTTCTATAGCTGCAATACAGGGAGTTCTTATACCACCCGTAACAAGCATAAATATTTTGTAATATATCAATTTTTTTCGAATTTAGCTACAATATTGTTATTTGTGCTTTACTACCATGCTCAACATCTAGTCTTACGTAAGCCTTTTAATAGGAGTCTTATAAAGAACATTTTAAGCAGAGCCCCAGGTCCTGTCGTTCAATCGTTTTAAAAGTTTCTCGTGGTTTTCTTCACGCTAAACAGCTTTTCTTAATTTGACCAGACCAGTTCAGTTGGAATCCAAGTTCACCCCCTAAACAGGTGATATTTCCAATTATTTTTAGTAATCTCTTTTTGTATCTACGGTCAATGCCATGATTTTTAGTGCTGATGGAGAAACATTGTAAAATGTCTAATTTATCTGGAGAGAGAGATTCACTATTATCTAATTTTCAACTAACCACATTTGTAAAAACTGTAAGGATGAGTGGAGAAATGTTTTAATATATTCACAATATTTACTACGTGTAATCCAAATAACCAAATCATCTGTAAAAAACAGAGTTTGAATTCCAGGCACATGATTAAAAAGAACGTCCATAAAGTCACTTATCATTAGATTAAAAAGTAATAGACTGAAGAAAGATTCTTACGACAGTCCCTATCTTATTTGCCTATAATTTGAGAACTCTTTTTCAAACTTCAAATGGATAAACAATTGATCTAAGAATGATTGAATTAGTTCATTAATATTACTTTTCATGTCAAATACCATGAGTTTAGCTTATACCTTTTTCTTCCATATAGTATCAAAAGCATTTTTAAAGTTCACAAAAACCGCAACAATACTCTGTATTTGTTGTGGGAATCATTTAAATTACCAATCTAACTATTTTTATTATTGGGAGTAACTATGGCTCCGAAATTTGGTTCTCGAACGCGAAACAAATTTTAAAGCTTTTGAAGGATCAATGCTCAAATTCTGTTATAAATAAATCATTTGAAAATCAGAAAAGACAATTTTGTAATAGATTACTGCCTGAAATTCGAATATAAGTAATGTTCTGCAGGCAGTTAAACGACACAGGAAAAAAATATGAACAAAGGGAATTCTTGATGGAAAAGAAAATAGAAACTAAAAAGACTTATCTCTGTGGAAACTCCTTTGCGTTAAAAACTTTAGCAAAAAAACTACAGGTAAAGCAATTGATAATTTGTCTTTAGATAAATAAAATTTCCCATAAAAAGTGATATCTATATCTTTAAATGTCTGCAAACACTGTAGAAGAACGAAAGCGTTCTTACCATCTGCATTTAATGTTTACGCAAAGTTATCAAAACATGGATAACTTTGGATGGAGCACTGTTCCATCTGTCATTTACAACTGGAAAAACGAAGATACAATTTATTTCGCACGAGAAGCGAACTGTTTTACGAAAGGCAAGTTCACCGTCAGGTGTGATGGTATGGATGGGAACGTCTTCACAAAGCTTATCAGAAACAGTTTTTGTTGAACATAAGGCTAAAATTGATACTAAAAACTATAAGAATTAATTTTCGAAGCGCACAAAGAAATTAAACATCTCTACGCTCGAGGAATCTTTGTTTTCCCCAAAGATTCTGCACCAAGTCATACTGCAAAAACAACTACAAAAAGGTTGAAAGATAAAAAATATTCTTCCTGCTGAGAAATCACTACCATCATTTCTTGACTATGTTCTTTGCGATTATTTTTATATGGATATTTAAAAAGCAATTATAAAGAGACGTACAGTACGAGCACTTCCAAAGATTCAAAAATAAATCAATGAGAATGTTGGAAAAATACTCCCAAAAAGTGATTATAAAAGCCCTATTAGCTTAATCTAACGGTTTACGTAAACTGAAAATAGTTATAGAAACTAGATTAAAATTTTTATGTAAATAACTTCATGCAGTAAAAATTGATGATGCTTTGGAATTGTGTGGCCACATTATTTTTGAATCAATCTGTACCTTGATTGAAGGGATTTTAATAGGGATTTACTATTGTACACAATGACACCAGACGCAATGGTGCTTCTTTGACGTGTGGTGAAATATTTCACAGATACGGTTAGAAATGATCTATCACCATTTCGGCACCACACTTCTACTCGGTGACTAAAATTGAACAAACTTGTTTTAATTATCTAAGACGGTGTTTCTCAAACTTTGAGACGCGCCCACCTGGGGGGCACGATAGCCTTACGAGGGTGGCGCGAGCATATCGAAAAAAAAGATTTAAAAAATAATTAATTTACTGGAATGAATTAAAACAAAATACTTTCAGACATAATAAAAAATGATCTTTTACTATGATATAATTTATAGGCAATATTAAGTCATCAAAAATAAAAAAAATAGCTATCTTTGATCCTATAACCAAATAAAAAAATTTTTTGTTTGATTTGCTGTAGTCCCATAATGAGAGATTTTTTATTACCTTTTATTTTTAAACTTAACATACTACTCTTTCAGAGAAAAAACAGATCCCTGACCCAGAATCGAAAAAATTTAGGAACATAAAAATTCATCACTGTCATTATTTTTGAAATACTGCACATTATAGCTGTAATCTGTTTGACCTTCTAAGTTATTGGTACAGTTAGTTATGACCCCTCTCTTATGTGTTTCTCTGTTGCGCTTTTTTCCATGCAAAAGAGTTTTATGATGTTTGGAAAACCACGGAGAGCAAGCACTATGATGGATTACTTTTCCAAGACATATTTTTATAAGTATTCTCAACATATAAAGCATAACGAAAAACGTTTCACACAATTTTTTAGCAGTAACATACATATTATCATAATGAATATACTTAATACCCGGAAGTGGTCGCGCGGGACACACAGATTTCGAAATCGTTAGTTCTGGCAAAACTGTATATTTGTTACCAAAGAAAAATTGAAAAGTCCTTGAAAGTAGGTAAGTAAACTTTCTCTTAATTAATTAGTGCTGCACAGAATATTTTATAACTAATTAATTAATACAAAATTAAGAACAAGTTTAATAATTATTAAAGACTTCCATGGGCTTGTCTTGCAAAGCAAAGTTTTTATAAGGAATGCTTATGATTAGAAATTGACCCTCTGAGTTCTTTTTCTATATTTAGCTGATATCTATATTTTGTCTTCTAAGCAGCCACCGCATTTGGCAACATGTTCAATTTAAAAATTAGAGAAAGGAAGAATAACATAATAATTATTCTATTACTTTTTTTCCCTTAAAAATAATGTATACAAAATTTAATTCTTATGTTTTTAATTTGTATGGTTTATAATTAAGATCGCGTGTTGTAACATTAGTGTCAAAGTGCATTATTATTGCATTCAGTACATTATTAATGTATAAGGGGGGCGACAAAAATTGTGATTGAAAAGGGGGGCACCAGTATTGAAAGTTTGAGAGACACGGATCGAAGACAAGGACCGTGTTCCATTCCGTTGTCTACGTCCATATAGTCTGGTATTATTGTCATACGTGTTACCTGTAGGAGTGCAGATCTCTTTAGCAATAAAGCAACCCATGTGCAAAGATTATGATCATTATAACAACGTCAAGAGTATGTTACATGTGCTATTAAACGGAAACTGAAGTATTTGGTGGACCTCAAATGCCTAGTCGTTGTATGTGTCGATCTACGTGTACGATCAATGCGTCAATTTACGATTTTTTAATTTAGTCAAGTTCCCTTGGTTCAATCGAATCTTGGTAACCTGGTGCATCGGGAACGTGTCTAAGTGAGTGTCATTTGACGTGGGGGCTAATGTTCTTCGCAGTTCAATTATCATGAAACCGTTAACTCATGTGTCCACTGGATCTGTTTCCGCCGACAGAGGTCTACTATTTTTTGCTATTATATGCGTTCTCTGGGACTGAAAAAAATTTTCAGAATTATTTTCCTGTCGAAATAATGCAACTTATATTCACCATTCCGAATTTTCCTCCATTTATATCCTAATCAATATGTAATACAGAACTGCATATTTGCAATCCTTTGTATATCTCGATGAAACATGTTAAACCTGAAATTTATTTATTTTTTTGTCTTTTCCTTTCTGTTGTAATTTCAATAACATGTAGTATATTTCCTATAAGAAACAATTAGTTAATAAGAATTATAACTTCAATGTCCTTAGAAAAAAGGGCTAAATGAATATGAATACATTTTTATTAAAAAGGCATTATTCGTAATTATCAATTAAATTAAAAAATATAATTTATTTAATCTCAAGGGAATACATAAAGTATGCATCAATGTTGATCAGAACGTGTTCATTTTAAAATAAAATTCATTATTTCTCTCAGAGATTTTGATGAATGTTAAAATTGTCAACATTATATATATTGCTAATAAATATTACTTGTTTTAATTTACGTATATAAAATTTTTTTCAAAATATCAAGTATCCTGGTTGCGAATTTAATAAATGTTTATTTCAAAACGTTTCATTTTCTACTTTCTTAAACATAGAGTTAAAGTTATAAAATATAACATTTTTCGATGGAGAAAATATAATAAATATGCATTTTCACGACATAAGAGAAAGTTTCATCTTTCGTAAAGTCAAATTGCATTCAAAGTTGTGCCTAAAGAGTGGTGAAAAATGTTAATTTTGAACTTCGAATTTCTTGTGATTTGAATACATATTCTTTTGCGCTACATTTCTTACAATATATTTTGAAATCTTAAGACAGATGGAAAGAAAGATACAAAGAGTTAGAAAAAATTTTAGTAAAGAAAAATGCACAGAAAGTATTGAATGATATAAGAATATATTTTATGCAGACATTTTAAATTTTAGCTATGTAAGAGGTTGATAAATGCCGTATTTGAAAAATATTTTCAAAGAGCATTTGCATTTGAATCTTAAACAAGTGAAAAAATGGTAGTGTTAATTGATATTATGTAAAAATAATAAATATTTCAATATGTACTTAAATTTCTTATCCCGTACAATTTGTTGGATACTACACTATTCTGCAATAGATGAGAAATAACAGGTACTTATCCAATTGAAAAAAGTAAACAATAAAAACATAAGAATTAGAAGATTTGTGTTACGATCATTTATTAATTGTGTAAAGTTTGCACAGTTTCGATATTAAATATAATTAAAAATTAGGAATTTCATTTTCAGTAAAAGTGTATTTTTTAAATAAAATATTTGATGTGTAAAATTTATTTTTATTGAGAAGGTTGCTCATCTTTCTCATATTAGATCAGCGCTTATTTTTGTTTCACTCTATCTATGATCCTAGAATGGGAAGCAACATCCATAGATGAAGTAATATTCTCTAATTCAGCTCATAAAATGATCTCAGATTTGAGTCTAGGGGAGTAATTTCACATTAAAAGTAATTACAAAATTACTGCTTTTCTTTATTGTACTGAGATCCATTCGAGCCACATTATCCATTGGGAGGAATCCGACATCAATACCTCCAGCATATGGTGTTGTATGAAACATGGGTTGTTACTGAATTTTACGTACTATGTTTGTGTATGCACATATTATGTATTCACACAAATTGTTTTTCTATAAAATAAAGGAGTTCTATATGTTAATACTAGAAATACTACCCAAACAATGATTATACCCTTTTAACAGTAATTCTCAGCATTGTTAGGTTAATAGATTCCGGTGCCTTCTTCCCATTAGATTGACATTTTTTCTGAATGACTTTGCAAAGACAATTGTTGCTGTATATCTATTAATAGTACAGAATATTGTTGCTTCAATGCTTCCGACAATGAGGGATCAACGAACCAATAAAAGGAAATCATTTTGAAGTATATTTTAAAACAAATTACAGTGCTCAGTGAACAAAAACTATACGTTTATAATTTACTGAAGAATTAAGAAAAAACAACGACATCAATGTTTATTGTTTATGCTGAAAGCTGCGATCAGACTCTTAAGGCTAATTATCATTATTTTGACTAGCGGCTTTAATCAGAAAAATCATTTCATGTAAAAGAATAACATTTTTCTTACGACATTTCTGGGAAAATATGACGAAGGCTTGAAAGCTGTACCATCTAGTAACTATATTATATGCAGAAGGATAGATAAACTAAAGGTATTAAAATGCACACCCACTTATTAATACTTTCTGCAAGCTCTTGATTAATTCATTTTCAATTTTCTAAATCACATACTCAACATTCCTTATGAACCGAGATTTTTAATGAAATTAGTTAAATAGGACTTTTTAGATGAGTAGATGCTTACGTGATATTTTTATTAGATTAGTCGTGATTAAAAGCGGCCCACAAAGAGTTTTTATGCTGCCCTCAAAGGCAGTCAGAAAATCGGATTTGAACTGAGATTTCTTTCCTTTGATGATCAAAGATTCATCTTCTATTTTCCCCTTATAGGAAAACAAAGTACCTAAGAGATCATCGGCAGAGTTTGAAGGACGAGGTCAGAAGGTCATTTCACATTTCAGAAAATTAAGAAATTAGACCTAAGTTCCATTTACTCTGTTGTTCCATTGTTGCTGATATTGATACAGCACCTAAGAACTATCAATGTTAGCTTATTGATTTAAAGTAATATAGGTCACAGTGTGAAGAAATTGTTGAACACTAGAACGCAGGGTGTTGATGTTTACCAAGTGTTGCTCAATAATTCACATCTGGAACTAATTGTGATTAGCTTATAAATGTCTTTAAGTTACAAATTAGTTGCTCATTTTATGAATTAAATATGAATCATTTCCCCTAGAATGCCCAATCGATTCCTAAATGATGTTCTCTTGTATTTTCTCCCCATGTTGTGAATTATCCGAAACCAAGATGGAAAGGAAGACACTAATTATAAAATTAATTATTTATCCAATTTGGATAGAAATTTAAAAAATATTGGGATGCTGCATCTCATAAAGACAAAATTCATATTGCTTCACATGGTACACGGTGGAAAATGTATGAAACTAAAAAAGGTCCAAGAAGGTACCCGAAAAAATATCATAAATCAGGCCACAGGCCCAACAAGTTTTACAGAAAGTACTTGAAAGTGTTTTGAGCGCCTGGCTGTTATTTATAGAAAGCAAAATTTTTCAACAAGTAAAAAAATTGCACCGATACTGAGGCAAGTCGTGTGCTAGAAATATGTAATTGGACTGTAACAAGAAAGAATTCGAAGCTTTTATTGGAACATTATATACTTTAAGTATAAGTGATGCGGAAGGTATTGGCATCCCTCTTGCTTTATGGCCAATTTTTGTATGGAAAAGGAAAAAAATCGGTTTTGTGGAATCCCAATATTTCTTAAATTGAATTTGAAATCTACCAGACCTATACGGCTAAAAACGGAGATGTTTGGAATGATATCTGATGTATATGGAATAGATTCATTAAGACCTGTATTGAGTTTTTCAAACCTGGGATGAACACCACAATAGATGAAAATTTTTTCTTAGGAAATCGCACTGTCCATTTACACAATTCATACTTACTAAATCTTGTAATAAATGTAGTCAAAGTTTTGGTTAGTTGTTGATTTTAGAACAAAGCACTTGCTGAATGCTTTCCCTTATTTAGGTAGAAGTGAAGAACTGCTATCGGAATAATGTTAACGAGATTATTTAGTTTTGCGATTGTGATAGCTATGCATTTCTAAACAAATTAATAAATGGTACAGTTAATAACTGTTTCGCATCCCTAAATTTGGCAAAAAAACTGAAAAAAGCAAGAAACTTGTTTGGAAGGAACTAAATAAATTTCGAAAAATCTGAAAATTTTAAAGGATACTATACGATATAAAATTCCAAAGCATGGAATTTTGTATGGATAGCAACCGCTCCTACATTTTACAAAAGGGACAAGACAATTTTACAAAGGGGAGAAGAAAAATGTCTTTATTCTTAGCACACTCCAACCACATATTGATATTGAAACTAATGAAAAGAATACCAAAGAAACAATTATATTTTATAATGAAACTTACTGTGGTGGGATGCATTACTAATCAGATGGCTTGAAAAAATTCAATGAATTCACCCTCAAGAAGGTGACCTATGCATACATTTTACAATTTGATAGATTTAGCGACAATAAATTCCTGGACTTTATACAAAGAAGATTCCGGAAAACCAAAAAGAGTTGCTAAGCCTTCATTCAGTTATTAGCCGATGAATTACTATACAATTACATATCTGCCAAAAATAAAACAAAACGAAATGATTCCATAAAGCAGCCATCAGAAGTAGAAACCCCAAAGGTAAGGTAATTAGAAAAATAAAACACACTGTAAAGTTAACATGAACTTCAAGAACTGCATGACATGCAAGAAAAGGGATTGTGGAAAATGCGCAGCGAAGACTGACACAAATAACTGAGTACCTTATAAAATAAATTTTAAAATATTCTGTGTGTATTTGATTTTGTATAATATATAGGGTGTTTTTTTAGAGGTATAGAAATTTAAATTGCAATAAATAAACGATGTATTATTCGATTGAAATGAATTTTTTTTATTCGAAAAATAATCTTGTGGCATTACATTTTAAATATGATGAAGCAAGGCGTAGATTCTTCGAATGGGCCCAAAAAGAGATTGCCGTTGTTCCCGATTTTCATAAGCGAATTTTGTTTAGTGATGAAGCGCACTTCTGGTTGAATGGCTACGTCAACAAACAAAACTGCCACATTTGGAGTGAAGCTAATCTACAAGTGTATGTCGAAACACCGTTACATCTAGAAAAACTGACTGTTTGGCGCGCTTTATGGGCTGGTGGAATCATTGGTCCGTACTTCTTCAAAACGTTACAACGTTACAGTCAATGGTGATCGGTATAGAGCCATGATTACTAACTTTTTCATTCCTGAATTGAACAATCATGATGTCCAGGAGCTGTGGTTCCAACAAGACGGTGCAACATGTCACACAGCTCGTGCCACAATCGATTTATTGAAAGACACGTTTGGTGACCGCCTAATTTCACGTTTTGGACCTGTGAATTGGCCTCCAAGATCTTGTGATTTAACATCTCTAGACTATTTTTTGTGGGGCTATGTAAAGTCATTGGTCTATGCGGATAAGCCACAAACGCTTCACCATTTGGAAGACAATATTCGCCGTGTTATTGCCGATATACGGCAACAAATGTTGGAAAAAGTCATCGAAAATTGGACGTCCAGATTGGACTATATCCAAGTCAGCCGTGGCATTCATATGCCAGAAATCATATTTAAAATGTAATGTTACAAGATAATCTTCCGAATCAAAAAAATTCATGTCAATCGAATAATACATCGTTGTTTTATTGCAATTTAAAGTTCTGTACTTCTAAAAAAACACCCTTTATTTACCAATTCTTAAAATTGTGAGTTAAAATGTATATTTTTTTTTGTATTTGTAAATAAAAGTATGAATTTTAAATATGAATGAAAATTTTGGTATACATATATTGACCTGTTTCTGAGTGCTCAGTATAGTGGTATCTCTTTTAAGAACAAGCAAGAGTCGAAAGGACTCTAGAAAGTGGTCTAAGGCGGAAAAGAGAGCGGGCGTTCTTTGGTTAAGAGAACCAGGACATCATATACTTTGAAAAAATTGATTTTTCAATTTTGGATCTAAAAAATAGTGCATATTTTTTTGAATCTAATAATATTCCATAAGTTTATGATTGTTATTAAAATAGCCTTAAAATATAAATAATAAAAATGTAAACAAATGACAACGCCCCTTTTCAAATATTTTAAAATTTTAGTTTCTGCTGTGTTTGATTTACACTAATGCTCATAAATTAGGGATAATGAAGTTCAGGCAAAGAAAGAGACATAAGCAAAATAAATTTGACTTATTTGTAAAGTCTATTTATTAAAAAAAGGTAAAGAGCAAAACAAATGCTATATGTAAGACATAATTAATAAAAATTGCGATTTTTACTCCCTGGAGCAAATTTCAAAAAATAACCTATTGACAAAAAACAAAATAACAGGGTTAGTATGATGGGTTAATACGGATTATGTCTCCCGGACGAAGCAATGCAGGCCTTACAACGCCTAGGCATGCTGAATATCAAATTATCAATCTGTCTTGGGGAATGTTACATCACTCATAAAGCAATGCCCTCCGAAGTTCCGGTAGAAAGGTGGGAGGGGGTTGACGGGCTGCAATTCGTCGGCCAAGCATATCCCACACATACTCTATTGAATTCAAGTCCGGTGGGTATGCTGGCCAATTCATACGTGTGATATCCTCCGATTAAAGGCTTTCGTGTACAATGGTTTCACGTTGAGGACAGGCGTTGTCATCCATAAACAGAAATTTAGCACCCATGGCATCCCGAAACAAACGTACATGTTTTCCAGAATGAGATCCCGATAGATGTGGCCTGCCATCGTTACACTCTGAATATGCAGGTCAGTTCAGAACCAAGAATATTTCCTCCCCAAACGACCCATCCTGCACCACCGTAACTGTGCCGTTCAATGGTGTTCTCTTGGTGGTAACGGGTACCTGGAGCTCTCCATATTAAAGTCCGGCGAGAATCAGACTGCAAACTGAACCTGGACTCGTCGGAAAACATCACACAAGACCACTGTTGTGGTGTCCACAATGCATGCTCTCTACTCCAGGTTAATCGCAGGCGACAGAGTGAGTTGCGGTAAGTGGAACGCATCCGACAGTCCTACGAGCATATAGACCAATGTGCCCTAGGCGTCTGTATACGGTCTGCCTTGAAACTGTCGTACCGGTAGCTGAAGAGAGCTGACGAGACAGGTCTAATACTATTCTCCGTCTGTTTCTTTTGGCAGTAACTGCCAAATACCGGTCCTCATTCGGTGTTGTAACTCGGGGGCGACCTGTGCTGTAACATCTACTCACATTACCATCATCTTGGAATCGTTGCCAAAGCCTGGAGATGACACTCTGGGCGATTCCAAGTTTTTCGGATACTTCCAGCTAGGTACGTCCACATTCCAGTCATCCAATAATTCTACCACGTAAAAAATAATCCAAATTTTTCCATTGTGCCATAACTATGTAGTTTTTGAAAATCTTTTAAAGCGCTTGTGAACAATTTTACTTCTTTGCCACCATTCCTTATATACCACTCTCTTACACTCTCGTCATTGTGACGTCTTATCTGCGCCATCTGGTGGTTTCCTGTAATTTGCATACTTTTCTTCAAGATGTGTGTGATAATTCTACAGGTGAAATTTTTATTTTAGAGTTCAATTTCTGTGTGATTCTGAATTATCCTAAACTTATGGACATGAGTGTATATAAACTTATTATTTTTTTCATTTGAATAAATAATAAATATATCTAAACTGGATACATGTGCATTTAGTGAAAAAATTATCTTTTGGTATATAATGTCTATTTTTTAAAAAAATATATATTTATATGTGCAAAAAGAAAATTAAGATCTTCAGAATTTTAAGGTCTTATGATTATTTTAAAGAAATTATGCAATTAATTCATTTAAAAACTAGTCCATTTTGCTTGATATGTTGATTTATATATGTGTGTAAAATTTTTTTTGTATATCCAAGAAATATTTTTCTAAGAAATAATACCTACATGAAAGTATTACAAGATCTTGAAAATTATGTTCATGTTAACTAAAACAAAGGGAAAAAGACATATGAATTTAAAATTACTTTTGTAACTCTAGAAAATGATTAAGCATTTTTATTAGACATATAAAAATAGGAAAGTAAAAACGAATCATGAGTATAATATGTGAAAACATTGTTTATTTTAGTTTTTTCACTTTTACTCAAAAATATATTTTTTTACATTTATGTACATTTTTTTAAAAAAAATATAGCACTATATGATTCCAGACTTTGTATACTTCTATACAAAATGCCTATGCATAGTGTATCTAATTTTTTTTCCTTTTAAAATAGTGCCTAATTTTTTTAAAAATGGATTTATGCATACAAAAAACAGAAAAATAAAAATTTTCCAAATTTCAAAGTTTCATTATTTTTTTACAGAATGTATACTAAAATTTTACTAAAAAAATAGGTTCACTGTATTTTTTGTATTTCTTTATATATGTGTAAAAATATTTTGCAGAAAAAAAAGATACTTTTTTAAAAAAATGGTACCTAAACATATAAGTATATGTTATGAGTTCTGAAAAATTATATATTACTTAAATTAAGAAGGAAAAAAAAACACTTTTCTGAACTAAAAAGTTATTTTTATATTTCTACAGAATGATTAAATTATTTTTATTAAGAATATAAGAAATCTAAGCTCTATTGGAAATTTAAAAAGATATATGTCTCATAAGCAAAGGGTCTTAATTTTGGTATTTTACTCTTTCGAGCATGTCCTGGTTACCTTAATGCTGTTATACCGTATTTAGTCGAATCTAAGCCGAACTCTCCCCCTCCCTCATTACTGCATACATTTTTGCGAAGAAAAATTGCATGAAACGTTCATTATTCGATCCTTAAGATTTTTTTTTAAAAAAATATTGAGTGAGAAATAATAAGAAGTTAAAAATTTATTTACTTTATCTCAGTACTAAAAACTTCCAAAAAATCTTTCATGAACCTATATTAAGTCTAAACTTCCTTATCCTGTTTAAAAATGATCCATTACTCGTATTGTCATAGCTGACTTCGAAATAAGTGTCGGCGCCCACATTTTCCCTGACGCTGTCGTTTTCCGTGCCATCCAACGCGCATGTTATGCAATATATTTTTTTAAAAAGAATATGTTATAGAAGAATGTAAAAGAATTATTAAGGACTATTAAACATTTACAAGCAAAAATTATATTATTTTGTTTCGGCCACATCGTATATCTTTTTCATCCGTGTCAAATTATCAGTGATCTCTGCTACGCTTCCATTTCACTGTGCATGCAAAATTCCTTCCCTTTTTATACTTGGGGTCATAGTGAAATCATTTTGATACTATTACTGATATCTTTGTTGTTTAGACGATTAAAAGAAAGCACATACAAAAATTTTCCTAAAAATGTGCAGACAACAATGTTCAGGATAGATTGAATACCGAAGATAAATAGCCGAATGGGATAAATCTTCTATGGAAGTGATCAGAATGACGGTTACATTTTTTCCTTTTAAAGAGGGAGAAACTCAATTTGCCTTCGATTCTAATATGCACACGGTTTTCAGTAGCATTAACACTGGAAAAATAGGGTGGTGTAGATTCGAGTAAATACCGTATTTTATTTTATGAATCTTTCAAAGCTGAAAAATTCCCATGTTCGAAGAAGTTTGCTGGGAAATTGCTCATTTATTGTAGCCAACATATATAACTTTTTCTTACATGAATATCACCAGGAGTAAATATATAGATGAAAGCTAGTTGGCATAAACTCGCAGACTGTGATGATAATTTAAACAAGCAGAAGATTCCTGATTTAAGAAAAAAAAAATGTAGGTAAGAGTATGATACGGTACATCTGTCTCATTAAATTGATTCTAAAATTAAATGTTCTTGCAGATATAGACAATGTGAAACTAGCATATTAATTAAATTAAATAAAACTGCCAGTATTTTATTCAACATATTTATTAGTTTTATAATGAACGCAATCATTTTAAAAGTACGCTGCTCTACACTCCCACAATGTGACTGTAAGAGTATATAAGTTTCTCCCCTCTCAACTAGATGATTCCTGGATATATTTTTTTAAGAGTATGATAGAATTGTTTGAAAGCAGCATATTGTATTACTTGTCAAACCAGTTGTGTTACTCGGATTTTTAATTAATATAAATGTATAAGCTTTTCATTCATACAAAAGCAAATAATGTGAACATATGTATTCTTATTGAACAAGAGCTACTCTATATGTATTCTTATTGAACAAGAGCCCAATATTTTTAACAACCATTTTTTTCTATGTATTTCATTTTACGGGTACATTCTAACTCAAAAGTGGCCAACCTTTTTGGGAACAGTGCCACTATTTGATAAAAAAAAAAAGTTATGCGTGCCGCTTCAAATTTTTTGAACAAATAAATATAAAAAAGTGAAAACAAATGTTACTTATATGTTTATAATGGATTTTTACGAAAACAGCAAATTTTTATTGCGGCTTTGCAGTTAGACGAAAGTAAAAACTTAGAATTCAATGTTAATAAACGTTTTACAGATTCACTCAATTGGGTTAGCTATAAAATACAAATGAGCAACTTGAATAATTTAATTCAAAATAAGTATTAAATGCTTAGTATTTACTTAATGTGGCTTTTGAATTACTACTTTTTTTGTTTACCAAGTCAACTGTATTAGGATTAGCTCTTGCTGATGCAAGCAAAATTATGTTATTATAGGTGCACACCAGCTACTTTTGAGTGATATTTATTTAATCATGTCCGTGGCAGAAAACATTTATTCACTACTATATTTTAAACAAAATTTTAAGACTTTTTGTTTGAGAAAACCCCACTTTAATGAAATTGTAAAAAATGGTTATTTATCTTTTCAAAATTTTTAATTTTAAAAAATGCTTAATCTTTTAAATTCTAATAAAAAATGGTTAATTTTTTCAAAGTTTTTAAAATTTTCAGCAAGTTTTCGTACGCCACTTTTACAAATCTACCATGGCACATTGTGGCCTTAGTACCACGTGGTGGCCACCACTGTTCTAACTGAGCTAAACATTTTTTTCTAGTAAACATTTTTATGTAAATGTATGCAAAAAAAAAGTTATTCGATTTCCATAATTTTACACACAAAAATGATAATCATTTACATTTCTATTAAAATGATAATTCATTTTTATAATGAGAATAAGAAAAATAATTCGAAAGTCGAGATCTATTTTCTTTAAAATGCTACTTTGAAATCTAAAATTGTTCTGGATACTTTAGTAACTGCAACAATAGTGTAAGGAACCGCTGCCTGCACCTGGCAACAGGTCGAACGAGAGACGATGGAAAGGGAAGGATCTGGCAAGGACAGAGGAGAAAAGGTCGGAACGGGGGAGAGAGAGAGAGAGCGGTGGCGAAGAAAAACGGGGGTTGTGAAAAGAAGATACGGCTGGACGATGTATTGTAATCTCGTAGCATCTTAATATATTCTTTATTTTAAGAAATGTCCCATAGAAGGTGTGGAATAAACACAGTGGGACAAAACCCTGTCTGCAATTATTTTCAATTCACAATGCGAACACGATCAGAAAAGAACCCACAAGTTTACACTGGTGTCAGGAGTGGGATGCAATGGAGCAGAAGTTAAATAAATAAAATATTTCAAATTGATCGGTGTTCGTACTACATAATTGGGAACAAGGTTCTAGTAGACATTCGGTTTGAAAGGAAATTTTTAACAAGGAAATAGAATCCTGCAGTGTATCTTCAAGTTGATGACCACGTGCATCCCGAGAATTGCCCTGCATGAGTTTCAAGAGAAAAAAAAACAAGACCTTCTTCATATGGAGTTTTACCATCACCTACCGAGTTGGGCTATGAACGAACAGATGTCGTATTTTTCTTCATTTTCTGATGAATGGAGCCGTGATCTGAAAACAACGAAAGAAATCCCAGTAGTGTTCAAGTACAGAAACAGCTTTCATGTCGAGGTAAGTGGCTATTGTTCCCCTAAGTTAAAATATTGTGTGAATATTTAAAAGAGTAATGGGATGCAGTCATATTTAATTTGTTTTTTTTAAATAAAATAGAAAGAGCAGATATATCTGAAAAAAGAAAATTTCATTGGTTTATTGCAATATTCTATGTTGTTGGATTATTGTGTAGATGAAATAAGAAAATTGTGTACCTATTTTACCTGGAAATGATAGGGTATCATTTTAAATGTTGTAAAATATGGTATTTAGAGTTCTAGTGTTAAACTATAATTTCTTTTTTATCATCATTCTTTACTGTTTTGAAGTTGTCTCAAAAATTAAAATCTGTGTATAGAAAGTGTTTTGAATAACAATTCAGTTTGCAGAATTTAAAAAAAAAAGAATTAGATTAATTTATCTTGAAATAATGGTTGCGAAAAATGTATGTTTTTGTGGGTGAAAAATATCCATTAAAAAAATGTGTATATGTATTTCAAGTAGACGGACTTCCTGTTAAAATGTTGTAAATAAGAGATTTTGTAGGTTATTTATGACTCAGAATATGGCATTTTTTTGAATATTATATGATAGTTTTTCATTTTAAGCAAAAGTGTTGCAATTTGTCAGTTAGTTGATAGTTTAATGCAATCTGAGGCTATTTACTTTGCTCGTAATTTAGGATGTATATGTATATTGGTTTTTTGTTTCCTGCATAAGATTCTTCTTTAAATTAAAAAAAAAGAAACTAAGAGTAGATTTATGATTTGAGAAATAATTCTATGGTAATGTAGCTAAAGTATGTTGTTAATTGTTTTTTTTTTATTTTGAAAAAGGTTCTGCGTTCTGATTAGTAACAAATAACTGTGGCTCATATAAGTTTTATTGTAAACATATTTCGTATTGTTATTCTGGAATTTGAGTACTCTTAGAAAAAACGAGTAGAATTTTTCTTGCTTGTTAAATATATAGTACTAGGTCATTTAAGTGTTTGTAGTTAAATTTGTCAGAAGGTAAATTGGCATTAGATTTAGCTTGATTAAAAATGGCATTTCTCATTAGAAGTAAGAAAATTGACTTAATTCAATTAGCGCGGGACTTAGATGAGTCACCTGATCCGTCTGTCTAAAATTGTTTTAAGGAATTTATTAATCTCTAGTAAATATTACAAGGAGGAAGAGGCAAAAGAGTTATTGGAAGTTATTACAGCTGAAAGGTTAGAGACAGAACAGCAGCAAAAGCTAGAACAACAAGAACAATTATCAATTGAAAAATTACGCTTGGAAATAGAATTATCTAGGAACGCTAATCAGAGAGTGCTACTCAAAATAATGGTCAAACCTCACGTGTAAAATCTTTAGATGAAATAGTTAAAATGGTTAGGCTGTTAACTGTAAAGGTACCCAATAAATCAGACGGGTGGGACTATTTTTTTCTAGTCTTGAAAAGGCTTTCGCTAGTGAAATGGTTAGCGACGAGTTAAAACCGAAGGTTTTGTTATGCATGTTAGGAGACAAAGTGTCAAACTTATTAGTTAACCTATGCGAAGAAGAATTAAAAGATTACAAATCTTTAAAACAGGTTGTACTCAAGGAGTATGAACCATCACCCCAAAAATATGTTTAGAAAATTTTAGAAAGGCCAAACGTAGCTCTGACGAAACTTTCTCTCAGTTCGCGTCCCGTTTAACATCGATGTGGTTATACTACTGTAAGTTAAGAGGTGCGAATGATTTTGAGTCAGTTAATCAACTGATCGTAGCAGATAAAATGTTTGAAATGTTGGATTCTGAGACGGCGACCCATATTGGTGTGCTCCATGGGGAAGAATGGTACAAACCCAGGGACTTGGGCAAACAATGTGATATATTTTATGCTTCCAAAGGGAAATCCTACGATGAACCTGAGAGAGCTAAATGGAATGATAGTGAAAAGAGAAGTTTTAATGGTAGTTGGGGTTACCAGCCATTTGGGGAGAAAAAGTCAGATAATTTTTCTTCTAGGAAAAACTTTGATAAAGGTCAAGTAACTGAAATTAAAAAATTCGCTTGTTTCACCTGCGGATCAGATAAACATTTTAAGCGGGATTGTCCGAAAAACAAAGAGGTAGATAATAAAAGACTTAATGTGAATAAGGTGTCAACAGAAGGGACGGAATTGGTAGATGGGACGGTAGTTGCTAGAGTGGATTTGCTAGGTAAAGTCATTCCTAGACGGGCTATTGAAGACAAATTAAGTAAATTAGTGAAAACATCTATCAGTGTAGATGGGAAGTTAGTACATGCGTTATTGGATTCTGGTACGGAAATTACTGTTATCAAGAAAGACTTAGTTCCTGGAATATCAGTTGAAGGAGCTTTCACGATTTATTTGAAAGGTATTTTCGGTCCAGCGGTTAAATGTCCTTTAGTATATGTTCCAATTGGTCTTGCTACCGGTGGCCAGGTTAATGTGGTGCACCAGCAAGTGTTATGTGCTTTGGCAGAAGTTTTGGTAGAAGACGTGTTGCTTCCACCAGAGGTTTTGGATATGTTGGGAAGAGCCCAGAGTGAAGAGAATTCACTGGCTCAAAGCTCTCAGGACCTGAGGGTTGACTCAGGAAATGTAGATGAAACCAAGATTTCATTGGGTATTCTGCCAGAGAAAGCACAGGAGCACATTGAGGATTCTCAAAGGAATATTACTTCATGTCGGAATGAAGTGGGAACATTGGGTACTATGGATGAGGAGGTGACCGCTGAGCTGGATAAAGGAAGCATGGTGGCTGATAATTTTCGTTCCGAACAGGAGTGTTGTGCCGAATTAGCATTGGCTTGGAAGTATGCTAAGGAAGACAAAGGAAACTACTACGAAGTAGATAGGTATCTATTTTGTAGGGATAAAATACTCGGGGAGAGTATTGGGCAGCTGGTAATTCCGAAGTGCAGAAGAACTGAGGTGTTGAAACTAGCGCATACTTCCGTGTTCAGTAGTCACACGGGTCCCAAGAAGACGCTTGAACGAATCAAGTATTCTTTCTTTTGGGAGGGTCTAAGTTCCAATGTGAAGAAATTTTGTGAATCATGTAAAGAGTGTCAGCTCACTCGATCGGTTAGGATTAAAGACCGATCATCCAGTACACCTGTGGCAAGGCCTGAATTGCTATTTGAGGTGCGGAATATGGATCTGATAGGTCCAATTGATCCGCCAAGCTTAAAGGGACATAAATATATTTTATGTCTGGTTGATCAGCACACTAGGTGGGGCGAGGCTGTGCCGTTGACTAGTCTCAGTGCGAAGGTAACCTGTGAAGCTTGGTTAAACATATTTTCGAGAACCGAGATTTATCTTTTGTCGAAAAGGGAAGGTTTTGTAGAAAAGAATAGCGCAGCATCGTGGGTCACGGTACTGGATTTGTGGAAGTGGTATTTCTGTCGTTTTCTCACGAATCGGTATGCCGCGTGCGTTATGCCATTTGACATTTACATGACTAAAAAAGTGAGGTTTAAGATTGAATACACTTCTTATGGATGTAATTTAACGGCTCAGGTTTTAAGAATGTTAGAGCAGTTCGTTGTATCTCGAATATTCTATATAGACATTCTGATGCAAATTTGGAAAAATCGTGTAAAACAAATTAACTTTGTATTAGAATGGGTGAGATGGGTTGGGTCGGAAATTATACCAGCCAAAGGCAAGTTAGAGCCGTAGGAAAGTTTTTACTGTGTACTTAATATGGATTTAGTGAACTCATTGAGCATTCACATTCATGAGTTAATGAAATAAACATTGTCTAGATTAAGATAAAAACTGTAATGTATATATATTTAGTGTTTTTTTTTTGTATAATGTGTTTCTATGTTTCTGTTTGCAATCCCATTACAGTTTAGATCTTTCTGGGAACATAGTCACTTATTTCAATTGGGTGAACTATTAATATTATTTCATGTGTTTGTATTAAGGAACTTTCACTAGAACAATCATCAAGACTTTTGACTGTTGCAATTATTGTGTGTTCTGTTTGTGGATTTTCTGTGTCACGGTTTGTGAATTTTCTGTTCCTGGTGTCTGATATGGTAAAATCAGCCACAAGGGGCAAATTTTACTCTTAGGTGGGGCGTGTAAGGAACCGCTGCCTGCACCTGGCAACAGGTCGAACGAGAGACGATGGAAAGGGAAGGATCTGGCAAGGACAGAGGAGAAAAGGTCGGAACGGGGAGAGAGAGAGAGCGGTGGCGATGAAAAACGGGGGTTGTGAAAAGAAGATACGGCTGGACGATGTATTGTAATCTCGTAGCATCTTAATATATTCTTTATTTTAAGAAATGTCCCATAGAAGGTGTGGAATAAACAGTGGGACAAAACCCTGTCTGCAATTATTTTCAATTCACAATGCGAACACGATCAGAAAAGAACCCACAAGTTTACAAATAGCTCTACGAGTAAATATCGCATCGCGTGAAAAGAGATGTGGACATGGACGTTGAGTCAATGATATGAATTCATGGCTGTCGTGCTTCTTTCGAAACATAGGCTCGAATGTATATGTCGTTAAATAACTACCGTGTATTGGAGTGTGATACATGTTAAATCTATCTAAACACTAAGTCCTTACTTCGGTGTGTTTTGGATTTGGAGAAGGAGCTACCGATTCAGGTAACGACCACACCACTTTGAGTCAAAAGTACTACGCCCGGCACTAATAGCCATTATGTTGCTTTATAGTGCCTCGTTAGTAAACAATAATAAATCTCCCATAAAGGATGTAAATAATTAACGAGGCACTGTCATTTGTTTATAGAGATAAAAATATCTTCTTTCCAGAATAATCTCTTCACAAAGATTTCACACGCATTATTAATATCAAACACACTTATTAATGTATTCTAATTCACTGAAATTCGAATTGTAATAAAACCGATTAAAATATCAATACGGAAAGGAAATAAAAATGAAAATCAGATTAGATGTAATGATCAGATTATATATATAAAGAGAGAGAGAGAGAAACAGACATATGGTCCGACAGTTTTGAATAAATATAGTTGAGATCAGATAAAGCAAATTGTAAAGAATAGTATGGATGAGATAATGCAGATCAGGTACATCATAATTCACAGAATGTATTAGATTATGTAATACGCTAACATATATTAAATATATGAGTAAAAATAGAGAGATAAGATAGAACATTAGAGCTAATACAGATTAGATTAAATGTAAGAACTAATACAGATAACGTACATTATTATACCCATATTAGATTAAAGAAATGTGAAACAAAATAAATATAACTGCATACGACAGATTATTAAATTCATAATAATTCTAATGGGAGGAAAGATAAAATTATGTTGATAAATTTGCTAAAAAATATGAAGCATATATTTTCAAGCAAATTGTTTAATAGGTTTAACTGCTGCACTGCACACACTGTTTTCAAAAATATTGTTTTTCATTTCCCTATGACAGTGTTTCTCAAAGTGTGGGGCGATTTTTTAAAAAAAAAATAACCGGAAAGAGAAGTAAAACAAAATGCTTTCTTCCATAATAAAAAAAAATACACACAACAACACTGACATAATTTATATTTATTATCTGGCTTTTTTCCGTCATCAAATAGCTATCTTTGATCCCAAAACCAAATTAAAGAAAAAAAAACATTTTGTTTTATTTGCTGTTTTTCCTCAATGAGAGATTTTTTTATTACATTTTAACATAAAATATTACTCGTTAAAAGAAAAAACGAAACCCAGACCCTGAGAAAAATTCTAAGAAGATAAACAATTCACCACTGTAATTATTATTGAAATACTGTACATTAGTTGTAGAAAAAGAAAAGGAATTCATGATTCACTTTTCAGCCAGGCTGCATAGTACGTTTGCTAATCATTTGATTGACCTTCAATCTTATGGTATGGTTATTATCAATATTAGTTCCCTCCCATCTTTTATGCGTTTGCTTTTCGCTTAAGGAAATTGTAAATAATTGAGTTTTGCGATATTTGGAAAAGAATTGATTGGTTTAACATTTCTGTAGGATAATTGAAGTGTCTGATTTGTGTCCTTTATTATGGTCTTGTACTTTTGAATCATTTTAGTTCCGTTTTATTGGATTTTTTATCAAATCATCAAAGAATTGAATAGTCCTTGAAAGAAGGTAAGTATACTTTCTATAAATTAAAATATTCACTAGAATTCCGATTTGTATCGTGCACAGTAAAAATAATTCTAAACAAATGATTGGAGTGACTGAGTCCCCCCGCACTACCATTAATGTTAGTATCCAGTACGCGCCTGCTCCCGGGTTAAAACATTTTGAAGTCTACTGGCTTTAAATGTTAAAAAGTAACAATTATTCTTCATCGGAATTTTATATTCTTTTTCATAATTTAACATTAATTCTAAATGCTAATTGTGTGAGGTTTAAAATTACAGTTCTTTTAAACAGTTATTTACAATTATAGCATTTATCTAAAAAAAAATCATTTTACATTTTTGTATACAATGTCGTGCACACAGTTTTACTCTCCTTACAGTTCAGCTATTATATCAAGAATAATGTTTTATTTTTTTAAAAAATGAACTCGTGCGAAGAGTCGGTGTTTCAGCCAGTATACGTTTGATGTATCAGTACTGAAGAAGGTATTTTATGAATAATTTCTTATTACTGAATTTGGTCGCGGTAGCCGAGTGGTATAGGTATCGGATCGTGGCTTGCCTTGTCACGAGTTCGAGCCCAGTACCACTAAAGACCCGCCATGTAGGGCAGCGATGCATGTTAAATCTGTTGAGAGTTGAAACGTTTTCCCGTTGGTGTGGAGTGGTAGTTAGGAGAGAAGGGTGCCAGCTCAGGTGTCATCCACGTCACTTGACCATGGTTCAAAATTACGTGGTCCGTCGTCAAAAGCCCTCGTGCAGCTGAACAGTGCGACGTTAATATTCAATCAATCAATCTTATTACTAAATTAAGAACAAGTTTAATAATTATTAGGGACTTCCACGGGCTTTTCTTGTAGAGGAAAGTTTTTCAAAGGAAGGTTTTAATATCAAAAATTGACACTTAAAGAGTTATTTTTCTATATTTAGCTGAGATCTATATTTTGTCTTCAAGGCATCCACTGCAGAAAATCCGGTTTGAAAAAAAAGGTAGGATGTTGAAAATGGTAATAGTATACAAAGTGCTTTTGTTTTCAGTACAGATAATTCCTCATCCACCTCTACCCCAAATTCAAAGAGCGATTTATTACAAAATTGCCTTTTAATTTTTCATTGGATGTGAAATCTATGAAGATTTCTTCTTCGGAAGTTAAGAGCCCTTCTGGAGTATCTTGAAATAGATCCCTAATCCATTTGTAACTTGCTACCAAGCTGTCCTCATCCAGAAAATACTTTTTAAAATTCTTTGCCAACATAGCTAAATGATTTTACATGTTTTAAAAACAACTTTCACATGTTGTTCTACAGATTTGTAAGTTTTAACACATATCGAGCTGGGGCTTTTTTTTTCCATCATTTACTTTAGTAGTGGTAAATCTAAATTTAAATATTTTTGAGAATATTTCCTTGATTTAATTTTCGAACCATTCTCGTCTGTGTACTTGTTGATCTTTTATTATCGTCGAATGTTCGCTTACGAATTTATGTATGTATGATTTTGTTTTAATCTGCTGCCATAAATACTTAATTACCGAGAATTACAATTAACGTGCAAATTAAAAAATGTACATTTACAAGCTAGATTCGGTAGCTATAGGAGTATTGAGTCGACCAAAACTAACTGGAATTGTACGAGGAAAAGCAGTTTTACATGTTTTGCGCAGACGTCCGATAGGTTGGCCAGACTCACGCAAACGTACCCTATAATGCCAGATGTGATGGATATGATAGAGAGCGACATTGACTAGACTATTTTTCTAATGACATTTGTACTTTGAGAAATGAATGCTGAAGGAAATAAATCTTTAATTAAATACATCATTTTGCGATCTGTTCCAATTTAAAAATTAGAGAAAGAAAAATAACATAATTCTAAGTAATATATATTTTAAGTAATTTTCTTAAAATATATATTACTTAAAAATATACACAAAATTTAATATACTTATCGTATTAATTTGTACGTTTTATAATTAAGATCGTATTGTAACTTTAGCGTCTCTCTCTCAAAGTGCATTTTTATTGCAGTAAATACATTATTGTTGTACAGGGGGGCGAGACAAAAATTATGATTGAAAATTGGGTCGCCAGTATTGAAAGTTTGAGAAACACTGCTTTTAATGTATGAGTGGTGCACAGAGTATTTTATGACTAATTATTTAATACTAAATTAAGAACAAGTTTTAATAATTATTAGCTACTTCCATGGGCTTGTCTTACAGAGCAAAGTTTTTGAAAGATGTTTTAAGATAAGAAATTGACCCTCTGAGTTCATCTTCTATATTTAGCTGATATCTACATTTTGTCTTCTAAGCAACCACCGCATTTTGTAATATGTTCCAATTTAAATATCAGAGAAAGGAAAAATAACTTAGTAATTATCCTATTACTTAACTTTTTTTGCTTAAAAGTAACATATACAAAATTTAATACTTATGTCATGAATTTGTACGGTTTATAATAAATATTGTTGCTTTATCGTAAAAGTGCATTATTATTGCATTCAGTAAATTATTATGTATAAGGGGGGGCGCGATAAAAATTGTGATTGAAAAGGGGGGCGCCAGTATTGTAAGTTTGAGAAGCACTGCCCTATGAAGAACTACAACTAGATTTGGATGCTTTGTTTGCTCTCTGAATCAATAAGGTGCATGTTAATAAAGTCATGTTTTATTATTATTATTATTATATAAAAGTGTAAATCATATTATGTAACAAAGCATCAACAAATGTATAGTATTTTTTGTCGTGCACAGTTAAAAGATTAATTTTATTTAGTATATTATAAAAAAACAACTATAACCCCTTATAGAATGTTAAAGATTATATTCCTTTTCTATGAATAATGTCTATGGAATATTTATCTAATTCATTTATATGTATACTATTGTTTAAAGACACTTTAAATGTTAATTTATATCGTTAGTTTTTGCATTTTATTAAAATTATGAATATGAACTATTAAAAAAAAGTTAATAATTTACGGAAAAGTGTTCGATAAATTGAAAGACTAACGCTATTGTTAAATTTGTTTTTCTGATATTTTATGAACAACAAAAAATAAGTTTAATATGTTTATGATGTTATTTTAGTAAATTTAAAATGATAATATATATTTACAGCGCACGCGCACAAGTCATGCTTTTGGGCGAATTCCGTTTGTGTGCGCATCCTTATGTTGGATGTATAAGTGTCTAGAGCACAAGGGTGATACACTTCTTTTTTTCCCACCACATACATTTGACAGGTATTTCCCGCTGGCTTTAACATGAGTATAATGAGGAAAAAAACACTAAAAGGCCAAAGTAATATTCGACAAACCAAAATTGATCTAAATATTAAATCTCTCATTTTCGGCTTTTATTTAAATACTTTATTAACCCTTGAATTGTGGGGTAATTTCTATTTCCGTTCGTCCATGACCAAACCTCTTGTTTACATTCTATTATCAAAGAAGGAAAATTGATAGAAAAATTCATAGATTTTATTGTTTCTCATAGATAGAATTTCACACTAAATGTTTAATACATTTTTCTTAAGTAATTGAATTTTTTAGTGCAATGGGTCATAACCGGGTCACTCAGAAAATACCACCGATCCATATGCAGGCCGCAGGTTCAGTATCTCTGGTCTTGAGGCTCCGAGGAGAACATATTTGACTTCTTGCTTTCGATATCATTACACGGGCTTTACATCTATTATTATGGAATGGACACATACTGGATAGGGAAGACTGGGGCAAATTGACTATGTTAACAAATTTTCTTGTTTATTAAATTTATTTTTAAGGATAGTAAAATTAATGTTACATGTACTATTAAAGTAGTCATTTGTACTATTAAATATATTACCATTTAATTTTACAAGAAAAAATAATAATAAAAAATAATTTTATTTTTTCATAACCTTAACAAATCGTCATCTTGCCGCAGTATTGGGGCAAGATGATAGCACTAAAAAAGATTGAACTTTTTTTAATCTTTTGAATATGTTACGTGGTTTTAAAAATGATAGCTGTGTTTTTACTTCTTTAAAAGTATTAAACTAAGTGTAATGCATTGTAACGTAACGTTGAAGTGTTTAGTTGTGCAACTAGCAATAGTCATAAATAAAAATGTCATTTTCATAAGTGGAATATTCCTCATGCCACCACTCTTGGCATTTGCAGCACTGGGTCCATTCTTCTAATGGAGTGTCACAATATTCCTCTTCACAAGCAAGAAATGTTCTAACACCATCCTTTGAAGTTGATGCAACTGGACTGTTTAGCCTAGAGCTTATGGACTTAGGCCTACAGGAACTAAGTTTGAGTTTTTAACTCCCTCTTTAGCTTCCCGGTCTTCTTTTCTCTGTTTCTTTTAAACTTCTGGTTTTTCCTTATGCTGTTCCTTTTGTTCTAACATTTAGTTCATAGGTGTGCTTGTAGGAATGCTTGAGCGCAGTTTTTTTATTTTTCTACTTTTTCCCCGCATTGTGTGGCTGTAGGTAATAGTTTGAAATCAAAAACAAGAACATGATTCTTTGTTGCATTGCAATCAGCATTTGCCATAAATTCTGGTTCTTATGGAGGGTTTAAGAGTTGGTTTTCTACTACCAATTTGAAGATTAGCACTATTATTTTCAGTTTCATCGCCAACAACATTATGGTCAGTAGATTTGCAGCAGCTTAGTCATGTTCGCTAAGTGCAGGAGGATTATGAGGCTCGATCCCACATTCTTTAAGCCCTTTAACGGCATTTCCGACTGTACCTTCTTTGACGTAAGCGGTGCTCAAAAGTTCCCCAATATTTTTATCTATATTAGTTTGTCCTGAATGAGTCACCATAAAGTTGTCACATGCTTGGTTATTAATAATGATACATCTAGGGCCAGGGGATGATGTAATGTGTGGGGTGGCAATCCAAACATAGTGACGTTTTTTTTCTCTGCAATATGGGACAACCTGAAAAGTTATGCGAGTTGTGTGATTGACAATAATCAACAAAGCAGGAGATTAATTGCTTGGTTTTACGTGTAGATAAATAGGCTTCAAAAAAGAGAAAAATATCACCCTCATCCTGTCTTGGTGGGGCTGTTTCTACAAGTTCAAGAAGCATTCGTTATCTGGCAAAAATAAGAAGTGGTAGGTAAAAGTCAGTAGAAATAATGCAACAAATTATTTTTCTTTCCTGCCTTTGTCTTCTGAAACAATTTTAGAAATTCTTTTGAGCAGATGGCAAAACTCTCTTCATGTGGTCACCGCCTTTCGAACGACACCTTCCTCGATCCGATGCGCCCCTTGGCCCCAGAAGAAATAGAAGTGAAAAATCGCGGGGACAAACACGCAGACAAACAAGCTTTTACAGTATTTAATAGATTTGACAACATACTTAGTTTAATAAACGACGAGCTTGTCATCTTGCCCCAGACTGCCTGTTTAAAATTACTTGTTTTCAGTGTCATGATGGAAGGCGATTAATTGACATTTATTTATAGTAATAAGTAGTATTTAAACTGAGTTACTCATAAATATTACAGAAAAATGATCTGTAGCAGAACTTATTTACGCACAAAAAGTATCTATAGAAGAGCTTATCTACACATGCATAAAAGTCATAACGGGCAGCAGTAAACAATCAAAGCTTCATAACTAACACAAAAATGACAATTTCAGTGTCTCTATACTATTGTTTAACAAACAACCGATAGGATAGCCAGTTGTGTCCATTTGATGCCGTCAACTACTGGGGAATGGAAAAATTAAGACATTCGTCATCTTTCCACGTTCTGCTCTACATGGATACTTCTTCCTCACTTAGTTGTTATTTTGAAAAGTTAAGGTTGCAAAACGTTCACACACTAAGATTGGTGGCTGTGTCCTGTTTTAGATTCTCCGAGGAAGTCATGTGTCAATAAAATAACGTAAGTCCACATGTTGTCCATCGGGTCTTCACTTGCCTCGATACCGTAATTGTTTGATATTTACCCTGCCTAGCATATTCTCCAGATTTCTAGCCGATTGAAAACATATACTGAAGGGTTGCTGAGAAACGTGGCCACCTGCTCTGTAGCCACTATGGGTGTTGAAATATGACTTAGAAATATGGGTAGCAGCCTTTAATGAATTGCTCGTATCTCTCGTCCAAGCCCAGTTCTACGGGATGGCTAATCGGTATGAATTTGCTTTATTTAACAAAGACATAAATGTATTTATTAGTCTTAGACCCTATACACACTTCAATAGCGTACGAATTTAATTATACTTCCTTAAGATTGTACTCTATCTGTACAATAAGTAGCTATTTTCTTTTCTTTCTCGTGTCTTTCCAGTATAGAAATTTTAACTTTTAAAATTCTACGGTATGTATACTGACCCCAATTTTTTCGTAATATAATTCCACTTAAACTCTTTGCTATTATTCTATTACTGTTAGCAATTGGTTGAAGATATGTTTTTGCTAACTTATAAGGCTATGCAGGCCATTCTTATCATTTGGCAAAGCTTTGAAAAAAAAAAAACTTTCACACTTTGAAAATAAATTTGCCTTTTGATAATCTTACGCTGTCTTTAATAGACAGTTTTTTTTTTCTCTTGTACTTTCTTAGTTTCTTTTGAAACATCCAGCAGTTTCTCATGTTATTTGAAATTGAAAATTTGATGAAGGATTTAGATGAAGAAAATTTCGATAATAGCATTACAGAGTTTTAGGAGTAAAATTAGAAAGTGGCAATCAAAAATATAATGATGAGGTTATTTTAGATGTATCAGCAAATCTTGAAGAGAAAGAAGAAAACTAATTTACATGGAAAGATGAATAAGGATCAGGAACGATAAACGTATTACAATTTTTTGGAAATGTCAGGTCGGAAGGTTATATCAGCAAGTATAAAAATGAATGCTATTTTTGAATCTACTATTTACGACCGAAATTGTATCATTTTTGGCTAAATAAGCTAATAAGTATGCTTCTGACATACTTAATATTGAATGAAGAAGCATCTGATAAAATGATACATACATACACCACAATGGAAACCAAATGTTTTTAATAAAATTCAGCCTACAGGATTATTGGACAACAAATTATCGGACATAAACTCAGAAGAGAAGAGAAGTTATGCCTTGTGATAGTTTATAATGATTCTAAAATTTTTACTCTTTTCCGATAGTAATTTAAAAGAATGTGCAGGGCTTCTCAAACTTTCAACGCACTATGGAGAAATATTATTATATTCTTTTAATAATACATTTAAAGAAGTGTATAAGCCTACAGCTAATTCATCTTGCAATGAAGTTATTAAATTCAAAGGAGAGTGTTAATTAAACAATATATTTTAAAAACGCTAACATTGTGGCCGTAAATTGCATACATTTTCAAATGCCTCTGGTTATACTTATGACAGAGTATATTTTGGTAAAGATAAACTAAAATTATACCTTTCAATTTCTGTATTGTATAATGTCACATACATAATGAAAGAGTGTATAAAATATATAATTATATTTATGGATAATTTCTTTTCCTCTTCAGAACTTTTCCGTGACTTTTTAAAAGATTACCTTGTTCCACAGGAGTTATTCCTACGGAACAATCTAATCTAAAGGAAAGCAGTTTCAAAAGTATTTGGATTTTTCTACTATGAAACAAGGCTACCTTGCTGTGGAATTCTGATAAGGAATGACAGCCTTTTGTGAGTCCAAGTTTCAGATCCATATGTAAGTACGGGTGTGATGATTGTTTTATGCAGCAGAAAAATTCTGCATGTCTTTTAACGAAGTTTCACAATAAGAAATCTCTTAGATCATGAAGAAAGCGATTAGCGGGAATAACATTTTTAAAAATTTTAAGCACCTATATACCGTTAAGTTCTGCGCATATAAGGCGCATTTTTAACACAACAAATAAGTTCGAAATGTACGGGTGGGCATTATACGCCAGGTATATAAATGATAACTTCAAGAAAAAAAAAAGAGATGAGCATAGAAGAAAAATTAAACTTCTGCATATATCACAAAATAGTTTTTTTTAAAGAAATTATATTTCGTATGAATTTAAAAGGGTTGTATTTCAAGAATTACACTATTTTTTGAAAGGCCTGTAGTAAGACCTCGAATCAATGACTTAAAAACGTATGAGCATTGCATACGTACATTTCAAGTTTCTCTGTAAGAAAGGAGGTGCACGCTATACTTAAAATTAAAAATTGCAGTTCTAAAGTATGAGTGCGCGTTATACGCCGGATTTTACTGTAGTTTAAAATTCCTATGTTTGAGCCCAATTAGGCAAAATTAATAATCACTTCAAACTTATCATTAACAATCTGTGCATATATATATATATATATATATATATATATATATATATATATATATATATATGTATATATACATATATATACATATATATATGTATATATACATATCTACATATATATGTATGTTTGGGAGAAAGTATGGCATACACCTACACTTTCATTATACGAACTAGGAATTGGACTTAACGTATTCTTTAATGTTATCAACATTGCTGTTTTGAATGCATTTCTGATATTTGTCAATCCAGACATCGTCAACTAGAACTAATAATATCTCTCATAGAGGAAATATTAACAAACAACAAATAAAAATACTTCAGAATCTTAAGAAATTAAAAAAAAAACCAGACAACAAAATTGTTGTACAAATTTTTTTTTGTTCATTTGACGAATAGAAAAGAAGAATGCGCATATAGTGGGCGAATAATGTTATACACAAAGAAGATCCTGTGTAATCTGATAGATAGGTATGCAATGTATCTCTCTCCGTTTATTAGAACTGTTTCGAAGAATATCAAATTTTATTCAAAAATAACTTAGCACATAAATTAATAGAAAACGAAATACCAGAGTTAAAAAAATCAAGTTTGATATAGTTTTAATAATAAGAGGGATAAAACTAACAAACAGAAAAGTGCTCGTATAAGAAAGAAATATTTTAAAAAGTAAAACACCCTTTTTTTTTTTTTTTTTTGCATTTTTAATACATACATTTCAAAAGCATTGTTTAGAAGAATTTTTTTTTCATTTTAAGATATGTTTTTTTTCTTAGAAGCAAAAGAAATATTCAGACATAAAAATAAGTTAACATTTTCCTCTTAAGCTTAAATATTGAAAGTCGATTCTTGTTATCAAAAAAGTTGCGGATTATTTTTATTCTAATACATGGAACTAGGGTTGAGAGATTTTAATAAGTTGTTGTGTACTTGGGATTTGCTCATTAAAACATTGGTATGTATTGAACTGAGTTGAGAAACATTTTTTATGACTCTGATTTGCGCATATTTGATCACAGAATCGTAGCCAAGTAGTCATGTTCGCAAAATCGTAGCCGGTTTTTTCGAGTTATGTGTTCAAATCCTGATATAACTGACCGGACGTTAAATCTGTTAAGGTTCAAAGTATTCATGACGGCCTCTTGTGGAAGTAGGGTGATTTGGTTGAAACCTGAGGCATCGTTCTTGTCACTTGATCAAAGTTCACAAAACTACGAGATCCATTACCAATAGCTCTTACATTACCTTAGAGTGTGATGCTAAATAATATAATAAATTAAAATTTATTATAAAATAACTTGAGTACATGGATTTTTTTTGTCATTGTACACATTAGCGCTTTTATTTGGAAACTAAAATGTTTAGCAATATATATATATATATATATATATATGTTTTTCGTATTTTTCATCTTAAAATTTTTCCTTCTATTTCACATTTGGTCAAATAATTTTGAAAACTTGCCGTGATTCTTTTTATTATACGACTCTCATCGTTACAGTGGAATATACATTTATGAAATAAAGTCCCAAATTCAAGAAAAATAAATTTGGTAATACACTTGTCTACGTAACATATTTAATTGATTGAACTTTAAAGATCACTATTTAGTATAAAAGCAAATATTAAATTCAAATATGAAATGATGGTGCATTAATACCATGTGTAATTACCAGATATTTCGCATGCATGCATTCAAACGTGCTTGCATTGTGACGTACAATTGTCGGATGCTAGTTTGTAGGATGGAGCGCTACACCATTTACACTTGGCCTGTTAACCCTTTAGTGGGCAGTGGCTAATAAGTTTATCCCAGGGGACGGCACCCTGCAGCTTGCGAGCCACATGCGGCTCTTTGGATGTGAAGCTGCGGCTATTTAGTTCCATGCGCAAATATTTTTTTATCAAAGAAAAAAATCATTTCAAAATTGTTCCGGATCGATTAACGATAATTACTTACCGTGTCTATCTCTCAGCCACTATTACTCGCCTTTCTCTCCACCCCTCCCAAGTGACACGTGTCGTCACTGTCGTCAGTCCATCTGAAGCTCTCGAATGACTCCATCGTCGAATGTTTTTATGTTCGACGCAAGACAATTTGGGATGCTCACCAGTGCTTTGGGTGTGTCGAAAAATTTTCTGTTTCAAGTAAAAGAGTTTTAGAAGCGAATTATCTTCTCAAATGTATGTATGTACACATATACTAATAGTAAAAAACCGACGTAAAGGTGGTTAGCATAATAAGTATAATATTTTTAAAACACACACATCTTATACTTCTTTTTTTCGAAATAAGATACCTAACTACTTTTTTGAAGTCAATAAGAATTGTCAAAAAAGAAACAAAATTGTTGGATGTTACCGCGAAAGTCATTTTATTAAAATGTATATTTAATAAATTACGTATTTTATTATTTTTACATTTTATAGCTTTTATTATTTAAAAATTAGCGTTAAACTGATAATTATAAGTGTAAGTACCTATATATTGTTATTTAATAAACCTATTTTCGAACTCTAAGGGTCAAAGTAGGTAGGTCAGTGTTTTTCAAACTTTCAATACTGGTGACCCAATTTTCAATCATAGTTTTTGTCGCGCCCCCCTGTACAACAATAATGTATTGACTGGAATAAAAATGCACTTTGACGCTAAAACGACAATGCGATCTCAATTATTAACTGTATAAGTATTAAATTTAGTATATGTTACTTTTAAGTAATATATATTTTAGGAAAAAATTACTTAAAATATATATTACTTACTTATTATTATGTTATATTTCTTTCTCTAATTTTTAAATTGGAACAGATCGCAAAATGATATATTTAATAAAGATTTATTTCCTTCAGCATCCATTTCTCAAAGTACAAATGCCATTAGAAAAATAGTCTAGTTTATGTTGCTCTCTATGATATCAATAACATCTGACATTATCGGATACGTTTGCGTGAGTCTCGGCAACCTATCGGACGTCTGCGCAAAACATGTAAAAATGCTTTTCCTCGTACAATTCCAGTCAGTTTTGGTCGACTTGATACTTCTACAGCTAACGAATCTAGCTTGAGTGTACATTTTTTAATTTGCACGTTAATTGTAATTCACGGTAATTAAGTATTTACGGCAGTAGGTTAAAACAAAATCATACATATATTTTTAAGTCTTAAGCAATTATTCGATGATGATAAAGGATTAACAAATACACAGACGAGCATGGTTCCGAAAATTAAATCAAGGAAATATTCTCAAAAGTACTTAAATTTTGGATTTACCACTACTGAAGTAAATGATGGGGGAAAATGCCCCACCTCGTTATGTGTTAAAACTTACAAATCTGAAGAACAACATGTAAAAGGTGTTTTTAAAACCATGTAAAATCATTTCGCCATGTTGGCAAAGAATTTTAAAAAGTATTTTCTGGATGAGGACGACTTGGTAGCAAGTTACGAGGGGATTAGAGATCTATTTCAGGATACTCCAGAAGGGGTTTAACTTTCGAAGAAGAAATCTTCATAAATTTCATATCGAGTGAAAGATTAAAAGGCAATTTTGTAATAAATACCTCTTTGAATTTTAGGTAGAGGTGGATGATGAATTTTCTGCACTGAAAACAAAAGCACTTCGTATACTAGTACCATTTCCAACATCCTACCTTTGTTAAACCGGATTTTCTGCGGTGGCTGCTTTGAAGACAAAATATAGCTCTCAGCTAAATATAGAAAAATAACTCAGAGTGTCAATTTCTGATATTAAACCTTCCTTTGAAAAACTTTGCCCTACAAGACAAGTTCATGGAACTCACTAATAATTATTAAACTTGTTCTTAATTTAGTATTAAGAAATTATTTATAAAATAAATTCTTCAGAGTACTGATACATTAAACGTATACTGGCTGAAACACAGGCTCATCGCGCGAGTTCATTTTTTTAAAAAAATAAAACATTATTCTTGATATAATAGCTGAACTGTAAGGAGAGTAAAACTGCGTGCACAACATTGTATACAAATATGTAAAATGGTTTTTTTTAGATAAATGCTATAATTGAAAATAACTGTTTAAAAGAACTGTAATTTTAAACCTCACAGAATTAGCATTTAGAATTAATGTTAAATAATGAAAAAGAATATAAAATTCCGATGAATAATAATTGTGTTACTTTTTATTATTTAAAGCAGAAATACTTCAAAATGCTTTAACCGGGGAGCAAGCGCGCACTCGATGCTAACCCTAATGGTAGTGCGGGGAGACTCAGTCACCCCAATCTTTGGTTTATAATTATTTTTACTGCACACGATAGAAATTGCAATTCGAGTGAAAAATTTAATTAAGAGAAAGTATACTTAACGGCCTTCAAGGACTATTTAATTTTTCTTTGATGATTTGAGAAAAAATCCCATAAAACTGAACTAAAATGATTCAAAAGTGCAAGACCTTAATAAAGGACGCAAATCAGAGACACTTTTCACTAATAATACAGAAATGTTATTTGCTAGTAAAGCTGTCATATTTTGTTCAAGTTGTGGTTTTAATGAGATTTCATGGTCGAGTGAGGGAATATTAACGTCGCACTGTGTTCAGCTACACGAAGGTGTTTGGAGACGGACCTCTTTATTTTGAACCATGGTCAAGTGACGAGGACGACACTTAAGCTGTGGGGCCTCTTTTAACTACCACATCACTCCAACAAGAGGATGTTTGAGCTCTCGACAGATTTTACGTGCATCTCTCCCCTACACGGCGGATCTTTAGGGGTACTGGGCTTGAACTCGTAGAACCTTTGGTGATCAGAAATAGCAAGTTGAACTTTTCTTTCTTGTGTCTTTTTGAACTTTTTTTTCTTGACCTTGTGGTACACTTATGGCTTCGTATTTTAATTGATGGAGTTCTTTAGGAAGCATTTGAAAATTTTCTTTTCGTTTCATGTTCATCGCGTTTCTCAATCATGAATAATATTCATTCTGTCAACAAGTTCTTCTTTTGCTTGATCAGTTTCAACTTCCTTCAATTGAGATCACAAATGCCCCGCTCCACCGCTCCCGGGTTAAAAGTGTATTCAGAAAAAAATACGGATGTTCTAAAAAGGTATATGACGTATTTCACTAAAAATATATCTTGACCAAATAATCCTTCAAATCAATCAATTATTTTACAAATGTAGTAAAACTCTCTATTATTTACAATTTCCCACAGCGAAAAACAAACACATAAAAGATGGAACGGAACTAATGTAGAGCTAACCACATCAGTAAGTTTGAAGGTCAATCAAATGATCAGCAAATGTATTATGCTGCCTGGCTGAAAAGTGAATCATGTCTTCCTTTGCTTTCTACAACTAATGTACAGTATTCCAATAATAAATACAGTGATGAATTGTTTATCTTCTTGGAATTTTTCTCAGGGTCTGGATTTCGTTTTTCCTTCACAAGTAATATTTTATGTTAAAACGTAATAAAAAAAATCTCTCCTTGAGGAAATACACAAAATTAAACAAAATGTTTTTTTTTTCTTCTTTAATTTGGTTTTGGGATGAAAGATAGCTATTTAATGAAGGAAAAACGCCAGATGATAAACATAAATTATATCAGTGTTTTTGTGTATTTTTTTATTATGGAAGAAATTATTTTGTTTTACTTCTTTCCGGTTATTTTTTTTAAATCTTTAAATTTTCGATATGCTCACGCCCCCCTTGTAGGGTTATCGCGCCCCACGCTTTGAGAAACACTGATGTAGGTATTAGCAGTTTTATATTGTTTATGTGTTTGACAATTTTCATTGAGTTTGGCATAACTAAGCATAACACCTTTACTCCTAAACTAAATATTTACTATTTGCCTAAAGTTAAAAATAAACAACCTAAAATGGACAGACTGCGTCGTGATAAACACGTTCTGAGAAGTTCGTTCGTGTCTGTCGGCGATCTCCACATACAGGAAATGACCACAGATGCGACGAAATTATATACTTATAGTCAATCAGTACGTGAGAGAGTAAGACACACGATGCTTCGTGTCTAAATTATTTATTTCAATAATTAAATTATAAGATAATTATTGTTTTTATTTAGATAAGTATTTTTAATTGGGACATATAGTTGTAAAATGTTTTTTGATAAGTGATATTTCATTATGCTCAATTCTCGTATGTAAAGTAAGAAGCCAACTAACAAATGAAAATTTAGAGTCGTGTTTTGAAACTTAAAATTACAAGTTATGAGCTAAATTTATCCAATTTTTCTAAAACCATGCAAAGCCAACGCTCCCATTAAATTTTTTTGCTGAGAAATGCATATTACTGCTTTTTTTATTTTTAAATACAAGTTACATATTATTTAGTAAAATTTAAATTTTCTACTTGAATAACTATGCAAAACCATCGTTCTCATTGAATTTGTTTGTTATTGATGTACAAGTTAGTGTTGTAAGTAAATGTTTAATTGTTTTAATTTTTTTCACTTAAATAATAAGCAATTATCTAATACTGCCCTTTTTATATTATCTAATTATTTTTTTCTAAAAAACACTATTTATATATGAATAAACATATATTTTTTTATGAATAAATAGATCAGTTTTTTTATCAAAAAATTTTAATTAAGCAAGTGCTATTTATTGTAGGCAAGAAAACATTTTGTGGCTCTTTAAAACTTTTGAAATTTTGTAAATTGTAGATTTCGCTCTTCTGACTCAAAGGATTGCCGACCCCTGGTCTAGCCATATATTAAAACATTTTTCTCCAAGCGGGTGGTGGATATGTAGTCTATCCATTTGCGTTAATTGAAGATCTAAAACGTATTAAAATCAATACAGATGGCAGCACGATACCTATTTTTGCATTTCAGGTCCCTTGATGGGTAGTTAAAAACATTTTTTCTTGGTGTAAATCTGCAAATTGTATTTTGATCACAATAAATAAAATTTATGATTTTTCAAAAAAAAAATCGACATTACTTTACTCTTCTCTGAATGAATTTAGCAAATGTGCAATTAAAAGAAATATTTAGGTTTTTGGAAAGCTTTGGAAATGTGGATAGAGGATCTATCCACTGCCCACATAGAACAGAAAAATGAACTAGAAATTCTCGCTCTTCCTCTATTCGAGAGAGAGAGCTCTTAGAATCACGTGAGAATGTTGGGGGAGGAAAAATATAAGCAAACTTTGCTTACAGTATATGGCACGAGATTCTTGAGTTCGAAAATCTTTCATTATAGCTTTTCTGCTGGAAAAAAATGCTTGCATATTATTGAGGCATATAAAATACTTTGAATACTTTTTACTTATAAATGTGTATTTATTATTAATTTGCATTTCCGTTTTATAAGATTATTGTATATTGACTTTTATTATTGTTATCAACGTACTGTAGAATTTGGGTATATTTGTGTAACAATGCCTAGAAAAAACTTATCTGTTCAAGAGGCTCTTGCTATATTTGAAGAATTGCCATCAGATCTTGCCAGCAGCTATAATAATAGTGATGAAAATTATGATGATGAAAACTGATGATGAAAATTATGGGAATCAAGCGCTTATCTAGCTACAGGGACTACTGGTCAAATTCTCCTGATTTGCTTGATGAGTATATATCTCAACAATTGTCAGTGAAAAGTTTCGCATATATTCTTTCACATTTGCATATTAATGATAATTCCTTACACACGAAGAAGGGCAGCGATAACTTTGACAAACTATATAAAATACCCAAATTAAATAAAATATAAAACGCGGATATGTACCAATTTCAATGTATATACATATATATATATATATATTGGTAAGTATTCTATACTGTGCAATTATTCTATTATTATTTTATTACCCTTGTACTTTGTATTGAATTGTTATTGAAATATTTATTACATAAATGTTAATTTTTCATAAAAACTTTATCGTAATATGATTCATTTTTTCTCTCCTGAAAATTAAGTTAAATGTTTTAAGTGCGCAGTGGCTATAACGTCTAACCACCTTCCAAGAAAAAAAAACTACTAATCAGGTATTTTTCTTTGTGACTAAACAATGCTTATAGCGGATGAGAACATTACATTTTGCAAGTACTTTATCACAGAAAAGTATTATTTTAGCTTTGTGCCCGTTAAAGGGTTAATATAAGTACAGTTAAAACTAATTGTGGAAGACACTGGAGTTTTCATCGAAGAATTTCCCTTTTGGGTTCAACTTTTAAGATCTGCTGCTGTAGCAGGTCACGGCAACGCGTCGACACTCTGTGGATCACATCGGGTTACAGCAGTAATATGAAGGTGAGTGTTTTGGTGTTTAAACCCCGCATCTCACTCGAATGCTTCTCTTAAATGGCTATGAAACAGGTTGAATCCCAAACAGATGTAAACAATTTGCAGTCAGGGTGCGTGGAACAACCGCGATAGTGCTCTTTTTGTCATAAAAAATTGCTCCCCAGACCAAATTTCCAAGTGTACTTCCAGTGTGTTTAAGCTGCAGACAGATTTGGTATAGCTGCGTATCTAGTATCCTTATAACCAACATATGGCTAACACTGGCAGCAAAGCGGAAACAGCTTCCATCAAAAAACACAACAGATATTTTCCTCGTTTTACAGTGCGATCTAAATTGATATAATTGATGTCGAAACACTCAGCGGTTTAAAATCAGTAGATTGCATGGGGGATACATGATACGGGGAGTACATGACACGGGGCTGTTCTTGAAGTAAACAATTTCAAACAGTTACTTGTGTTAATTCATGCAGTTCCTTGTGTACGTAGCCAATTGAAGCTCGAACTGCTGTTAAATTTAAATTAATATTTACTCAAAATTTGAATATTCCTTATTTATAACATTTAATTGATGAATACAAATACCCTATTCGGAACACATCTCACTTCATCTACTTCTAAAATAGTAAAAAAAAATTATGAAATATTTATTGGTAATTGGTTGTTGATTGATATATTGGTAATATATCACAATTATACTTACACATGCATCACTAAAAAAGTTGAAAATTTTCCCTGAACACTGATGATATTTCTGTAAATAACTTATTTTTCTCTTCACTTGAAAATACACATGATTGCATTTGTTCTCCTTTTTTTCCTTTAGAGAATTTACACGGGTAAATTGAGTAATTTGCCGCTCTTGTACATTGGGAAGAGCATAGTGCATTATCAAATAAAAATAATTTTCATGATTTTAATAAATTATAACTGCATTAAAAGACCTAACTTTTGAATTTCCATTACCTGATAATAACATTTAAACAAAATGAATACCATTTCAGTCATTTATATATATATATATATATATATATATATATATACTATATATATATATATATATATATATATATATATATATATATATATATATATATATATATATATTACTCAAACAAAGAGTATAGTGATGAGATTACTGAAGCTATTAATTTAAAATTCGGCATATTTAAATATTATTTTAAGGTACTTTTTTCTAAAAAAATACTTTAGTAATATGTTGTAGTTATATGTTAATTTGTGTAACGTACAGCTCAATGTATTGATAAATTTCTCAACAATTAATTTTAAAGGATTATTTGCTATTAACATGAAAACATTTCGCAAAATAAGAAAAGCAGAAGTTTAAAAAAAATCTAAAATTATTTTAAATGTGGTAAGTATTTTTTTAAAAAATTGTTTAACTTTGGCATATCACTTTTTTCATAGTTAAGTAGAGGATATAATGAAACATTTGTTTAAGAAAAAAATTATTTAATAAATTTGTAGAGTCTAAGAAACTGCTATTGAAAAAATTAAAAGTAATATATATTAATTTTTAGTTATGTGTGATTGCTGTTTATTCATATCTAATTACTCCTTAATTTCTACTTCTGAAATGTTGTACTTCAAATTCTAGAAAACATCTACTTTAACTTCATTATTGAAAAATAACACGTATATTAAAAATAAAAATATTGGATGAAAATATATACTCGTGAAAGTTTGGTGTGAGAGGGAGTATTGAAGTCGGACTATTCAGCTACTCGAGGGCTTTCGGCGACGGATTTGGTAATTTTGAACCATGTTCAAGTGACAAGAAAAATACCTGGGCAAGTACCTTTTACTTCTAATTTCCACATCACACCAACAGGAGGACACTTAAAACTCGATATATTTGACGTGCATCGGCCCCCTCTGCACGACGTATCTTCGGCAGTACCTCCCATGAACTCATGACACACCAGCTACGAGTCCATTAGCTAGACCCGTTGCGCTACCACGACCCCCATTGAGTTTTGGAAGGCATTCAATTAATAATGGGAACCAAGAATATGGAAAAGAAATTGTGACGCAAAAATTGTACCAAATATTGAGATCTTCCTTACTCGTGAATAATTACTGCTTAAAAATCGGCAACCTATACCCTTTCCCATTTGTAAAGTAAGAAACCTTAACAGTACCCTTTGTGGTGACAGAACTTTCATGTGAGAAGTTCACAAAAGCGCCAAATGAAGAGAATATTTTGCTTTAGTTTCAGCCAAATCCTAAAAGTTAACGGCCAGTAGTATATTTAAATTTATAAAATTAATTCACTATATATTTCTATTTTACTTTTACATTAATCCAATAAACACTATATGCATTGAAATACTCTTTTAAAAATGCTACAAGATTAGTCTGCTGATGATTGTTTCTAAGGAACAAGTGTTATGTTTCAAAATATTTCTGGTGTATCGATACTCCCAAATACCTTGTAAACGACACTTGTGAATGTATAAGACAAGCAATTTTCGTATATGTATATATATATATCGACATTGGCATAAAACAGCAAGGGCTCTTTGAGGATGTTTTTCTACGAACAAAACGAGATGCGCATTTTCTATGATATGAGAGAAGGTTTTATGCGTCATAAAGTCAAATTGTGCTGAAAAATGTGTTCAAAAATTGAGAAGAAATGCTAATTTGGTTGGGTGAATTGCTGGTGATCTGAACGCTTTACGTTTCCTTTTTTCCATAATGATTCGGGATATTCTGTGGTAGAAAGGGAGATGTTTAGAGAAATATTGAATAGAATAAGAGTGCGTTTTGAATGGTGCATTACGATCTCAATTGAGTTGAAAGATCGTAAATGGAAACGTAAAATGACATTTTTATTCACATTTATATTTTGGTTGAAGGAAAGAAAACTGCAATGGAGTCCAAAGTTCATTGATAATAATAATACACAAATATCTTAGAAATTGCAATTTAAGTTGGATATTCGTATGATATTATTTACATTTGATTACATAAAATACATCAAATATATATTGGGTTGCTCAAATGCCTCAAACTTTGGAAAAATACATATTTTTCTTCAATTTTATTATATTTTTATGTTAAATGTGTATTTAGAATACTTCAGAACTAATATTCTGTACTGAAATGAATTTGGTTCACAAAAAATTGACCCAAAGAACACAATTTAAATTATAGGAAATGTAACAAATTTACTTCTATTAGCTTCATGTTAACCATTTTTCAATACTTTCTTGATTTTATTTCACATTTAATTATATTATTAAATCAAATGACAGCTTAAAAAAGTTCATATGACTAAAATAAATATTGTTAAATTCATTTCTTTGAAGAAAAAGGAGATAAAACCATAAAAGAGGTTATTATTTTGTATACATGTGTAGCATTCCTTAGTTAAGTTTTACGTTGAACAAGGCATTTTCTAAAATGGTAGCTTTAATTACTAGCTATAAGTTGATTTATATAGTTAAATATATCTTTATTACACTGTAGTGTGTTTTTATATAAATATAATAATAAATTATATTTTTTAAAAAAGTAAAAATGTTTCACAATTTTTGAATTTTTTTTAAAAAATATATTTCAAATATTTTGAAATGCAAAAGGTATATTATTCTTAAATGGCGCAAGGTTTAAAGAGTATGATATATTTTATAATTCTATAAATTGTTATACATCAGTGGCTGCTATTTTAAAAAATAGCGTGCACAACGCAAAAATTACTTAATATTTATTACAAAATTTTCATATACATAAACTTTTTAAAATTATGATTATATTTGAAACAATTTGAACTTTTTTGATGCCACAATCCCTTGCAAATAATGTGTAAAAGATTCGAATTATTTAATTTAAATTTAAAAGAATTATAACTGTTTGAAAATTGTTTATATTTTCACCCTTCGAGACAAAATTAACACCCCTGAGACTTCTTAACTTAAATTGACTTACTGTCCTTCGAAATATTCACCTCCCATAACTATGCACCTCTGAGATTTGCTATACATGTCATGGAATATTTGAAAGATATCGTCTTTTGGGATGAAGTTCAAAAGCCTCGTCACATTTCGTTGGATGTCAGGAATATCATAAAATCTCTTTTCTTTCAAAGCGAGTTTTGAGTTGGGAGAATAGGAAGAAGTGTGAAGGATTGAGATTTGGCGATTACGGTAAATGTTCCCTTTGCATCACTCTCTTTTTCCCCAAGAACTTTTTAACGATATTGTATATGTGAGAGCGAGCATTTTCGTTAATAAAAAAAAGGAAAAAAAAACATGAAACTTGTGTGTATTGGGGTCATACCCTACGTATTACCCTTGTTTTTCTCACCCTTAAATACTGAGCACAGTTAATCAAAGAGTTTTCGTGAATAATTTCCTTACTTTCTCAAAGTTTTCGTAACTCACGGAGGCAGCTGGTTTTCCCCTACGGGTTTTGTCAGAAACACTTCCCCAGCCTTCTCGAAAACTGGCGAACCACTCATACACACACTTCATGGAAAGTGATTAATCTTTATGAACACTTACCAGCATCGCATAAAGTGCCTTTACAAGCTTGAAACAAATGTTTACATTGATCTTTTGTTCCTTCATTTTCCTGTGCTCTGTTAACAACCAACGCACCAAAAAAGAATTGTGTTAAACAAGTTTTACAAGGAACACAAACGATGCTTAACTGAACAAAGGTGAGAGCGGATGGTCAACACTTGCTGCTACGCTTGTGCAACGTTTTGTTTCATCAGTGTTCCCAGATCAACGGTTCAGACTTCATTCACCGAACTTTTTTGTCAGAGGCTGTATATACTTTCCAGCCAAAACATGACGAACATCCCCACATTTTTGTTTAATATCGTACGGATGACATGAAACACACGTGATTAAGATGATAATTAACTGTGACTGGAGAAGATAAGGAATCATTCCTGCACTTATTTTTACGAGTAATGGAAAAGGCTGTTGATTGAAGTGAATTTGGTAGTAGGCAGATTGTAGTGGCACCAACACTAAGAATGAGTTTTTCCGAATCTGCATAACTAGTAGTTTATTTGCTCTCTTTCTTTGATAGTATGTATGTAATGTGCGGAAGTGATAGCGAAATCAGCAGTAGATACCAAATTGTCAGACACCCACACGTCATCAAAGGAAAAGGATGTCGCAAAATGTTCAATTCGGTAAAGCAAAATCACCACTGGGCAGTGACTTCGTTGAGATCCAAATACATTGCATGCCCAAGAATAAGTGTTTCAGAACGCATAGTTCAGCGTACACTGTTTTGATATGGGACTGTGTGACAGATGTCTTACTCGTGTGTCGCTGTTGGTCAAGCATCAATGCCAGCTACGCTTAAAGTAGAGCATATAGACTGGAACATAGATAAGTTAAGTAAAGTTTTGCTGTAAGAAAAAAACACCATATCTTATTCATCTCTGCGATAGTTGGGTCAGTATGAGCTGTCATTCAGGCAAACCCATCACATGAAAGTTGTAGATTATCTGAATATAGCTGAAGATCAGTTGTTGCAATTGTCATTAGAAATTAATGATTTAGATTCATATGCTTGAAGTTTGTACATTTACAAAGAAATTTGAGGGTGGAAAATAATTGACAACAATTGTTTGAATAAATTCCCAATTTCTAAAAAATTAAAGTGACAAATAATTTTTATAATAAACTTTAAACTTAAAAATAACATTAAATTTTTTTATCCAAATTATGGCTTCAAAAGTTTCGTCTTGGTATCGGAGGAATACAATGAACATGTGATTATCTATTATTCATTTTAAACTATTGTGGCACAAAGTTACATGAAATTCAGTGTGTAAGACTGCTTGCCATTGTAAAGAAAATGACACAGTGGGGTGCCATCACACAACGCGGTGTTATATTTGTCAGTTGATTGTGAATCAATGTTACAGATTCCATAAGTTATGCTTAGCTGTTTCTGTCATATAAGCAATTTACATTTAGAAGCAAAAGTATATTATTTAGATTATATCATATACTTTTTTTTACTTTTAAAAAATACATTATCTTTTTTGCTTGTCATTTTGAGGTTTTAAATTGTTTATAACTTATTTTGTTTTTGTTGAATAAATTACTTTTGCAAGTAAGTTTTATTTTTTCTTACAACTTTTTTCAGCAACACTCTTCCTTATTATTTCAAATATGGATAATTATTCACACCTTATTTGTTTAACATGCTTCAATATTTTTGAAAATGGTGCGCATACAAATATACATGCCTAATGAATAAATAATTTACAACATTAAACCCTTAGGATATTAAACCGTACAAATGATATAGCGATTCCTTTTTTTTAAATTTGTTATTATTTTGGGAATTTCACAAATATTGATGATAAAACCGAAAAATAAGATATTTTTCATTGAACAATAATATACACATTATATATATGAATAGTATTATGTTTGGAAAAGACTTGCTAAATATTATGAACATGTTTTAATGCACTATCTTTTGAAAACAATTGAAAATTTCTGAATGACGATATAAAACTAAGATTTAAGAAATTGAAATTTAAAAAGACAAGTAATAGAGTATCATTGAAAGTGATAATACAAATATTATCAGTATAATTTCCTAAAAGTCATATTTTATTTTTTATTTGATGGTCTTTGAATTAATCAGTCTTAGTTCTTCAATGTCGATGATTAAAGCTCGTTTATGATGACATTCTATTCTCTCTCAGTTTCTAAGTTCTATGTGGTTACGTTTATAATAACTTTAGAATAATTGTCAATATCTTACTTCTTTGCTCTGTTTACTATACTATTTTTATCAACTGGGTTACATTAGGTCGTTGCCATTTAAGGGCATTTAAAAAAATAGAAACTTTGCTTATAACTCCTATTAAAAGAAACAGGCGAGAGTTGATCTACTCTGCACCATATTGTATTTACTTTTATTTTTTTATCCTTATTTTGTTCTTTTTACTCTTTTTTACTTGTCAGAAATGGTGGCAGAGAACCACTTTGAGCGGCATAAAGAAGATAAATGTGTATTCTCCTTCGAGACCACATGCACTTGTTCTCTTCACCTGTGAGTAAACATCATTGATGTCGTTAAATGACCCAATGTGATGAGTTTCGGAATACTATTTTGTTTACTAACCCATGCGCTGCTTATGATTTTGAACACAAATAAAAAACATCCAATATCAATATATATATATATATATATATATATATATATATATATATATATATATATATATATATATATATATATATATATACATGAACAAATATTTTCACAACATCTTTAATTAAATTTCATTAATTTAGCTTTCAGTTTTACTTCAATATGCTATGTATAATCTTCCTCCGATATGATATATTATTCATACATATTTAATTAAATGTATATCTTAAACAACATGCAGAAAGAACTTAACAACTTTATAAAAGCACAAAGAGACACATTTAAAAAAACAATAAGTATGGCATATTGTTTGTACAACAATACCGTAGACTGTTAAGGTTATTATTACTATGATGGTAACAGTAGTGCCCATAGTGTTGCACAGAAGTCTCCATGAATAGTAGTATTACACGTCATTAAGGCAATTTTAGATCCTGTTGACTCAACGTGTGCACTTTTTTGTATCGCAAACTTTCTGAAGTATGCTGGGAAACTTTCTAGTATTCAAAATATATAAAAATATTGATTTTAAATTTTTTACTTAAAATACAGGTTGGCATTTCTGGTAAGAAACTGAGTAATGTTCGGAAACAATAAAGCAAAATGACTTTTATATATACAGGAAACAGGTTTTTAAACACTTTTAAACTTTTGAGAGTCCTTTATACGTAATATTTACTCTAACTTTAATGTAATAATATTTCACTAATGAATAACGCTGCAGAGTAAAAAAAAAAAAAAAATACGACGATTTTTTTGTTATTATGCGCTATTAACATCAGCAGAGCTGTTTGTGTTTATAAATGTTTTGCTACTTTTACTTGTGAATATTTTAGTTTCAACACTTTTTAGTTATCAGAAAATTGTAACAGCCTTATATTCAACTTAACATTTCTTGCCTAACTATACCTTTACCTTTTATCAGGGATTAATATTGTTTATTAATTTTTGTTCTAAATATACTGCTAATATTATTTATAGAAAAACATTAATTGAATTCTATTAAATTATTTGAAATTAGTACCACAAAGGAAAGATTGATGATGAATGATAATTTAATGATATTACTGGATGAATCCTAGAAATACACTTACAAATCTTATGTTGCTAAATGTATACTTGTAAACTTCGACAAAAATTTAACTCCCATATGTGTAGTACAAGAATTTATGGAAATAAACTTTAAAACTGCATATTGAGACTTAGAGATTAATTACATGTTTCGTATAATTTGAAACACATGTAATAATTTTGATGAAATCAAAATTGTCTTAAATGCTATTTAAATTTTACTTTCTAGGAAAAAAGCAAATATCATAGTATTATTAAGGCTTTCTAAACCTTAGTATTATGTGTCCTACAGGTGTAAACTAATCATGTCTTTATAAAACAGCTACCATTATCTTTAAGAAATCAACAATTTGAATAGAATACAATGACACATTTTGAACAAAATGTACAAGAGAAATGTTTGCATGTAACAAGCCTGTAAAACGTACTGTAATGGGCGCTGATAGTGAATAAGGATACGTTACATAACATAATGGACATAAACAGAGTATTAAGTATGTTTGTGAATAATAATATAAACCCGGCACTTCTCGCGTAGGATATGTCAGTTTTACACTCAAATTCCATAAAAATTCTGTTAAATTTCGAACTGTTACAAATGGTTTTAAAACATATTTTAGACCTACAGGTAAAATACTGCATAATATTATACAAAATTTCATCAATAAACAATATGATAAAGCTATAATTAAAAATAGTAAAGATATTATATAGGTTATTAAAAAATAAAAAAAGATTTATACAGTTCATTGTTTTACTTTTTAAGATCTTTTTAATTCCATTGATGTCAATGATATTATTAAAATAATTCTAGAAAATCACACAGTAACTATAATCTTACTATTGATTTTCATAAATTTAAAAATCTCAATGAATTAGTCTTAACAGATAATTACATTAATTTTAATGGATCATTAAATAAACAAACTAAAGGTTTTCCTCAAGGTGGCCCTGCTAGCAATAGTTTGGCTAATTTATATTTCCGCTTTTATGAATATAAATATATTATTAATAATGATTTTTACATATTTAGATACAAAATTAATCTAAATGCTTTTGGTAAAAATAAATATTTTAACCCGAATATTAACTTTTATCCTGATTACTTAAGCCTAGTGAAAATTAATAATAATTCAGCTAATGCTAATTACTTGGATGTAACTTTGTATATTAAGGTTCATAAATTACATAGTAATATTTATGATAAATGTAATGCTTTGATTTTAACATTTTAAAAGTGCCATACTGGAATTCGAATTTACCAATCTCTATATATAGAAATACTTTTAACTACATTTATCAGAACAATGTATTATTTTGTAATAAATCTAATTTATATTAAAATTTTAATAATTTTATCAAACATTGTATTGAACATGGCTATCCTGCTAATTTTCTTTACAATTATATTTCTAATAGCTCTCAGTGAAATGAATATTTGTAATTATAATAGCATTTTTTTAAAAAATAGTTATACAGTTATTCAAAAGATGGCACCACATGTTTAGTACTTCAATAATACTATTAAATATTACTATTAACTTATACTATTTCAATATTTTTGTGTATGCTTGAGTAGTCGTTTATTTCCTATAAATGTTATATGATTATTTAGGGTTTTTAAATGCATATATTTATACTTAATTTTATTTTAACAAAATTTACTAATACTTATTTTATACCGTACTACTTGCATCTGGCGGGAAACATTATTTGTTGCTGCACCCACAAAGTAAGTCTTATCATCTACTTTATTGCATCGATTTTAATTCGATATTGGTAAATACTAATAGGCTATAATTTTATTGTTATATTTTGATAATGTGTGATATTTAAATTTCTCCTTATATCATTCCTTATTTTCCTTATGGCTTAGAGTATAGACAGATTACAGGTGAATGTCGGCTAGCCTCAAAACTTTGTTTAAACCTGCAATCTTGGTTCCTAAGGCCGGGAGTTTGCTATTGCACTAATGTGGGTAAATTTTCTTACTATCTTGACTAGTTATACTTGGGTTTTATAGCTATTTGTATATATTTATGGATTATATATATATATATATATATATATATATATATATATATATATATATATATATATATATATATACTTATACACACAAATAATCTTTAGAAGAAATTTTCAGGGTAAGATACGACATCTCAAACTATATTCAAAAAGTAAATTATGCCGTGGTTACTCATTCTTATATCTCATATAAATATTGTTTGCTTATGGGAAGATCGTGTTATGTCTTATATAAGACAGGTACACGGCATTCGATACTTGTCGGAATTCAAAAGTAGCAGATGTACTAGGCTAATAGAGAAAGTGATTTATAGATCCGTTATTTTTCAGCCCGAACATCTTCCGAATAGAATTCAGTGACATCCATGTAATTATTGAATTAGCGAACTCAGAACAATTATGTTGAATGTCACAGTTACAAAATTTCCTAACTGAAGTCTGAGAGGAAAAGCACGTTACCATGTCAGCTTAGCAATGACGTGCAGCAACATCATGGACCTTGGTCCTGAGATGGGATTCATTGGGATGTTTTAAGTATCCAAACGGACACAAGCACAGTATCAGGAGTAGGATTTGCGTTAACTCGGTAAAATTTCAAAATGCGAGTTTCGGTTTTTGATAATATGAAATGCTAGTCGATCAGTTTTTTTTTATATAATCCGGTGTTTCATAATGTGAATTGCTAGTAGATCAGATTCAGTAAATGGTAAAAAAATTATTATTATTTAGAATATAAAATGAAGCACCTACCTGAATTATGTCATAGCTATAACCCGAGGCATTGCATTACAAATGAATACTGCAAAATTCAGTAAGTAGCTAAGGTTAATGATTATATGAGGATTATATAGAATAAAATGGAGCTACAATTTAGCACCCCCCAAGACTTAGAGGACGTGGTAAAAAAAAAAAAAAGTCTCCAAGAATGAGAAAAATTTATTTCAGTGATGGCACCATTTAGTGGCAGCCCTCTCTGCCAAATTTCGACACTTGAATTAATTTTAATACAAACTATTGTTGGATACTAAATATTGCTATGATTTAATTTTGTCGAGAGTAAGATCTCAAATTGATGCTTATGAGATCTACTACATGTCACATAATTGTATTACACGCATGTCTACTATTTTCACATCCAGAAAATCCATAAACTCCAGCCTGCGATATACATATATGGAGCTTAATTTCAAGTAGTTGTATTATGTTGATATTACGTTTCTTTAAGCTTCAATTATCAATTTCCTTGTTCCAGAATTTTGAAAATGAGTTCGCAGAAAAAGCAAATAGATAAAACTTTTTTAAGGTTTGCAAAGAAATTACAAAATATATATGTATGTAATACATTATTCTATCAATGATATTTCCTTTTGTAGTGAGAATAAAAATAATAAAAAACCTGCAAATAACAGTTTACATCTTGTTTTATAATAAAATATTTAAGTAAAATTAATGCGCGCGCGCGCGCGCGCGTCCACTAGGCCATATTTCATGAACGAACATATTTAGGTGCAGAAATTACCACCGATCGAAAAATCTCAATTTCCTTTGAAGTAGATTGAATTGATCCAATCACATTTAGTAGTGACTCAGAATGCAATATAAAGTACACTTTATATGCGGATGATATTTAATTAAGAATATTTAATATTTTCGTATTTTTTACAATAAAAGTATGTATTACAGCGTAAAAATCATATTGCATTTTTCATGGCTTTTAAATTTATTGTGTGTCACTCAAATTCCTTTTACTTTACAATGATATGATTCTTTTACTATTTGAACACTGCTCGTTTATTTTATTACAGAATAATGACATCATATATAGTATTAGAAAAATAAAATGATTCATTACTTAAGAAAATACAACTCTCAGTGTTTTAAGAAATATGGCTTTTATGGTTGGGTATATTTTTATAAACCTCCGGTTAATAAGTGCAGTTTTAACCGATTTGCGATACCGAGTCTGGAGCAAAAAGGACTGTGTGTACGGTTTTCATTCTTACTGCTTGCTTTCTTTAACCATGAAATATAGAATGGTTATAATAACCTTGTGGTTATGGCAACCAACCAATAGCAGGAGGGTCCTTAAATCAACCCCTAGTGCCACTGAAGAAATACTGTGTTGAGGGGCTGATATACACTCAGGAACATTGAAAATAGCGACCCAAGAAGGAAGATAAGTACAATCGCGAAACTTTGCAATTAAGTACAGCTTAGTGTGATATGCAAATGATCCAAGCGAATACTCATGCTCATGCACACCAAGGTGGCGCTACAATCAGGAAGAGGGTGCTATATATAAGCCAGCGCAAATCCGAAGATTCATAAACGTGACGATTACCCGCCGATTGTAGGAAGACTTTGGTAAGCGAAACATGTCAGGTAAACGTGCTAGAAGACATTTCTCACAGTTAAGCGAGTTTGAGAGAGGCCTGATCATCGGGATGAAAACTGCAGGCTGTTCGACGCACCGTGTTGCTAGCCAGGTGATTCGTTCGGAGTGTGCTGTTAGAAATTGTTGGGAGCAGTGGACACGAGAAGGTACCTACACGTAGAAAACCGGGTCTGGAGCGACCAGGAAGACCACAAGGAGAGAGGATCGAAGGATCGTGCCGCAAGCACTTGTGGATTCTACAGTGACTCGTTCAACAATACGAGCAGACGTAGGCAGAACAATTGTTCCACAAATAATTTCAAGACACCTTGCAGTAGCAAATCTTAAATCAAGCGCCATTTCCGTGAACTCCCTTTAACACCGGAACATCGGCAACTGCGTCTACAGTGGTGCCAAGCGAGATCAATGTGGAATGTCACAGATTGGCAAAAGGTTCTGTTCAGTGATGAATCCCGGTTTGTTTTGGGGACAGATTATAACCGTGTACGGGTGTGGAGACGCCCTGGTGAGCGGTACAATTCCGCTCACACTGCACTACGTCACACTGCCTGCACAGCTGGTGTAATGGTCTGGGGGGCCATAGCCTATGATAGCCGGTCCACTTTAATTGTCATGCGTTTAACCTTAACGGGCCACCGTTACGTTGATGATATTCTTCGACCCCATGTAGGACCTTTCCTAAAGGGTCTCCCAGGGGCAATTTTCCAGCAAGATAATGCTCGTCCGCACACAGCAAGAGTTGCTCAAGACTTCCCACGTCATTTTCAGACTCTTTCATGGCCGTCCTGCTCCCCCGAGTTGTCCCCTGTAGAGTACGTGTAAGATAAGCTAAAACGGCAGATGCCATCGTGTCACTCTGTACATGATTTAGAGTTGGCTGTTGAAGATTTGTGGGTCCATCTGTCTCAGGCCAACATAAGGTGTCTAACCAACTCAATGTTGGACCGTGTACGGCATGTATTGCAGCTGGAGGTGGTCCAACTCGCTATTGAAGTTGCCCAGTATTTGTGTCGTTGCACACCCTTGTATTCGTTTAATTGTCTTGTTTTTGAGATCAAGTGAATCTCTCATCTGTGTCATTATGTGTATCATTTCATTTCAATCCGAAACTTTCTTCTTGGGTCGCTATTTCCAATGTTCCTGAGTGAACATTAAATCTCTCGAAGCACAAATTCCTCCCATTGATGTTATATGGTAAGTTGGACAGGGTGTTGCCAGTTCCGATGGTGTGCTCGTCATTTGATCGAGATACATAATTACGAGGTCAGTTTCCAATATCACTAGTATTGCTGTGTAGTACAACATAATAAACACTCACACTGCCGCATAGAAAAGCGTAGCAACAGCGGTGCATCCAATGACAAAGCTAAGTACATACGCGGTAACCTGTTGATTTTCAGACGAGTCCCAGTTCTGCACGAAGCATCATGATAAGAATATATGCGTTTAGATGCACCGAAAGAAACCCATGTTTACTCCCTATTATGCTACAAAAGTAAACTTTAGTTATTTACTTTATTACTTAATCTTGTATTTTTAATGTATAGCAATGTATATTTCAACCTTTCTGAACTTTTTAAAATAAGCACTTTGTCGTCCAATTTTTAGTTTAGATTTAAATAAATGAGATTTTATCCTATATTTTAGATGAAAGTATCAGTTAAAATGCTTGGCGGACGTGGAGGCATTTGGTGTTTGTAGTCCAAGAAGTTAATTATAAGCAATTGCGCGTATTATTTATTAACGATGAATATTTATGGTATACAAAATTATTTTTTTATTTCTACATTTATTTTTTTTTAATTTTCTATTTTTAATTATCATTTTATCAATCATCATTTTCTCTTCTTTTTTTACACATATTAATTTTATTTACGAATAATGTACCTAAGAATCTGATACTTAAATTCTTACAAAAATGAATGTTTAAACGCACTCAACTCTTATTACAGAGTGTAAAACTTCCACAAAAGTTCATGAAAATAAATGGCTCCGCATAGAACAAATTGAGGATACGTTTTGTGTTATCTAAAAACCATATAAAATTAAACAAATATATGTAGTTTAGAAACTGTGTACGAAATGCTGAAAGCTATATTTTTTTCTAAAATCCACATGGATGATACATAAGAGAAGATATATATATATATATATATATATATATATATATATATATATATATACTAGCCGTTACCCACCCGCTTCACTAAGTATTTCACGATGTTGTATGTATGTATACTGTTTACATCAGTGTTTCTCAAACTGTGGGGCGCGCGCCTGGGGGCGCGATAACCTTACGAGGGCGCGAGCATATCGAAAATAGAAGATTTAAAAGAATTAATTTACTGGAATGAATTAAAACAAAATACTTTCAGACGTAATAAAAATGCACTTTTACTCAGATATAATTTATAGGCACACACGCGATAATAAGTCATCAAAAATAAAAACTTCTTCAATACCTAATTAGCTATCTTTGATCCTATAACCAAATAAAAAAATTTTTTATTTGATTTGCTGTAATCCCATGATGAGAGATTTTTTACTACGCTTTCTTTTAAGCCTAACATATAACTCTTTCAGAGAAAAAAAAAGATCCCAGACCCAGAATCGAAGAAATTAAAGAACATAAAAAATTCATCACTTTCATTATTTTTGAAATACTGCACATTATAGCTGTAATCTGTATGACCTTCTAAGTTATTGGTACAGTTAGTTATGACCCCTCTCTTACGTGTTTGTTTCTCATTTAGGGAAGTTGTAAGTAATGTATTTCTCTGTTGCGCTTTTTTTCCATGCAAAAATACGTTTTACACAATTTTTTTAGCAGTAACATACATATTATCATAATGAATACAATTTTTACCGGAAGTGGTCGCGCGGGACACACAGGTTACGAAATCGTTAATTCTGGCAAAACTGTTTATTTGTCACCAAAGAAAAATTGAAAAGTTCTTGAACGTAGGTAAGTAAACTTTCTCTTAGTTAAATTATTCACTGGAATCACGATTTGTATCGTGTACAATAAAATAATTATAAAAAAGATTGGGGTGACTCAATAACCTCGCTCGACCGTATCGATGCGCGCCTGCTAAAACATGTTGAAATCTTTTCGCTTTAAATATTAAATATAATACAATTATTCTTCATCGGAAATTTATATTATTGCTTATTATTTAACATCAATTATAAATGCTAATTCTGTGAGGCTTAAAATTACAATTCGCTTAAAACTAATTATAATTTGAGCAACCATTTTAAAAAGATCATTTTACATTTTTGTATACATTGTCGAGCGCTTGGCTTTACTCTCCTTACAATTCAGCTATTATATCAATAATGTTTTATTTTCTTACAAATGAACTCGGGCAAAGAGCGGGCACTTCAGCCGGTATACTTTTAATGTATCAGTGCTGCACAGAGTATTTTATAACTAATTAAGAGGACTTGGTACCCTTTGAGCAATTTTCTTTATTTACGTATTTAAAAATTATATTTTAGTATTTTATCGAATGTTTCTATTCAAGAAAATGTTACCAGATGAAAATTTTCATGTATTATTCACACAATTTTAAAAATTTAAATTTTTGAAGAAAATTGGGAAAATTTTAAAAATTCTACTCCTTTTGTAAAAATTAATTTTTGACCTGAACTTTTTTTGTAATATTCTTATGGATGTTCTTAACAACTTTAGGGATCGATTTTAGAATAACTTCATTCGTTTTCGAGAAAAAAATAAAATGTTGATATACAGGCTAAAAATCAACGAAAAGACAACATGTCTTACATTTTATTTTTTTTTAAAAAAAAGTATTCAGTTTATAGCAAAATGGATCCCTAATTTTATTACATGCTTTATTTTTAACACGCAGGAAAAAAATGAAGTGATTGCTAAATAATTGTCGAAGGAGTAGCATTTTGAATGCACTGGGTTTCGAAAAACACAAACTGAGAAAACCACTTTAAAGTTTATAATTGTGAAAAAATAATTATTATAAGCTTAATTAAACTTAAAAATACCACTTTAAGATATTAGTTATACATTTTTCTTTTAAAATAATTGCATTTTCATATTTTTTCAACCCACACATTTTTATAAATGATCAACTTTTAGAGAGTACTAATTGCACAAGAAAATTCAAGAAAAACGTTAAAAAAAAATTTTTTTTTTTCTGTCATGACAAAAATTTTCGCTGTATTTCTACTTATAATATTAAATTATTACATTTGTATGAAAAATATATCAGGAATAAGAACTGAAATTATAAAATTATTAATATAAAATGCCTTAATTTAAAAATTTTACATGCATTTTCAAAAAAAAAATGATTGTATGTATTGTCTCGAAATATTCCGCTTTATATATTGCACATTCTTTTTTAATGTTATTATTTCTCTTTATAAATTAGATTTTTTTTATCAAAACGCTTTTTTTAGCTTTTTTTTTTTTTTCTAAAAAGGGGTCGTGGCTAAATTGCCTAATTTGTTTTCAAATGAAGTTTTATTCATCTTCTAACTTTCCGACATGCACAAGTGATATATCAATCGAAAGATAATAATGCAAGGAATAAGATTAAATGAAAATAAAAAAACGATAGGTCTGTGATTTAGAGGGTACCAAGTCCTCTTAATTAATACTAAATTAAGAACAAGTTTACCCAACGACTTCATGGGCTAAAGCAAAGATTTTAGAAGGAATGCTTATGATTAGAAAAATTGACCCTCTAAATTCATATTTAGCAGATATCTTTGTTTTGTCTTCTAAGCAGCCACCAGATTTTGCAATATGTTCAATTTAAAAATTAGAGAAAGGAATTTAACATAATAATTTTCCTATTATTTTATATATTTATTTATTTATTCTTGAAAAGTAGTAAACAAAATTTAAAAATTATGTTACTAATTTGTATAGTTTATAATTAAGATCGCCTATTGTAGCTTTAGCATCAAAGTGCATTATTATTGCATTCAGTACATTATTAATGTATAAGGGGGCGCGATCAAAATTGTGATTGAAAAGGGGGCGCCAGTATTGAAAGTTTGAGAAACACTGGTTTACTTATTAATTATTGAAATCTATTAAGAATTCGATTGTATTGAAAAATACATTTATAGCTGTTTCACTCTCGCCACTTGATATAAAAAGAACATAAATTATAATATCTAATTTCTATTTATATGTAAAATAGAAGTAGAAAGATTTTTTTCGCTCACTTAACCTAATAATCAAGTGGATTTCCACCAAAGTAACTTTCAGTGGATCTCTACTCCATAAAATAAACATGCGTGCTAAATTTCAAGTCTAATTCTAACAGAGCAAAAAGGAATTTTTTCATCAATACCTCGTTGACAGCATTCTTAGTGGATTCCAACTCAACAAAAGAAGCATTCATTCCAAATTTTATTATTATAGTCTTAGCAGTTCAAAAACGGGAATTTTGTCAATCAATACGCCCAAATAACTCTCCCCGCTTCCCCCTGGAGTTGATTTCCGTAAAGTCCATTCTTAGTGGAACTCTATTCAACTGAAGAAAAGTGCTCAACAAATTTCAACTAAATGAGTTAAATTCAAAAACAGAAATTTTTCTATAACACGCCTTAATTCCTCGCAACACCACTCCTTTGAGGGTCCGTTTTCGCAAAAATCTTTGTAAAAGAAACTTTATTCCATGAACGGAACATACCTTCTAATTTTCAAGCAGGTGGTTCTGTTAGTTGAAAAGCGGAAATATTTATCTATTACGCCACTTAATCCCCCTCAATGACCCTTGGGGATCAATTTTCCCCAAAACTATTTTGTAGCGGATCTCTACACCATGAAAGGAATTGGCTTACCGAATTTTAAGACGGTACGTCTAATAGTTTAAAAATGGAAGTGATTATCTATAATGCCCCTTTAGCCCCCGCAACACCGCTTAAGAAACGATTTACACAAAACCCATCTTAAAGCGGACCTCTACTTAATGAATGGAATCAGCTCACGCAATTTCGAGATTTTACTTCTAATAGTTTTAAAAAGGAGTTAATTGCCTATATAACGCCACTTAATTCTCTATAAAGCCACTTGGGAGTCGATTTTGACAAAACTCATTTTGCAGCGAATCTGTACTCTATGAAAGGAATCCCCTTACCAAATTTTAAGACTGTACGTCTAATAGTTTAAAAATGGAAATAATTTTGTATAACACCCCTTAAGGTTCCGCAACGCCACTTCGGAAACGATTTTCACAAAACCCATCTTATAGCGGATCTCTACTCAAAAAATTGAATCAGCTCACTAAATTTTGAGATTTTACGTCTAATAGTTTAAAAAAGGAGCTAATTGCCTATAACGCCACTTAATTTTCTACAACGCTACTTGGGAGTCGATTTTGACAAAACCCATTTTGCAGCGGATCTGTACTCTATGAAAGGATTCCGCTTACCAAATTTCAAGATTGTACGTCTTATAGTTTAAAAATGGAAATAATTATGTATAACGCCCCTTAAGCCCCCATAACGCCACTTAGGAAACGGTTTTCACAAAGTTCATCTTATGACAGATGTCTACTCCGTGAATGGAATTGGCTTATACTTAATTTTGAGATTTTACGTCTAATAGTTTAAAAAAGGAGTTAATTGCCTATAACGCCACTTAATTTTCTACAACGCCACTTGGGAGTCGATTTTCACAAAACTCATTCTGTATGGGATCTGTACTCTATGAAAGGAATTCGCTTACCAAATTTCAAGACTCTACGTCTAATAGTTTAAAAATGGAAATAATTATGTATAACGCCCCTTAAGCGCCCTCAACGCCCCTTGGAGGTGGATTTTTGTAAAAGTCATTATGTAGGGAATCTCTACTTTATGAAAAAATTCTGTGGACCAAGTTTCACGACTGTATATCTAATAGTTTAGTAATGGAAATAATTATCTATAACGGCCCTTAAACCCCCGTAATTGCTTTGGGGTTCGAACTTTGCAAAATCCGTTCTTAGCTGACGTCTACTCCATGAAGGGATCCTTCCTATTAAATTTCAAGTCTGTAGGTTTAATAGTTCCGGAGATATTGTGATTAGTCAGTGAGTAAGTGAGTCAGTGAGTGAGTGAGTGAGTGAGTCGCTTTTCTCCTTTATATATATATATATATATATATATATATATATATATATATATATATATATATATATATATATATATATATATATATATATATCCATTTTTCAAGTTATCAATATTGAAAAAATATTACATCATTAACGAAAAATGTCTTGCTTCATTCATATGACTATTTCAAATAATTTTAAATGTATTATTTTGGTTATGTTTAAATGTCCACTCGAAAGATTCTAGTTTGGGGAAACTTTCGGCTCACGTAGGCTTTGAATAGGAGAAATTAAATATATCTTAATATTCGTAAATTGAACTGTTTGGTATTATTTTGCAAATAAATATCTTAGATGCTTCAATTATAGTAAAAATTAGGAACGGGGTTATGATTTTTTTTTCACAGGCTTTTTTAATTACATTAATTTTTCTCATTTGGATTTTTTTATAAAATCATAAGGACACAGAACTATAAAAGATATTTATTAAGGAACTTAATTTTATGTGTATGTATATTATAAAGCGTCATTTATCTTTCAACATACCGAGAGAGAAAAATCACAAAAAAGAAAAAAAAAACTAGCAGAAACATTTTTTTAGCATTTGTCACCTGATATATTTGCATCTTTATTCTTCAAAACCTAACTTTGTATGTGAAAAATTGATTTCTCTCTATCTTAAGTTTTTACTCAAATTCTTGTCAACATATAAAAGTATTGGTGCCAAATAAATAAACACTACTGTTTTTTAGTACCAAACATTCCAAAACTATTTCGAAAGAAGAATTTTTTAAGCTATTAAACTTTCACAAAAAATAAATTTTCGAAATTTAACCTTTACCTTAATTTCCTTTTTTTATAATAGTTATTTATATGAAATAAATGAGTTTTTTTATAATACAAAATACTGGAAAATTTATATAGTTTTTTCCATTACACCTTTTTTTAACTCTTAATTATTGACGATTACTTTATAGAACCATGAGATTTTTTTTAAATAAAATATACAGCTCGCCATTAAATCTGCAACTCCACGAAGGAAATCAAAATCAAAAAAGATATTTATTATACTTAAACGGGCATGAAAACAAAACAATGCGATTTGTAAGCAGTTTAGAGCCTTACAGTGTGTGAAATGAGTATAAACAGCTTTAAACCATGGTAGCTAAAAATGTAACTATCTGATTAGGCATAGAGTCGAGCTGAGTTTGGATAACAGAAATGGGCTACTCATACTGTGATGTTTCAACTCTGTGCCATATTTTATCAACCGCATCTGCTGGAGAATGGTGGAGGGCCTTAGAAACCTAATGCCAGATGTGTTCAATGGGAGGCAGATCTGGAGACCGTGTTAGCCAGTGTGACATTTGAACACGTGCATCGATGAAGGTCAGAATACGACGTGTAGCATATGATCTTTCACTATTATGTTATAAGATGGCTTTTGGTAGGTCTCAGTGTTAGAGCGCAACCATTGGACGTAAGATGGACCAATCGGCATTTAAATTACCTTCGATCCGAATTAAAGATGCATGTGTCATGTATCCAATAGAAGGTCAAGAAACAATACTAGGTACAGGGCCACTATGGCAAAATCGAATGTAAACATGTAAAGAGTGGACTCAGAGACAACAAACAAGTATACGACCATCAGAAATATGGTTGCAGAACAGAATCGCATGAAAAACTCACATTTTTCCGCTCCTGTATTCGTTACTGTTGTTCGGTGCACCAGAGTCACCATCTTTCTCTATGTTCCATTGATAAAGGAGGCCGAAGTGATGGTTGATTTGATTTGTTGATTATTTTTGGCGCAAGAGCCAAGTTTTGCTATACTGTACGTCCATATAATGGTGACCGTGCTGACAGTCTACACAGCTACAGATGTTGTCGTACCGTAGAAATGAACATTGGAAGTGCATTAAACATTCAATTTTCTTGACTAATGGTCTGTGTTGTAGTTGAACATATTTAAAAAACCGACTCCACAATATGTCTGTCCTCTTGGCACTAATCATGGGAGGGTTTTGAGATCATGAACTCCGTTCATTATGACTCTCCCCAAATCATTGATTCCATATTCGTACGACACACTGATTGGATTTCAACCAGTGCGATGGGCGATAATTCACTTTCTCCATAGGTTCCTACCTTCTTTCGAAATCCTACACTTACTAGTAAGCATTTAATTTTCTTATTTGGAGCATAATGCAATATTCATAGTAAAATCTGACCTTTCAAAACGTTTTCCGAATTGGAAATCCACTACACAATTTCTCTTTTATGCAGAGCTTTAGATGCCATTTCTTCCTCCTACGTCGTCTAAATGCGCTGAGATACTAGTGATTTACATATTCCGAATTTTTCATACTCTCCTGTGTTTTGAACGTTCTTCAGATCATTCCTTTGTGGGGTTGCAATTTTAATGGCCAGCAGTGTATATGCTGGTAGCAAACTCGTGTTTCTTTTCTTAACTACTAATGTGTATTAATTTGAAATATTTTTTCTTTTAAAATAATTTCAGTTAAAATAATGTTTTAATTATAGTCACTTAAGAAATTTTACTATGTTCTGTAAAACTACCAGCCTTCTAATTTTAAATAATTTCGCAATATTTAGTTAATTATGGTATCAACGAATAGTATTGAACATGGGTTATGTATATGTATACGAATTCTTCAGAGGGACGCAAAATTCAAGCGACAGAGGTACAATATAGGACACAAAACTGTGACGGGTCTTTACGAGACATTTACCTATTAATCCTCTTGGGGAATCTTTGGACTAGCATTTGCGTTTATTTCACAGCCATCCCTCTCAAGAAGAAACCCTGAGATACAAATTAGTTACTGTATATAAAGTTAGAGTTAAATAATCGTTGGTCAGAAGGAGCGGAGGATCTGAATGCAATGTTACTATGGTAAGAATTAGAATTACCTATCGTGACTAATTTTGGCTACTAGACTAAATTGGTGAATCCAGAATTAAAAAAGGATAGGATTGATTAAATCTAAATTAATCTGATTTCTTGTACTTATTCATGTAGGGTAGCTGCTTTCTTTATATCTCTCCTAAGGTTCTCTTTTATAGATTATTTGTTCCGGAATATTATAATTGATAATAATAAATTAGATTTATAATGAAGAGTTTTGGCCATTCATCGTTCCCTTCCACAGCTTTAGGTAGACAAGATGACGAGGAAGCAACTTCAGGGCTAAGATCATTACAAAACATAAAGATTAAAAAATGAACTGTACACATACATTATAGAAGAAGCAGAAAAAGGCTGTATTAACCGAATATCTTAAGTGAAAAAAAAATCTTTCATGAAGAAAAGCAACAAATCAAAGCCCCTTAGAGAGGGATATGATCTTCCCTAGTTTCAATGATTGTGTGACACCATCTTCTCATACTGAATAATTAATTACCCAGCATTTTTTTAAATTAAGTGTGACAACTCTTGAGCGTGCATCTATTTCAGCTGTCTTGTTTTCCCGGGGGTATTCTTGTTTCCCAATCCAATAATCAGATATTCTCTTTAAAAGATTGAAAAAGAGAAAAGATCTTGTGCGATCTGGCACTGTGGTCCACCGAAATAAAATCTTGATCAATGACTAATCCGAACAGACTCAAGTGATGGAATAGGGTTTCATCTCAATGGCGATATCCGGTAAGTGAGGCGCTGTTAAAAATAGGGCGCTGTTGTCATCCATTTATATAACAATTCTTTCCAACAGAATCTTTCCTTAAACATTCCTTTGGTTTCTATCCCTGATAGAAGGATAAAACCGTCCCAACATTCTTTCTTTTCAACTGATTATCTCGTCCGTTACACTCATCAAAATTTGCTTCTATTCAAGCTTGCCGATCATTCTACCATGCGTAGGCATCTTGATGGTTTCTTGTCACTTTTAAGAATAAAAGATTTCAATCTCGTTTACAGAGAATGTGTAGAAATGCGTTCTTCTTACGGCTGCTTCAGTTCTTGGTACTGAGTTAAATACACATGTGCTCTTTCCACTAGTTAACGATCCGTGACGTTCCCACTGATGCCGTAGTGCTCATAATAGCATGTGCAACACCTCGTTACTGAAAAAACTGATTTTTCAGTGTACTCTTCATCAAAAGTCTTTATGAACAGTATGTTGTAAAATGCGTTCGTGTGAGCAAATTTGATTTTGAATGTAAGGAAATAATTCCAAACAACCCTCATCAACAATCCAACTTACATTCATATGTGTATTTGTAAGATTAGTTTAGTCACTAAACTCTGGAAAAATTATATAGAGTTATTCTTCCGCATGAATTATTTATGTGATATATTTGACTATTTTTTTCAATTTTATGTATACTCATATCTTTTTGAGATGAAGTTGGGGGAGAAATCAATGAATCAATATGCATAAAATCATATGTACTTTTTTTCTGGAAAATGCTAAATAGTTAGAGGTAATGGGGAATTTTTCCTTTAGTAAATTTTATTTAATAATGATTCTTAAAAATACTAAGATTAAGGTAAGGTATTTTATTAGAAGATCGCAAGTTCCAACAGATTTCAGTAATGTTGTCTGAATAAACAGATAGTTTAAAATTGCATTTTTCTACTGTAGTTTTCTCTTGTAATTTTCTTTTGTGTTTACAGTTATTTGTGATAGGAATATAATTTAAGATATATATTTTCATCCTTCAAACTATCTGTATACATTTCCTAGGAGAATATGATCAAATCAATGTAAAGCCCATTGAAGTGTTATGAAACTTCATTGAACTAACTTTCGAGGAAAACGTTGTCTTGATAGTAGATCTGTATAATAGAGAAAATGTTGTAGAGATATATAATAGTATGTGCTTTATTTCTATTTATACATATAAAGCCGTCACACAAGTTTTTAATCTAATTTGATTTAAAAAATATATTTGGTAATACACACACACACAATGGGATTTGAAAACAAAAATTTAGGAATTACTAAATTAAAAGTGTACAAAAGCTTGAAAATACAAACCTATAAATTTTCATATTAATATCTAAATATTGCGGGAATACAAAGTTATGAATATCTAGATGAATCATTGAACATAATTACATTAATTATAAACATAATAAAATAATTTATACACAGAAGTTTTAAAAAAAGTCAACAATATTTATTCATTCAAAAATGATTTATCTTCATCGCAAAACAAGAAATCTTTCATTTACACATTAATAGCAGCTATTTTTATTAAGCAATAATTAATTTTCATCAACCTTATTTTAAATTACTTCAAGTTTTTAATATTTATTTGAATGGTTACTGCACATTTCAAACAAAATGTTCTTGATAGGAAATTCTCAAGAAGACGAATAAAGCTGCATTTATTATTTTTCAGTCTAATTTTTATTTCGATTACTTTCTATGGAGTGATCACATTTTTTAAGAAAGGGTTCGTCGTATTTTTAATTAAGAACGGCAATTTAAAATGTCTTACTATTTGCTGCGTTATTGATTTATAATTTGCTTATTATTTTTTTCACAATCAATGCTTATTCATCTGAACTAAATACTTCTTTGTTCGCACTTGTCGTTATCCTCCCACTTTTGGGGTAATTTGTGACATTTTAGCGATATTATTCTCTTTAGTTCATTGTTATCTAAGTACCAGCGTTAAGTTTCTCTGATTGCAAGAAAAATATTCTTATGACCATCGTCTCTCTATTTAAAAGAGGCATGATTTTTATTTCTAAAACAAAGGTATATTTATAATTTACAGCCCTGTAGCCCAGCGCTTCTCAAACTATCGATATACACGACCCACTATTCAATCATTATTTTCATTGCGTCCGTTTCCAAACAATAACAATGTATTAAGATCAACAATACTATACTTTGACACTAAGCTGCAATACAACTTTAACCTCTTATGTGCCATCGATGTATATAAATGTCTCACTCAGTCAAAGCATTAATTTTCTGGACGTAGATAAACGTCTTTCCTAAGTACGATCTTTTCTCTGCAGTGCAATCCATAAAATTATCCCAAAGGCTTTGGAATGCAATAAGAGCAACTTGACAGTGTTTGCGAAGGATTTATTTATTTCAGAGGATTTGCTTATTTATTCCTTTTCTCCTCTCCCTCAAAAAAACATCAAAATACTCTCGTCTACATGGAAAACGGTGGCATTGAGGAGCGAATCACATAACTTTTAATCGGCAGTTAAGGAAACAATTAAAAACCGTACAAATTATCAAGATAAGTGACAATACAAGCCCATGGGGTCACTGATAACTATCAAACTTGTTCTTAACTTGGTACAGAGTGTTTTTTTCCCAGGTATAGAAGTTTAAGTTGGCATTACTTTCCAAGATGGCGACCGATTTAACAGCTGTCAAGTGATTAATTCTCAGTTCGGTTTGGCAATTCATCATGAATGGACTGACGCCTGAACAACGCTTTCAAATTGTGCAATTTTATTTCGAAAATAATAGTCGCGGTTTTCATAAGAGAATTTTGTTTAGCGATGAAGCGCACTTCTGGTTGAATGGCTACGTCAACAAACAAAAATGCCGCATTTGGAGTGAAGCTAATCCACAAGTGTATGTCGAAACACCGTTACATCCAGAAAAACTGACTGTTTGGTGCGCTTTATGGGCTGGTGGAATCCTTCTTCAAAAACGATGAAGGCCACAACGTTACAGTCAATGGTGATTGGTATAGAGCCATAATTATTAACTTTTTCATTCCTGAATTGAACAATCAGGATGTCCAGGAGCTGTGGTTCCAACAAGACGGCGCAACATGTCACACAGCTCGTGCCACAATCGATTTATTAAAAGACACGTTTGGTGACTGCCTAATTTCACCTTTTGGACCTGTGAATTGGCCTCCAAGATCTTGTGATTTAACACCGCTAGACTATTTTTTGTGGGGCTGTGTAAAGTCAATGGTCTATGCGGATAAGCCACAAATGCTTGACCATTTGGAAGACAACATTCGCCGTGTTATTGCCGATATACGGCCACAAATGTTGGAAAAAGTCATCGAAAATTTGACTACATCCGATCCAGCCGTGGCAGTCCTATGCCAGAAATCATATTTAAAATGTAATGCCACAAGATTATCGTTCGAATAAAAAAATTCATGTCAATCGAATAATACATCGTTGTTTTATTGCAATTTAAAGTTCTATACCTCTCAAAAAACACCTTTTATTATTAAATTATTAATAAAATACATTGTGTACTGTACTGATATATTTATAAGTGTATTGTATCAGTGTAAATGTGTATTTTATATTTCATTTTATATATGGAAGTAATTTGTTTCTTTACTTCCATTAAATTAATGATTTTTTAACTAATCTTTTGTTTTCCAGTTTTCAATATGCTCGCCCCCGTAGAGTTATCATGTCCCTCAAGGGGGCGCGCCTCACAGTTTGAGAAACGCTGCTGTAGCCCCTACACTTGGAATGGAATCCCCAAACCCTTTTTTAGAGGATATCTACTGAACAAGAAAAATAAAATTGCAAACTCCAAATTGCGGGGTCTAATTGTACAAAAAAGTATACTTCCTTATTTAGAAAGTCTCTATAGAAACCGTTTGTGTATTTAACTTACGCAAAATCCTTTCTTAACGAATTTCTATTAAAACAAAAGTAACATGGTTACTAAATTTTAAATCTGTCAGTCTATAGTTCAAAAGTAAACTACATTGTATCTATAACACACCCCTAATCCCAGCAAGCCCCCTTGGAGTCGATTTCCCAAACATACATAAATATTTTGAAACATTTAAAAATATTTTACTTTCAATTGATATCAATAATAATTATATAAAATAAGAACACATATCAATTCCAAAATATGTACTCATTTATATATTCAGCTAAACTGATAAAAAAAATAAAATGCGTTAATTATTTCTTTTTAAAATGTCATTTGAGAATACATATTCAGTCTATGATTTTATCACTCTGCGCCAATTTCTTAACTTAGTTATAAATAAAACGGCTACAAAAAATGCTCTTTCAGCTTCAACTGATGTCGGAAGTAATTTTTTTAAAACCTCAACTAGTTTAATGCTTGAGGATCTATTTTCTATTATTTTTTAATCAATCCCCTGAATCAGTTATTTTTTTATTGTTGCTGCTAAGAGTTAAATATGAAAAAATAAAAGTTAACTCAGTGGCGCGACAGCCTATGAGGGTCAAGGTCTACTGGGACCAACTCAGTATACGCGACCTTGGGCCCTGAGGTGCATGAGCAGATGTTCCAGTCAGGTAGTCAGTCTGACACGAAACCCCCAGTGTTAAGTTCCAAACCAAGCTCAGCACTAATTTTATCGACCCACGTAAGGGATGGAAGGCTGAGTCAACCTTTCCCTGTCCGCGGTTTTAAACTCGGAAAGCGGGATGCTCTAACCACTCAGCCACTGGGCTCCAATAGGAATACATACACGACATTTATTTGCTGCAGGATTTGCTAATGCAATCGCATTCGTTAAAAATATCAATTCTTGTTATTAAGAAATTTTATTTGTGTAACTGATGTATGATAATACTATATTTTTGTTACACAAAAATAACTAAATACTAATGAAAGAATCTCATACAAAACTTTGGTAAAGAAAAATAATAAAGTTGGGAGACTTTTTAGAAAATTTTCTCCCCTAAACAGTTTGGGATTCTCATTCCCTTCATTAAACTACTGATGAAATTGAATAGTTTATAATGACAAGTATCCGATTTTTTTTTCAATTAACGAATTAAATAAATAACAGTTCTAAATATACTTTTTAAAATTACTTTATCAACATAAATCAAGATATCAGAATTTTTATCGGAATAGTCACGATAACAGACTACGTAGTGAAGTTCCTTTAAAAATTAAATGCTTTTTTGACGAAACAAATAGTTTCATGTTACAATTAGCAAAAATTTCTCCAACCCACCAAAAGAATTACAGTTTCTCTATTACACTTTGATGCCCCCTCTCCTGGTGGTTTAAACGGACATTTCTCTTTCCCAGGAATTCGGGGGAACAATCGCTAACTACGGTTAGCTAAAATGTTTTTTTGTGTTCGAAATCCACTCCTGGAATTCCCGGAAACAAGGGAAAATTCTCTGGAATAAAAAAAAAAGTAAGGAAACTTTATGATTTCCCTGGATAATGGAAAATAAACTGTATATTTCCAAGTTTGTATATCTAAGAGCTCTAAAAGAGAAAACGTTTACATACGCCTCCCTTAATTGGGAGTCGATTTCCACTCATAAACCCAACTTTTAGTAAAACCCTACAAACACTCTTCAACGGAAGAAACATATTTGCTAAGTTTTAAATATGTTTGTGTGTGTCTAAAAGTTCAAAAACAAAAATCTTTAACTGCCTCGTAGCTTCCTAGCAAACACCCTAAGCAGTTAAACAGAACCTAAACAGTTCCTAGCAAACACCCTAAACACCCATTTTTAATGGATATCTACACAACAAAAGAAACATGATTATTGAATTTTAAGTTTGTAAGTCTGATAGCTTAAATAAAGATTTTTTTAAAAATCTATCACTCCCTCCCTCTCTCTCGTAGCACCATATGGAGTATATGTCCATAAAATCATTTATATTGGCTATCTACTTAATAGAAGAAACATGTTTATCAATATTCAAGATTGTAATTGTAGTTGTTTGTTAACGGGATGTTTTTCATGAAAAACATCGCGTTTTTGATCCACAAATCTCCTTGAGAGTCTACTACTTAAAACGCGTTCTTAGCAGGTTTCTACTTAACAAAAGAAACATGTTTTTTCATATTTCAAGTATTTACGTGTAAGAGTTCAAAGAAATAAACTTTTGTGTATAACACAGCGCAATCCCTCTCTTGGGAGTCGTCTTTCTCAAAATTCCATCTTAGCAGCTTAGGGCTCAACAAACAGGACAACTCTGCCTAATCTCAAAATTGTAGACCTAATAATTTCAGACATGCATGAGTGAATGATAGGTTATATATGTGTAGGCAATCCCATAAATCGTAGAACATATATTAAAATAATTTTCAAGTAAAATGTGTTATTGTTGTTGCTGTTGTTATTCCTTGAACCTTAAGTATTTCTTCCCAATAGATGTAACTTGTACACTGAGTTATTTATCTTATTCTATATCGAAATAATCAAGGAGAGAAAGCTAAGAATAAATAATTTAAGCACAAGCTGAATTTAAGCTCATTACTAATTTCAGTTTTACCATCCATGTTCAGAACGAAATTTATACAAAATCTCAATTTTTAGAGCATTAAATTTTCAAAAATAATTACTCGTGGCAAGAAAAGTATTAAATCTTTCAACAGATTAATTTTGTATTTTCAAGTTTTTATAATTTAATGCTATTTATTAAAATCTTTCGCTAAATAAGTTTTTAAAAAATAATAGTTCATACTCCAGTAAAATTTTACCACAATATGTGGCTTTCTTCTTCATTTGCTATACTCATGCGTAAATCAATAAATCTAAGCTTGTATATACACTGCTCAAAACAATTAAGGGATATTGTAAGTTTTATATAAAATAAAGATATAAGCGAATTTTTTTGCAGAAAATGGAAGAAGAGAATCACAAATGCAATTTTTTCTGATTTTCTAACTGTGGAGTATGCTAATTTTGAGTTCGACGTCAAAAACGTCGCTTCAACGGCAGCGAATGAAATTTGACTTTCAACTGAAATGAAGACAAGGATGGTGGGCATTCCGTGACTGCTTTGTTTCGATGAGTACGATGTCTTAGCGAAGTCATTTAACTGATTCAGAAGATTGGAGAATTGTTGGTAGGTTAGAAGGGGGCCAAACTCAAGCCGAAAAGTGCAAGCCATTGGAGTGTCACAAAGTGTGATTTCAGGATCTGGAACCGTTTTTTGGTGACTGGAAGTGCAGGCCGAAGACCAGTACAAGGTCGTAGACGGGCAAGAATGCCCAATGAAGATTGTTATTTAGTGTTAACGGCTCGGAGACACCGAAATATTAACGCTACTCTTCTCCAACAACACCTTCGCTCGGCTACTGGCACCACGGTTTCAACTCAGACTGTCCGAAACCGGCTCCATGGTGTAGGTCTGTATGCTCGCCGACCGCTGGTATGTGTTAGATTAACATCAAGGCATCTTCGCGATCGCAGGGAGTGAGCAACAGAGCATGTGAACTGAGGAGAAATGAATGGAGCAATGTTCTTTTTTCTGACGAGTTCCATTTTTCTGTTCATCCGTATAATAGGCGTATTTTTATCTGGAGGGACCGTGGAAGTAGGAATAATCCTGCGTTCGTGCACGAAAGTGTCAGATTTGGCTTTGGGGGAGTGTTGGTGTATGGTGGCATCTCCATTGACGGGCGCACAGACCTCTACATCATTCGAGATGGATCTCTGACTGCTCGCCGATATAGGGCTGAGATCCTCAGACCTTTTGTAGTCCCTTACGCCGCAGCAATCGGAGATGACTTCATTTTAATGGACGATAACAGCAGGTCACATCGTGCTAACCTCGTGGAGGATTCCCTTTTCGAGGAAGGAATCGTACGAATGGAATGGCCAGCGTGTTCTCCAGACAGGAATCCAATAGAGCACGTTTGGGACGCTCTAGGAAGACGAGTTGCTGGCCGCCAACCACCCCCACAAACTCTTCAAGAACTGGAAAGAGCTCTTCTGGAAGAGTGGGACAGAATACCCCAACTCGTGATTAATAGCCTCATTGACTCCATGCCTCAAAGGTCCTCAACATTGCTGGACGTCCGTGGAAACCATATCACCTACTCAAAATGATTTCCTTTGAAGAAAACATCTTTTCTTCTTCTTTTTTTCTCATATGCACAAGTTTTTTTCCTTTTGTACATAAATGCGCAATAAAAGGCATTTCTTTCTGCAAAACATGTGTAATGTATTCCCATATAACCTACTATGTCTGTCAACCATGTATCAATCAGCTAAAAAGTTTTCCAGCCACAAGATCCACATAAAACAGCAAAATCCTATAATTATTTTGAGCAGTGTTGATTCCATATCTCAGAATGTTTGTACTATCTTAAATCCATGCAGTAGAAAGATTCCTTTCATTTTACTACCATCAAAATTTTTAATTTTTTTTAGTTCTCACTCTTTTTTACGATATTTTATTCATACTATGCTTTGTTTAAAGCATTGTTTATAGATATTGCAGAATTTTTGTTTTTTCTACAAACGGTAAACAATCAATGTCGCGCAGGTAAGTTAAAACTACTTCGAAATAAATTCATCTAAATAATCCTTAATATTGTGTTTTATCTGAGGCTTCCCATTGTGTCATTTAGACTCCATTATCCAGAACCTTTTAAAGAGTATTCTGATAAATGAAAGGATTACTGAATTTTTCATAAGATATAATGCATATGCTTAGTGTAAAAGAATCCTAATATTGCATTTAAGTGAACTTTTGTAAAATTATTCACAAACAACCATCCAAATTTTGGTTTAAAGGATTCAACCGATTCAACAATACCCGATATATGAGTGTATACATACATATATATGAAAAGAGATTATATATATATATATATATATATATATATATATATATATATGAAATATTTCTTTCATATTGCTGGTGGTTAGCAAATATACTCTAGTACGTGGCGAGTGGATGAAATTAATGCACCGAAACAAAGGCGAGGATGTGGCCATTGGATGTGATTACGGCAAGTCTGATCATATTTTATGGAATTGATGATTCAGTCTTGAGATAGTTAAAACAAAGTATTGCACTTCTTGAAACACATAAGCATATTACGAACATAAAGCATAGACGACACTACGCAGTTAAAGAAACTACAATACTACTCAATGCATCCGGCTACATGGTTAAAAACACAGATAGAAAAGAGCACGGGATTTCCAGATCTCTGTATTTATAGCCAGCGGGACATCTCATGATTTGGGGGTGCATGGATGTTGTTTCAAAACTCCCCTTTAGGCGAGTAACTGATTAAAATAATTAAACTGTTATCCCTCCGAAGAACTGGACCATTATTATATCAAAAGGTAATCAAGATTACAATATTGGGATTTATTGCATATATATATATATATAGATGTTTAATCTTGCAGTCCACAGATGGCGCTCTGCGCATTCCGTTTATAATATTCGTTAGCGTAAATAAACTTCTAGTTCAAACTCGTTCGGGTGTGGTCGTCTCTGCTTTCAAGATACTATTTCTTTTCAGACCAATTCAATTATTAAGAAATAAGTAACTACTTCTAGGTGCAGCAAGAGATGGCATTTCCAAATCGAATTAAGTAACAAGTCAGGTAAGAAAAGATCGAACCATTTCTTAGTACAACATTTTGGTCCGTCGAGCTGGAGTTCAATATTGTGAAACATTCTAATTCAAAACTTCTGGCTTGTTGTTCTTTCGGCAATATTTTTCTAAAAGATATTGTCATAATTCAATTGATGAAAAATTCTAATTCTTTTTTGTGTGTACTAAGTTTAAAAAGAAACTTTCGAAGAGAAATATCTCAAATTCATGTATATTCAAAAGTTTAATCTTCTTATATATATATGGTTATTTCAATGTTTAATTGATTGTTGTGCGATTGTTCTTAAGTGGTAAATTATTTGTGTGTTTCTGCCATTGTCATTCCTCTATCATATGCAACAAAAACTTAAGTTTCGTTTTACCTCGCTTGTGTGCTAAATTTCCTATTCGTATATTCCGTAGCGATTCTTTTTAGAATTTCTCCCCCACTTTCCCCCTCTTCCGCGGCGCCAAAGGAATCGGTATCTTTTTCGACTAAACAATTAGTCATTCGCAGCTGTGTTTTTTTTAAATTTGTTTTCTTTAAATTATTCTTTGCTATATTAAAATGGATATTGAGGTTTTATTGAAGAAAAAAAAGAACATCAAATCCTCGATTACAAAATTGCAAAACAAAACAGAAGAGGAAATTGAGAAATTAAATAATGTTGGTTTATTGGCTCGGAAAAATAGATTCTTGGAATTTAGGACTGAAATAAAGGATATTTTTTGGATTCTATTATAGTATTTGCGAGGGGAAAAGGACGAGGAAACTTATTGTACGGAAAGGACGACATTTTAGATACCTTAGAAGAAATACTTGTCGCTATAGACACTCAGCTTATGCCTTCTGTAGTAAACTCCGATTTTGAGGTTAAAAACCAAGGTTCAAGTCACAGTTTAGTCTCAGCTCGGTCAGCTCAAGTGAAACTTCCTACATTATCCCTACCTATATTTTCTGGTGTAACCGAAGAGTGGCTTGCATTTTCTGATCTTTTTGAAGCTGCAGTTTCCAACAATAATGATTTAACGGGAGCGCAAAGTTGCAATATTTAAAGGGCAGTTTAAAAATCCGATGCATTAAAAATCATTAATTCTTTATCCATTACCAATGATAATTTCGAAATCGCTAAATTGCTAAAGATAGATATTTTAATAAAGAGAAATTATGTCCTCCTTAATTAAAAGTTTATTAACATAACGCCCTTGAGTGGAGAATCATCCACACAAATTCTAAATTTGATGGATTCCACTAAGGAATTTGTAAGGATGTTGGAGTCACTTGAATACATGGTTGACCCAACTACAGATACACTCTTAATGCATATGATATTGTTTAAGCTTGATCCAGATTCCAGAACTTGGTTTGAGAGAACCTTTTCAACAGATGTCATCCCAAGGTTAGACGAATTGTTGCAATTCCTTGCAACACAAGCGAGATCCATTACGAGTTCAACTACTAAGAGAAATGTTCAAAGGAAGGTGACTCTGGTCGCGTCCAATGCCCAGTCACAATGTCCCTTTATGTAATGGAGATCATACATTGTCGAGATGTGATACATTCTTAAAATTGTCAGTTCAAGGCCGTTCAGATTTCATTAAAACGAATAATGTTTGCTTTAACTGTTTAACTCAGTTTCACAGTGTGAAAACTTGCAAAAGTAAGTTTAGATGTAAAAAGTGCAAGAAACCCCACCCCAGTTTACTTCATTTTGAAAATGTTAGTGCTAAGGGAGACAGGGAGCAGTAAATGTGTTAAATTCTAGAGAACTTTCTATCAACGCTCCTGTGTTTTCGCCTGTCCCTATTTCAGGTACTAGTGAACCAGAGTGAAAATTCTAGAGTTGTGGATGTTACATCGTGTATTTCTGATGTGAAACCAGATGTTCAAATTCTTCTTTGCACAGCTCTAATTCAAGTAAGAGATATATTTGGGGTAACTATCAGACCTGTAGATGTCTTCTGGATAGCGGAAGCCGAGGCTTCTTCGCTTATTACAAATGAATGTATTGAAAGGCTAGGCTTGCGAAAGGAAAAAAGGCCAATGTGCGTATATCATGTTTGGGCGCCTCCGATACGCGTCTAAATGGGCTTGCTGAGATTCAATTTACCTCACATTTTTATCTCAAAATTCTTTTCATGCGTCCGTCTTTGTGATCAACAAAATTGTAGGCATGATCCACATCACGATTTAGATTCCTCAATGCGTGAATTATTTGGGGATATTTCTCTGGCTGATCCAGCATTTTACAAGAGTAGTCCAATTGATGTGCTACTTGGTGTTGACCTTACTTTGCCATTGCTAAAGGGTCAAACGTTATATTTGGGTAAGGATAAGCCATTTGCCATTCGTTCAGAATTGGGTTGGATAATTGGAGGCAAGGCAAATTCTAGTGGTCAAAATTCTTTCCATGTCAATCATATTCAGGTAGTATCGGATCAGCTAATCAATAAATTCTGGGAATTAGATTCTGTGCCATGTGCCAAACCCTTAACTTCATTAGAAGAGGCTTGTGAAGATCATTTCGTAAAGACACATTCTAGGGATGAGAATGGCAGATACACAGTAAAGTTGCCATTTCACACTCCTCCGACGCGGTTAGGTAATTCAAAACAAAATGCAATTAGTAGGTTAATCAGTGTGGAACGCCATCACATTTCTAATCCTGACAAATACCAGTTGTATCGAAATTTCATAAAAGAATACATAGATCTAAAGCACATGGAACTTGTTCCGGACTCTGAAATTAATAACATAAAAAGTTTATACCTTCCTCACCATGGAGTTGTTAGGGACACCATCTGTACAACAAAGCTTCGCGTTGTTTTTGACGCATCCAGTAAAAACTTCTTCTGGACTCTCTCTCAACGATCTGCTTATGGTTGGGCCAAGAGTGCAGCCAGAACTTTTTCCCTATTCTTATCCAGTTTCAATTTTCAGTGTAGCCATTTGCGCTGATGTTGGAAAGATGTTTCGCCAGATTAAAGTTCACGAGGAAGACGTAGACTGGCAAAGAATTCTCTGGAGGGATTCTCCAACCGAACCTATAAAGGGAATATCGCCTAACAACTGTTACGTATGGTACGTCCTCAGCACCATTCCTCTCTACGAGAACCTTACGACAGCTTGCCATTGACGAACAAAATTATCCAGCCGCTTCAAAGAGCTACCCTTAGTCATTTTTACGTTGATGACTTGCTGAGTGGAAGTGCGACAAAGAAGGGGAGCCATTCAGCTAGTGCCAGAGCTGCAGGAGATGATGAAAAGAGGAGGATTTTCTCTGCGCAAATGGGTGTCTAACGACCTGACGTATTGGCAGCCATTCCAAAAAATTAAAGTCAGTTGATTCCAAACACACGATCAAGGATGACCAACCTGTCAAGATCTTGGGAATAGCTTGGCTTCCAGATGTTGACAAGTTTACCTTTACCATCACCGTGAACGAGACTGATGTGTGGACTAAATGCAAGGTACTTTCTGAAGTCGCCAAAAGCTTTGACCCCTTGGGCTGGATTTGGCACCATCAGTTGTCATTTCTAAAATCTTCCTCCAAGAGCTATGGAGTCACCATCTAAGCTGGGACGAAGAGATACCAGATTCTCTAGCAAGACAATGGAGAACATTTCAAGAACAGCTTCCTCTACTTACAAATATCAAGATCCCACGCTGCATTCTCATTCCACAGGCTATAGACTTACAAGTATACGGGTTCTGTGACTCTTCAGAAAAGGCCTACTGTGCAGTTATATACATTCGTTCCAATAATGCAATCCAAACCGTAGTATCTAGACTGCTAACTTCTAAGACACGTGTCTCTCCAGTAAAACCTCAGTCTCTACCTCGACTAGAGCTTTGTTCTGCCCTACTTCTTGCCAATTTGTTACAAGCTACCCTTCCAACTCTAGCCCTGCCAATTTTAGAGACCTTTGCGTTGTCTGATTCCAAGATCACACTGGCATGGTTGAAGTCCGGGAACTGAGAAGATGGCAAACCGTTTGTAGCTAATCGAGTGGCACAAATTCAGAGCTGACTCTAACGTGCACTGTAACTTTGTGAGTGGTCTGGAGAATCCTGCTGACTGTGGAACGAGGGAGGGATACCCCCAACTAAATTAGAAAAGTGCAACTTGTGGTTCAATGGACCCGATTGGTTAAAGTTCTACTTTTCCGATTGGAGAGTTTGAAGATAATCCACAATTACAAGAACACATGTCTGCCGAAGCCAAATGAACATCCAAGCTGATTATGCTGAACGTGGTTGATGCGACTTTCAAGGCTGAGTTCTTTCAAAAATTTTCGTCTTGGAACAAGTTGAAAAGAGTTGTTGCTTATTGCTTAAGATTTGTGAAGAACTGTTCTCTTTCTGCGTGTAAAAGAAGAAAGTCCTTTTTAACAACGGCAGAATTGAGCGAAGCCGAGAAAGGCATTGTTAAGTTTATCCAACGTGATCATTTTTCGATGGAAGTCTCCTATTTTTCAGCAGGTAAGCAGCTTCCGTCAACCAACAAGCTTATACCCTTGACTCCGTTCTACGATGATTCCGGAACAATACGTGTCGGTGGTAGACTGAAAATTCAATACTTGCAGACTCGCAGAAGCATCCCATCTTGCTTCCTAAAACCGACCATGTTGTGAACTTGATTATCTCTGATTATCACCTGAAACTTCTTCATGCCGGTCCACAACTTCTCCAAGCAGCAGCTCTCAGAGGAAAAAGTTTGGATTCTTTTCTCAGCCCGAGATTCAGTTAGAAGAGTAGTAAGAAGATGTATCTCATGCTTCGAAATCGTCAAAAATTCGCCGAACAAATCATGGAGATCTTCCAGAATCCAGAGTTTGCCCCTCTTCTTTCATTTCCAACGAACTGGTAATGACTTCGCCGGCCCGTTCTTGATACGAAGCTCCAAGGGGAAGAGGAAGCCGGAATACTAAGTGCTACATCTGCGTCTTCGTCTGTAGCAACGAAGGCGGTTCATCTAGAAGTCGTTAGTGACTTAACATCAAAAGCATTTATCGCTTGTTTAAAAAGATTCGTGGCTCGCAGAGGTAAAAACCATCAGAGATCTTCTGCGATCAAAGAACCAATTTCTATGGAGCTAGCAGAGATCTTAGAAAGGAGTTCCGCCAGTTGATGAAAGAAGATGCCGTTCATCAATTTCCTGGTAACTGACAACATCACCTTTCACTTTAATCCTCCATCTGCTCCCCACTTCGGAGGCATTTTGGGAGGCTACAGTGAAATCTTTTAAGTTTCATTTGAACAGAGTTGTTGGAGTCACTAGTCTCACCTTCGAAGAACTATCCACGTTATCAAGCCAAATTGAGGCATGCCTCAACTCCAGGCCACTATGTGTGTTATCTAGCAGTCCAGATGATCCTTGTGTTCTCACACCAGGGCATTTTCTGATAGGGAAAGGCATTAACAGCTATCCCGCAACCTACAGTTCAGACGACCTTCGCCACTGCGACCGTTGGCGATTAAGCTACAAGAATGACTCAACATTTTTTGAATAGATGGTCTTCAGGAGTACTTGACATTGCTGCAGTCAAGATCGAAATGGCGCATCGTTCAAAAGAACCTTGACATCGGAGATCTTGTGTTAATCAAGCACGACAACTCACCCCCACTACAGTGGAAATTAGGGGAAAGTCACGGAAACATTCCCTGGTAAGGACGGTAAGGTTCGTGTGGTTAAGGTAAAAACTCAAACTAGTGAACTTGTGAGACCAATTGCTAAACTGTGTCCACTTCCTATAAACACTTGAACATTTGTGAATAAATACCTAATTTTTTTCTTTCAGCATTGTTGAGATCATCTATATTTCTGTAAAATCTCATTGCTTAATTTCATTAATTTAGAAGTTTACTTTATTGTCAATTTGTATGTTAATTCTTATATTTAATTCATTAGTATGTTTAACAACTTAGTGTTTAAATTAATTTATTAATTTTGAAACCCCTCCGTGTTTCAAGGAGGCGGTATGTTTAATCTTACAGGGTCCACAGATGGCGCTCTGCGCATTCCGTTTGTAATATTCGTTAGCGTAAATAAACTTCTAGTTCAAACTCGTTCGGGTGTGGTCGTCTCTGCTTTCAAGATACTATTTCTTTCAGACCAATTCAATTATTAAGAAATAAGTAACTACTTCTAGGTGCAGCAAGAGATGGCGTTTCCAAATCGAATTAAGTAACAACAAGTCAGGTAAGAAAAGATCGAACCATTTCTTAGTACAACAATATATATATATATATATGTATAAAGCAAAATTTTTAGTTCTCCACAATTAAATATAGGTAATAATTATTTAAAAACTAATATACATGATAAAATAGAAGATTTTAATTTTGGCCTTAATAAGGTACCTTACTTTACTGGCAATATACCTACTTCTAATTTTAGAAATATAGTAATTAAAAATGTACAGATGAATCATGTTTCAGTTTCAGAAGATTCAGTAAAATATTATAATTTAAATAAGTTTTTTAATTATTGATTGCAATGTGAATATAGAAAAAAAATTCTATTCAAATCTTTATATATAAAAATCTTCTGTGCATGTGTATGTGACTAAACTCCTCCTAAACGGCTGGAGCGATTTTGATGAAACGTTTTTGTGTGGGTTCAAGTGGATTTGAGAATGGTTTGGATTCACAATTCAGTCCAATATCGCAATTAGTTAAAAAGATATTAATTAAAAAATTAAAAACATTCAACTCGATATTCGCTCGCATTGTTGTAACGAAGGTAATGTTATAAAAATGACGAAATTTTTGACGTCGAAAATCGATGTTCAGCGAAATTTGCAAACCGGGTCTTCATTGTTACAAAAATGCAAACTAATCATGGTTTTTGCGTTCTTAATTAATAGCTTTTCAAATACCATTTATATATATAATTCTTCTGTGGTGTGTATGTGACTGAACTCCTCCTAAACGACTGGACTGATTTGGATGATATTTTTTGTGTAGGTTCAAGTGGATTCGAGAAGGATTTAGATTAACAATTCGGTTCAATATCGCAATTATTTAAAAAGGCGCCAAAATTATGTAAGGTTGCGCGATTGCTCAAAATAATCATGAGCAATATTCTTTGAGCGGTAAAATTCACGGTGAAGTTGTACTTCTACCACAAAGCCCAATGATTCTTTCAGACTCACCTATCCATTCAAATGTTTGCAATTTCCAATTCGCTTGGCATTTTCTATGACCATTAATACGTCACAAGGTAAAACAATGATAAATTGTGGCTTAGATTTAGAAAACCCTTGCTTTTAACACGGCCAATTATATGTTGCATGTCCAAGGTTTGGCAAACCATCGCATTTGTTTGTTTATACCCATCAAGAAATAACCAAACACATTTTACGATAAAGTTTATTTTTGTGCGTTAAAAAAATATACCTGTTATGAAAATAGATCGAGTTTTATCTTTTTTACCCTATAATCAAAACAATTTTAAGATTCTATTCAGAATAGCTTCTACATTCAACTTAGTTCATAGTAAGTACATACTCGCACGCAATCGATAGGTCGAATTGTGGTAACTGTACATGTGATGATGTCAGGTATTGTAATAAATTTCTTTGTAAAATATTTCATCAAAATGGCCGACAGATTGTTACAACTTATTCAAAAAAGGTTGCAATTTTCGGATTTCAGGAGACATGGTACCATTTACGCAAAAAATTTTAATTTAAAGATTTTCAAATTTAATTTGGCTGCCTCCTTTATGTGTATGCTATGTAAAACAGATTTTGTGCTCAAAATCTCATAGAAAGCTAGCCATTTAATTTTTTAAACGAAAACTTTGGAAATTTCTGAAGTGATTTTAAAATGCTCACCCGTATATATAACGCATAGCCATTTGCTGCTAGGAGAGTTCCCCAGTATGCGCCTTTTGTCAGTGTGACCTTTCCATTTTACATATTTTAATAGAATGTCCAAAATATTCATCTAAAAGAACACATTTTTTAAAACCAATCTTTTAACTTTTGACTGATTTAGTAGGGGAAACTCCCCATCCTAACCTTTTTTTGCATTTTTACACTCAATTAATGTTTTACGTGAAATATAATTTTCTTATATATATATATATATAAATGATAATTTTGAAACGATAATGGTAAAAATGATAATTTAAATCCCATTATTAATTTTTATCCGGCTTACTTAAACTTAGTTAAAATTAATAATAATACAATCAAAACTAATTACCTAGATGTAACACTGTATATTAAGGATTTGAAATTACATAGTAATACTTATGATAAAAGAGATGTCTTTAATTTTGATATCATCAAAGTGAATTACTGGAATTCAAATTTATCAATATCTATACATAGAAATATTAATTTTAACTTTATTTATCGTAATATTGTATTAGTTAGCGATAAAGCTAATATTTTTTTTAAATCTTAATAAATTTTTTAATCACTGTATTGAACATGGATATCCTGCTAACTTTCTTTGGAATTATATTTATACTGGTTTTTAATGATACAATTTGTATTGCTGCAATTATTTACTATCATTATGTTTTGTAATGATTTTTTAAAATTATACAATATCTAATTTATTCTACAATTATTAAATAGATGGCGCCACATGCTTATTAAATTTTAATAATAATTATATATTTTTGCGTTTCACATTTATATTTTACACTAGTTTTTATATGATTATTTTATGATTTTTTAAAAAGTATATATATATATATATATATATATATATATATATATATATATATATAAATTTCTTAATATCCAATCGCAATTTATTTTACGCGGATTTTCTTTCACTCCCTTGTATTTGGCGGGAACACATTACTAGTTGATGCACTCCCGACCTACGGTCTACACTGCGAATAAAAGTAGGTTATATATATATGTTTTTGTTCATATTTTATTAGTTTAATGATTTTTTTAATATTTAAATTCCTCATATATAATTCTTTAATTTCCTCTTGGTACATAGTATGACAAATTACAGGTGAAGGTTGGCTGGCCCCAAAACATGTTTAAACTTGCAATCCTGGTTCCTAAGACCAGGATTTTGTCATTATACTACTGTGCCTTCTTCCTAATTAGAGTTATCTTAGGTTTATAACTATCTGTTTATTTTTATATTTTCGTTTATATATTTGTATATATATGTATAAATATATTTATATTTATGTATTGGATTTTTATTTTGATTATATATATATATATATATATATATATATATATATATGGATTTTATTGTACCTTTAGGGTTTTTAAAAAAGGGATATCTATAATATTTTACGTTTTTAAATACTTTGCTCAATTTCATAATTTTCTTCTGATATTTTAAAATACATATTTACAATTTTATATATATTTATTGTGTGTATATATTTTTGAAATGTTAATATATCGACGCATGTGTGGCGCAGTGTAGCCAAACTTGGCTCTTGCGCCAAAAAAAGTCAACAATCAATCAATCAACCTCCTACAAAAATTTACGTACATGCAGGAAATTTCATTTTTAACTACCTCAAACCATGTATAATAAAACTTGTTATGGGTTTGCCATAACATGATTGCTATTCGTACAATACTTCTTTTTTATGAATGCCTATTGAAAATTCCTTAAAAAATGTGTAAATTCTGAGATCAATTATTTTTTAAAAATAAATATTCCTTTGAAACCACTTTTTGTTACATCTACTATTAGCAATAGGTAAAACTAATTTTAAGCATTAGGCACAATAGAAAAAAAGGCCGTAGCATTTTAAATGAAGACACACTAGTTATTTTATCTTTCTGAGATAAGTCAGTTTAAAGTTTTGATTTGCCATAGGGATGTGAATAAAAACGAACATAAAAGCTATCTCATTTTCGCGTTTTTTAAATTTAGAGTTTTCAAATTCTGTGAGTGAATAGAAATTATGTAAAGAATAATTTAGGCTAAAAAAATTAGATTTGATTTTTTGACCGATTTTTGTCAACTGAATCGTACTGTGTCCCCTTAAGTTGTGTGTACAGGAGAGCATCTGTTGGGACCGCTAGTATATTTACAAAAATAAAAAAAAATAGTCCGTTCTATTTCTCATCAATTTCTCTTCAATTGTTTTATTCAATTACAATAGTTATTTTTATTATTTATTACTATACAGCAGGAGTCTTTACACTTTTCAACTCGTGGAATCCCTAGAGCTAGATGGTGTTTTCGTGGAACCCTGTTCCATACACACTCTTAGAAGAATATATTTTTAAATTATATTTCAAGAGTTGATAAACAATAGATCAATATAAAGACAATTATAAAACTATTGCATTTATAATTAAAAATTATTTACTTTTAATTTAATTTACGCCTTAATAATATTAATCTGTGTTCTAAGTGTCACCTACCAATGTATTATGTTTAATAACTGGGATACATGATTTAATTTTTTTCACACAAACAGCTGGAGTCTAGGTCTACTGAGAATAACTGCAATCGCATTATATGTTGGGAGTTTTATTTGTTTCTATATTTTGTTTAAATAGCCACTCACGTTGATTAATACTTTTCACTTTTACACATGGCATTAAATTGTTTACAGCTGTGTGAAGAATACTGTATAGTTGGAAAGAGAGAGAGGAGAGAATTTGCAAAATAAGTTTTTGGATCTGTTCTTGTTTACATTTAGATTTTTAACATTTAATCTATCGATATGTTCTAGATATTTCTCTACAAATATGAAAACATATTTTCTATTAAAAACTATTTAGTTTTGTCAGACATTCCACTATCGAGACCTTCCCCTGACCAAAGTTAAACCCGTTTGTTGGGGACCATGGAGAAGCAGAAATCTGGTTGCAGAAAGGCTGAACCACAGTTCACACTTCACGACGTTGGCTGGTAATTCTGAGGGACATCGCCTGGCCCCCAATGTCACCTGATTTATCACCTTGTGTTTTTTTTTCTTTGGGGACAATTAAAGCCGCAAGTGTACAAACATCGACCTACAACTCTGCAAGCACAAAAGAGGGCTACCACTCGGGCAGTGGCTGCCATTCTACCGGAAATGACACGAACAGCTATGGACGACTTTCGGGAAAGCCTTCGTCATTGTGTCACCACTAAGCGAACATAATATTTTAAGCCAATTAATGTAAAATGGAATCGTATTTGTTGTTCACAAATAAAAGACTTTTCTCTATATCTTGTTTTGTTTGTTTGTATATGACTTTTGCCCTGAAATATATGTATATGAGCAATAATTTTCTATAAGTTTATTCAAAAATATCTATTCAAATATTTAATTTGTTAAAAACATTAAACCAAACCGTAATTAAGATTTATGCATAGAATAACAATTTTAAAAAAAGCTATTAACATAAAACAAAAGAAATATTTGCTTGAAGTTGAAAATAATTGTAATCACTGAATTAATCCATTCAAACTCGAAACTATATATAAGAATGTCACAATATTTTTAATTGTTATCAATTTTTGTAGCAGCAAATTACAATGAATGTATAGTAAGCATACTTTCAAACTCATATGCATCTAATAAAGAAAATCCTTGAATACATAAAATGTGACTTTCATTCTTATACATAGCCGTCTGTGCATTATTTAAAAGGTTGGCTGAAAATGGACTTTTTCAAGGGTTGAAATGAAACGCAAATCTGTCACAACATAAAAGAAGATGTTTTGCATCATAAAGTCAAATTGTATGGAAAACTGCCTCAAGAAATAGCATAAAAATGCTAATTTAGAGAGATTTTTCAGTTATTTGAATTTTTTTCTCCAGAATATATTCGAATATCTCAAGACAGTAATGAAGAAGATCTGAAAATGTAGGGTATATGACATAAATATTGCCGCACGCATAAGTCCCGATACCAAGTCCCGATAGCCGAGTTGGCAGAGCGTTGGACTGAACTTCCTCAGGTCTCGGGTTCGAATCCCGGCCCCGGCAGATTTATCCAAAGACTGGAATTTTGTTCTCGTTTTTAATGTATTGTTTCTCTAGGTTCTAGATGAATCCAGATCATTCTTTAGAGTGCATACTGGGTATTTCTCGAATATTCCGAAGTGTATAAAAGCAGAGTTCATCGCCAGTTGGGCATGTTCTCAGTCCAGTGTTGTATCGAGCTCCCAGCGTTAGAATAAATCTAATTGTTTGTTTAATTGAACTGTGTGCTTCTTTCGAACTCCGTGACAAGTTTGGTGGAGGCGCGGGTACAATTACGTCAAACGTGGATAATAGCGACAACCTTCGCAGGAGCCTCCGGTTAAGAGGATTATCCCCCTCGAATTCGGACCGTTAAAAGAAAATAGTAGGAAGAGGACAAAAATGCCGACCGAGCAAGAAGCCAAGCCCGCTGTAGTAACACCTTCCTTACAGCAATGGAGGAGCCCATCGACCTTCCGAGGAGCGCCTGGGGAAGACCCTCTCAAATGGCTTAAAGAGTACGATCGAGTAGCCAACTTTAACAAGTGGGATGACATGATGTGCCTGGCTAACGTTTATTTCTTTCTTGACGGTACTGCGAGACAGTGGTATGTCAACAACGAAGACGCCTTAGATTCCTGGGAAGCGTTTAAAAATGGACTAAGTGGACTTTTCGGTGACCGTCAAAGATATACCAGAAGGGCAGAAGAACAACTAAAATGCCGAGCCCAGCGTTCAGGCGAGAGTACACAGTCCTACATACAAAGTGTATTAGGACTTTGCCAAGAGGTAAATTCTCTGATGAGAGAAGACGAAAAAAGTGTCACACCTAATGAAAGGTGTTGCTGAGGATATTTATCAGGCCCTGTTGACGAGAGAAATCAACGACACAGCAAGTTTTATCAAATGGTGCAACTATATCGAAGATATGAAGCAGAAGAGAGTTGGTCGACCGAGATTTGAAAGGCTTCCAAACGTCGTACCGGTTGCATCCCTGACGGATGAGACTGATTTGGTCTCTCTTATTCGCACAATCGTACGAGAAGAAGTCCATCGACTAGTTAACCAGAAGCAAGAATCTTTGGACTCCGATCCCCAGTCCTTAGAAGAGATCGTTCAAGACGAAGTTGAAAGGGTTTTGGCCCCAGTGTCGACAAAACCTACAGAAACTAGACCACGACCAACATACGCCGCTGTAACCAGGAAATACAGAGCTCCTGTTCAGAAATTCCCACCTCAACCAAGAAAAACAGATGTGTGGAGAACGGCTGACAACAGACCTGTTTGTTTCCACTGCGGACGTCCTGGACATGTAATGCGCTACTGCCGAGAGAGAAAGGCTGTCTTTGACAACTCTCGAAACCGCCGACGGAACTTCGACGACGTTGGCACTGAAGAAGAAATACGCCGACCAAACTCTTCTCGCCGTTTTACGCCAAGTCCCACGAGAGGCCGATCCCCAATACGTCGTTACAGATCCCCGTCGCCATATCGCCGATCCAGTCAGTCGCCAGGCCGTAGGAGCGAGGAAAACTAAACAGAGCGACCTTCCAAGGAGGTGAGGCCGCTTGTACTGGAAATCCTCCGTCGACCGCCAAGATGACTGGTAACCAACTAGACGTAATAATAGATAAGAAGCCGATACGTGCTCTAGTAGATTCTGGGGCATCGTTTTCTGTCATATCCGATAAGTATCGCCGATTTTTAAAGAAAGTTCTGTTTGCCGATGCCAAGAGCGTTATGCTGAAAGTTGCGGATGGAAATTTTGTTCGGCCGATAGGGAAATGTGTTTTACGTGTCCGTATAAACAATCGAGAACTGCCTTTTGAATTTATTGTTTTATCACATTGTAGCCATGACGTCATCCTAGGATGGGACTTTTTAGAGGCGTCTCAAGCCGTTATAGACTGTGGACAAAATGAACTTGTTCTAGAAGACATCTGTCGAGACTCCACAGCGCCTGACGCCTGGAATTTGTATGCCACCAGAGACTATACACTTAAGCCGCATTCTTTAACTAGAATAACAGTATCAGGATATCAAATCCGAGGAGACATAAATGTAGTTCTAGACGGCAGCAAACATTTGCTCTTCGAGAAAAATATTGCTACACCGTCCATGGTATCCACATATCGTAACGGAAAAAGTGATGTCTGGGTTACCAACCTGCAGTTCCGAAACCAAATCATCCCTAGAGGAATGTGCATAGGCCAAGCTGAACCACTAAATGAAGGGCATCTATGTGTTATTTCCGACACATCAGGTTGCTTGGATGACCAGCAAGAAACTTCGGAGTCACAGATGAATTGTTCGGTAATGATGTCACCCGAGTTAAGTGACGAACAGAGAAACAAGCTATCCGAACTACTCCGGAAATTTTCTGGGCTTTTCACGAAGACCGAAAAGTCGACAGCCGCGAAGACGAATGTGAAACACAGGATTTTTACTGGTGATCATGCTCCAATCAACCAACGAGCCTACAGAGTCTCGCCGACTGAAAGACGCATCATTCATGAAGAGGTTCAGAAAATGCTTGATGAAGGTATCGTCCAACCCTCTGAAAGTCCTTGGTCATCACCCGTTGTGCTCGTAAGAAAAAAGACGGTAGTTGGCGTTTTTGCGTCGATTATCGCAAGTTGAATAGCGTCACGAAAAAGACGTTTATCCTCTGCCTCGTATTGACGATACGCTCGACTGTCTGAAAGGTGCCAAGTTCTTTTCATCCATGGATCTCCGATCTGGTTATTGGCAAATAGAAATAGACGAAGCGGATCGTGAAAAGACGGCATTTATTACCCCGAAGGCTTATACGAGTTTAAAGTCATGCCGTTTGGTCTCTGTAATGCACCTGCGACCTTCGAGAGAATGATGGACAATTTGCTACGCCATTTTAAATGGACTATGTGTCTTTGTTACCTAGATGACATAATAGTGTTCTCAGAAACTTTTGAAGACCATCTTATACGATTAAGACTTGTTCTAGAATGTCTTCAGGAAGCTGGTCTTAAATTAAATTCAAAGAAGTGTCTTTTGCTACCCAAGAAGTAAAGATTCTAGGCCATCTTGTATCTAGTAATGGCGTTCGTCCCGATCCAGACAAAATAAAAGCCGTAAGAAATTTTCCCACTCCAAAGAATATACATGACATACGAAGTTTTCTTGGCCTTTGTTCATACTTTAGAAGATTTATTAAAGGTTTCTGTTATCTCGCCGAACCTTTGCAGTCGTTGCTGAAAAGTGGCGTGGAGTTTCATTGGGGTCCTGAAGAGGTGGAAGCATTTAACAGTCTTAAGAAAGCACTTACTTCGGATCCAGTATTGGGGATGTACGACGAAAGAGCTTCTACAGAAATCCATACTGATGCAAGCGGGTACGGTATCGGAGCTGTCCTAGTACAAATTCAGAATAATGTCGAGAAAGTTATAGCATACGCTTCTAGAACTCTGACAAAAGCCGAAAAGAATTATTCCACCACAGAAAGGGAATGTCTTGCCATCGTATGGGCTACCAACAAATTCCGGCCGTACATATTCGGAAAACACTTTACTGTTGTAACTGACCATCATTCCTTGTGCTGGCTCATGAATTTAAAGGATCCTTCAGGAAGGCTTGCCAGATGGGCCCTCCGACTTCAAGAGCATGATTTTGACGTAAAATATAAAACCGGTAAGAAGCATAGTGACGCCGACGCTCTTTCGAGAAATCCAGTGGAAGAGGAAACGGAAACATCAGACAAATTTTTAGCAGTCACGACGAGTATGAACCTTGCGGTGGAACAGAAAAAGATCAAGATCTTGAGAAATTAAAACTTTTGAGCAACTCATCCAAAACGAAGAATTCAGATTCATCGACGGTATCCTTTGCAGGAAGAATTTTGATCCAGATGGAAAGTTGTGGTTACCAGTCATTCCTAAACATCTACGAGCAGACATACTAAGGCACTTTCATGACGCCCCCACCGCAGGACACCTTGGTTTTGCGAAAACTTATGACAGGATTCGCAAGAGATTTTACTGGCCGGGAATGTACCGAAATGTCGTTCGGTATGTCATGCATTGTCGGGAGTGCCAAAGGAGAAAATCCGTTCCTCAACGACCACCTGGACGTTTAGTTCCCATCCCTCCAGCTATAGCTCCTTTCCATCGCATTGGAATTGATCTCCTTGGGAGATTTCCAAAGTCTGCTCATGGAAACAAATGGATAATAGTCTGCACGGATTACTCAACGCGATATGCAATAACAAAAGCCTTGCCGACAGCCGAAGTCGACGAAATAGCGAAGTTCTTACTTGAAGAAATTGTCCTCAGGCATGGAGCTCCTCGAGTAATTATCACAGATCGTGGAGCCGTCTTTCGATCCAGACTTGTTTCCTCTCTCGTCGACTTGTGTAACATTGATCATCGTTTCACAACGGCGTATCATCCCCAAACAAATGGACTGACGGAGCGCTTCAATAAGACCTTGGCCGACATGTTGTCAATGTATGTGGATGTAGAGCAGAAAAATTGGGATGAAATTCTACCATTTGTAACCTTCGCTTATAATACCGCTAAACAAGAGACCACAGGTTTTACGCCGTTCTATTTACTTCATGGTCGTGAAGCGGAAACAACACTAGATACAATGCTACCATTCTGTCCTAACGATTTTGATGACAATAACATCACCAAGATAGCAGCCAGAGCCGAAGAATCACGACAGCTAGCCCGAGTGCACACTCTGAGAGCTCAAGACAAAGATCGTCGACGTTACGATTCCAAACACCAAATGGTATCCTACGCTCCCGGAGATCTCGTATGGGTTTATACTCCAGTGAGAAAAGTCGGTCTCTCCGAAAAACTCTTAAGAAGGTATTTCGGACCGTATCAGGTGCTACGCCGTTTATCAGCCGTGACTTACGAAGTACAAGATTTTGATCCTGCTTCACGAAAAAGAAAACTAAGAGAAGTTGTCCATGTACTGCGTATGAAACCGTACCATGATCCCGCCGAGCAAATCGAAACCGAGGATATTCCTCCCAAAGAATCATACAAAGGACCCATCACTCGTTCCAGAATAAAGACCCTTGAACAAAATGACAGCGGGGCGCTGTCTTCTTTTTGAGGGGAGCAATGCCGCACGCATAAGTCCCGATACCAAGTCCCGATAGCCGAGTTGGCAGAGCGTTGGACTGAACTTCCTCAGGTCTCGGGTTCGAATCCCGGCCCCGGCAGATTTATCCAAAGACTGGAATTTTGTTCTCGTTTTTAATGTATTGTTTCTCTAGGTTCTAGATGAATCCAGATCATTCTTTAGAGTGCATACTGGGTATTTCTCGAATATTCCGAAGTGTATAAAAGCAGAGTTCATCGCCAGTTGGGCATGTTCTCAGTCCAGTGTTGTATCGAGCTCCCAGCGTTAGAATAAATCTAATTGTTTGTTTAATTGAACTGTGTGCTTCTTTCGAACTCCGTGACAATATATTTTGAGCAGCGAAATACGATCTAGTTACTTGTGGTATTAGTGAATGAAAAAAAGTTATGCGTATGTGATAATTCAGAATTCCATTTGGTTTGACCTAAATTATTTTTAGAAGTTTTAGTGGCTTCTTATATATATATATAAATTCTGAGAATTTGAATTTTTATTAATTATATTATGTATGGATAATTTTCATTTATCATAAAGCAACGTATAGCGTTTTAGATTTTGTATTTTAATTTTGTCTGCCTTCAATATATTATGGCATTTCAGCTGGAAAGTTTAACTTAGTATTTTACGTATCCTCATTTTTTTAAACGGGAGCCGTGGCCCGAGGCTCAGAGTCACCCCTGGCTCACGCAATCTTTAATTTTGCAAAAACTGTTTATTTCTTTGAAATGACACGTTTGCAGTATCGCTCTATATGGCAGTCTTTATGGGAACTAAAGTGCATTTGTCACTTATATCTCATTTTTCAAATTGGAAAACGTTTTTTTTTACGATTTTAAGGTACTAGGGCTGACTGAGTGTCTCGTTCTTCCCCTTTTGTTCCAAAATATTTTCTGTGAACATTCTACATTTCCTCCCTGTGATCATCAGGGAGGTTTTGATTGTTCTGTTTTATGCCTCGTTATGGTTTACAAGTGTAAATGGGAATAGAATATAAAAAATAATAAATGGTAACCCCCAATCTGTATTGGATGTAGTTGAAACTAATTAAGAAACGGAAGAAAATTTGATGAAATAGTGGATAATAATCATAATTGTGAAAGTAAATTTGAGAAAAGTGATGAACATGAAACATTTGAGTTGAAAGGAATATTTTGAAATGAAATTTAAGAAACTCTAATAACAAGGAAAATATTAATTTACAGGTGTTCCACAAGGCCCACTGCGCCTTGTCAAAAAGACACAAGTAAGAAAATGATCAGCCTCGTATTTGTCAATCGTTAAATGACAATAAAACTACAATAATTGAAACAAGTTATGACAGACTTGCCTGCAAATATCATTCCTGTAATGTTAGCGAAAAGTATCTGTATTTTATGTCCTTTATTAGAGTCCCTCACATTTAAAACATTTTAATTCAGTATGATTCGATTTTTTTTTTTTCAAACTATCAAAGAAAAACTTGAGATCCTTAAAATTAGGTTAGTATACTTTCTCTTAATTAAATTATTCACTGGAATCACGTTTTTTATCGTGTATAATAAATTTAATTATAAAAAAGTGATTGGGATAACTCCTTCACCCTTTGTGACCAAGAGCGTTATTATCGAATGCACACCTTCTCCCGGGTTAAATAAAACAATTGTGTCACAGAAAAATAAGAAATCTAAGAAATGGAAAATAGGAACAATAACAAAAATTCTCAGTGATACTCTATTACTGTATTTTAAACTTCTTTCTTAATTAGATCAAAAATTAGCAAACTTAAAAAAAATGTTGTAAGAAACAGACGAAAACAAAGTATGGTACTATTTATATAAAATATATATCTCGGGTGAATCTCCATTCAATAATTTTCCACCCACTTTTCCATCTCAGACTATCAAAATACAGATAATAATTACTGGACAAGATAAACTAAGTATTTTTTTAATTCATTTCGACACAATAGATGAAAAAAAAGGGAATAATATGTTTATAATGAACTTACTCTGCATAAACACACTTTTTCTTCAGGAAAATGAGGCAATATTTTATTTTATAGAGTAGCAAAAATAGGTTTAATTTAAAGATGCTTGTAAATCATTTTAATTAGTGTTAGAATATTTCATCAAATCAGGTTTTCTCAAATTGTGGGACGCGCTCCCCTAGGGGGCGAGTATATCGAAAAGTCGAAAACAAAAGATTTAAAAAATTAGTAATTTACTGAAAGGGAACAAAACAAACTACATTCTGACATAATAAAACATTAAAATACACACACTGGTATATAATATGCTTATCAATGTATCAGTACTGCACAATGTATTTTATAATTAATTTAATTATACTAAGTGAAGAACAAGTTTAATATAATTACCATTGATCCTATGAGCATGTCATAAATTTACATGCAAAATTTAATACTTATCTTGAAAATAAGTACGGTGTATAATTAAAGTCATATTGCTGCTTTACTTCAAAGTATATTATTATTGAATTCGATATATTATTATTCTATATATGTAGGGAGGCGCAATGAAAATTATGATTGAAAATTGGGTCACAAATATAGTAAGTTTGAGAAGCACTGTATCGAATAATAATGTGAAAAATAAGCATTTCTAAATATTGGCATGGAGAGCATTGTGGTTTTCATGATAATGCTATGCAATCTATTTGCAATACAAATTTAGTGAGCAAGACTATTTTGAACAACACTACGGTTTTTTCTTTCATTTAGTGTTTATGTATTTAGTGAAATATTTAACTTATTTTAATACATAACTTAAACGTTATATTTCATTTATCTTATAAACCGCATTATAAAATCTGTACAGATTCTACGATTCAACAAAAACAGTTATTGATAGAATTCTACGATATTTTGTTTAGACAAATCACAAGAGAGCTTGACATTTTAGATAATACAATGCCATAATTTTACATGTTGTTTGGAATGGTTTAATCATAGCCATACCGAGAACCAAAAAATAAATGTCAATCGAGAGGGACGATAGAACAAAAGGAAAGAGTAATGACCTAACCCCGCTAATAGTCCCTGGTGTATCATTATCAAAGTTCAAAGGGCAATTGAGACACCAGTGCCCGTAATAAACATTGATAGGCGACTCATTGTACGTAGACTGAGTTCATGGAGGCCTTTTTAGGGATTACTCCTCATGGTCGGGGCTATGTATGTAAGCAGTACTTCCGGGTGCATTCAAACTGGAAGCTCGCTAACTGGAGTAGAATTTTTCTGAGTGATGAATCCCATTCAAACTGAGCCTAAAATACTAAGAGAAGACACATCTGAGACGTTCAGTACTGTGGTAGAATACATATCTGAATGTCATTTGTTACACAACCCAACAACCAAGATTTATGCTTTGAAATACCACTTAAATTGGTTGATGGGCACCGTTTGTTTTCATTAGCGATACGTTATAGCACATAGGTACTTCAAGAACATTCTACCTTCCACTGTGTTGTGTTTTTCATTTCACCAAACTTTTGATTTACATTTCTACAAGATATCAACTGACCTGATATCTTCAATTTCTGTTTCTTGTCTTTGTGGATCTGCACCACCAAGTTTTCTGGCAGGAACGATATATCTCTCAACACGAAAACAGGCTTGGTCTCTATTGAGCAGGTACCTCTATCATTCCCTTCATCGCACCACCCAAACACGCGTATTGGAACATGTTCCGGAAGGAATCCCCCAGAGGGACATCAGCTAATATTACGAAGTAATGCTCAGTCAAGTAATATCTTGCATCAGGGTCACAGGTGGGTTAGCACACTGATAATTTTTGTTCGATCTTGTAGTTGTATTTCCTAAAAGCGAAAAGCTTAATTTGTATACTACTAAATATTAACCATTCATTTCGAATACATGTGTATATCTACCTATTCTTGTAGCACTTGAAAACTTTTTCTTCATCTTTCACATAAAGTATTATACAGTGCGCACATGTATTATACATATTCAACTTGTTAAAATAATTAATTTGTCAATAAGCTGAAGCTGTAATATTGTGAACGTAAACTATGTACATAAAACATAATAATGTTTGCCATTTAGAGAGTTAGAATAGATGATTTTCTCGTTAAATCAATCTGAATAAAATAATTTGAAAGAGTGAAAATAGTATAATTCTATTTATAGCTTTTACTGCTATTCTTCTTCATGTAGATCAGAAAATGAATAATTTTCACAAAATATTTTTAATTAGATTTTCCGGAAATTTTTGTAATGCGACAAAAATTAAATTGGAAAATTATAACCACTTCATTTAAACCAGTTATTATTGGAAACACATTGAAAGCTTTTTAGAGAAATTTTGAAAAAACTGAAAATGACAAAATCTTTAAAACATATTATTCTTTTCATCGTATCTAATACACTATAAATAGTATTATAGATCTTTTGTCAACAGTTACAAATTGTTTGAAATCTACGTTCTAGTGCCTTAATACCTTACAAGAGAAATGCAACACAGACTATTTAAAAACTGGAACTTAGATAAAGATCGTGGAATTATTTTTAGGGATTTTTCAATATGTTTGTGTTATTTGTATCTAACATAATATATACTTTCTTATATTTAAATTATCTGAAGAAATATTTCGAGAAAGAAAATTGAGTCTTCTGGTCAAAAGTAATTTATATTTTATAATGTGGAAAATGGTATAGATACATATATACATTGACTATTGTCAAAAATATTTACAAATATAAACATCGCTGAAAAATGTTGAATTTAAGTATTTTTTGTTGAGCTTTCCATTTCTTGATAAATCTTTTTTATAAAAGGAAATGTTTACATTTATATAAAATAATGCGAATTGAAATTATAAACATTCTACAAAGTTTTATGACCTTGTTATATACGAGTAATACATGAAAGATAGTACATGGAAGAAGTAATACATGAATTCGACAAAATCACGATGTTTTGCATGTTATTGTTAAGATTTAAAAAATGTAAGTGAAGTAGAAATTAGAAAAAAAACACAAAACTCTTCTTTGTTTTCAACTTTAAATTATTATAGTTTTAAAGAAATATGTCACTTTAACATGAATGAACTTTTTCCCTCCTTCAGAATTGGTTTTACTTATTACTCAGAATTCTTTTTTTTTTCATTTACACATAAGCTAAGGAAAATCATCTAAGGGTACAAATGTGTTTTATTTGAAATTTTCATATATATTCAAATGCTGAAAAATGAGAGGAAGAAGCTTAGTTTAAACTCAGAAAAGAGCAATTGGTTATTTAAATACCCAAAATTGAGAATTAAAAAAAATACCACATTAAAACTTTTCTTGGTTACATTAGAAAAACAGATTGTAAAATACTTAAACAATAATAAATTATACAAAACTAGCCGTTACCATCTGATCCGTTGATATTTTAGTCCTAGCTTTAAGAGTTCGATTACATAGAAGAAAACGATTTATATAACTCTCACGTATAATAATTTGAAAAGGACAAAAAATCTGAATAATAATTTCTAAAATTGAAGTAAAATGATCTTTTATGCAACCTTAGCCTCCGCCACTAAAAGGGATTTCCGCAAAACCCATTTTTAGAGGATCCCTACTAAGCAAAATAAACATGATTGATAAATTTCAAGTCCAAATCTAATAGTTAAAAAAACAATTTTTTTTATCAATAAGTTCCGCAATTTCCTTTGAGACTCGATATCCAAAAGACCCGTTCTTAGCGAATTTCAAAAAAAAAAGTAGATGTTTATCAAACTTTTTCTTGTAGGTTTTGTAGTTCATAAGGAATTTAAACTACGTGGGTCCAACAGTTCAAAAATAGAAGTTCTTTTTTTTCTATAATTCCACTTTAACTCCTCGCAACTCCATTGAAGGACAAATTTTGCAAAACTCGTTCTGAGTGGAATTCTTTTAAATGAAAAGGAACGTGCGCCAAACAGTTTAAAAACGGAAATATGAATCTATAATAGCTCATGGGGAATTTTTTTTTTCGCAAAACCCATTTTGAAGCATGTCTCTACACTCGAAAATAAATCTTTCTCTAAAATTCCATGCCTATAAGTTTATAACAGTTTACAAACGGGAATATTTATCTATAAAGACCTTTAAGCACCCGCAGCGGGTGCCATAGAAATGAAACTTTCTCCAAGTCGAATGATGCGTGGTGGTTGGAGGAGTATATTATATTTTATTATTTTTAAGAAAAAATATTTACTAGTGTGGTATTTTATATTTATTTGAGCTTATAATAATTATTTTTTTCAGAATTATAAACTTTAAAACGGTTTTTCTCGGTTTGTGTTTTTTCCCATTCAAAACTTCTACCACAATTATTTACCAATCACTTCTATTTTTTCTCCTGTGTCTTACATGTAATGCATGGAACAAAATTAGGGAACTATTTTATTGTAAATAGAACTCTTTTTTTTTTAAAAAAAAAATTAAATGTGGGAAATATTAGGCTCTTGGTTGAATTTTAGCATATATATATCAACATTTTATTACTTTCTTCTCCAAAACTAATTCAAGTATTATAAAATTGATCCCTAAATGTGTTTAAAACATCTTCAGAAATATTACAAAAATTCCATGTCAAAAATTTAAATAACACAAAAACAGTAGAATTTTAAAAGTTTCCAAATTTTTCTTAAAATAAATTAAATTTGTAAAATTGTGCGTATAATAAGTGAAAATTTTATTTGGTATCATTTTTTTAAATAAACATTATATGAAATGCTAAAAAATGTAATTTTTAAATACATAAATAAAAAAAATGCTCAAAGAGTACCGAGTCCTTTTAATCACTACTTATTATCCTTTATTGTATATGTACAATGTTATGTTTGATTGTATTTGTTTAATCTTTAACAATTATTAAATTTAACTTTTTTAGCTTGCCACACTATTCCTTGTATATATTCTCCTACGTGAAAATTATTGCTTCCGTCAATATCCTTAGATCCTTATTCAAAAACTAGTTCCACTTAGCAAAATTGACATACATTAGTTAAGACCCTATTAACCTTATTTTTCTTAGTAAAAAATTTTTTTAAAAATTAAGCACTAGAAAAAAAAATTAGGTAATACCCAATTTACAATAATTAATACAATGTTTGTTCATTATGAAGACTTTAAAGCCATAAAATAATTCCCGTGCGCCAGATTGGGAAAACTGCCCACTGTGCGACGTTAATATTCACTCACTCATTCCAGGTTTGGATTGCGTACAGCTCTTCGTCTACCAGCATCTGCCTGATGACTTGGAAGGAACATTTTTCACGAAGTTGACCATGTAATCGCTGAAAAATTCTGTGATTAGGCATTCGTTGATCTGGAAACTGCGCTTGATACATTCGATTTGTAGCGCAGCACTGCCATTACCCTTTGCACGGCCATTCATGTAACGCATGTCTACATTTTCGGTATACATAAAGTCCCCCATCGTAGGCGTCAGCACAATTGCGAAGGACACTTTTCCCTACTGGGATGCATCATGTCGAATGATGGCTAGACATATACGGTCCCTACCGGCAATGCAACCAACCGATGGTTCCATTTCTGATTTATTTTATTTCCTCCGTTTTCGAATCACCTTGTCACTTTTGCCCATACATCCGATACAGCAAGTGATTCTTACTCTATGTCCTGTATGTGCCCTAAAAGCTTGTACCATGAATTCGAGACCGATATATATAGATTTGATGAAATATCCTTAATTAGAGTTATTGAATTAAATTGGTACTTTTTAATACAGTTGGTTACTAAAATTAAAAAAAAACAAAAAACTTTGAAAATAATTATTTTAAGTAATTAAAAAACAACAACATACAACCCACTTTACTGCAGTTGTTTGGATAACTTGTATAGCAAGATATATATGCTTTCAAATAAAAATCTCGAAAACATTTTTTTTTTTCATTCAAGCATAAAAATACATTATACACTTGAAATTTTGAAGTGAAGGAAAACTTTTTCTGAGTTCAATATCTTCAATTTTAAAACTACACGTTCTAAGAATATTTGAAATATAATAGGAAATATTCAAATTGCTTAAAACAAAAATGTATGTTATGTACATAACAAATGCATACAAGTATAAGAGAAACTTCCTCAGTACTTAACATTACGCACGAAAATAAATGTATACATAGGTACAATAAGTACACATTAATGCAGTGTTTCAAAACATTGCCATAAACCGAAATTTAAAGTAAGAAATTTTGTCACACAGCTTGGAACAATAGCTCACGGGGGGCTAAAAAAGTAGCGAGGTTAGCGTATCGAAAATTTAAAGATTTTTTTTTTAAAGAATAACCGGAAAGAGAAGTAAAACAAAATGCTTTCTTCCATAATAACAAAAAATACACACAACACACTGACATAATTTATATTTATTATCTATCTTTTTTCCGTCATCAAATAGCTATCTTTGATCCCAAAACCAAATTAAAGAAAAAAAAATACATTTTGTTTTATTTGCTGTTTTTCCTCAATGAGAGATTTTTTTATTACATTTTAACATAAAATATTACTCGTTAAAAGAAAAACGAAACCCAGACCCTGAGAAAAATTCTAAGAAGATAAACAATTCACCACTGTAATTATTATTGAAATACTGTACATTAGTTGTAGAAAGAAAAGCACGGCCACACATGACTCACTTTTCAGCCAGGCAGCGTAATACATTTGCTAATCATTTGATTGACCTTCAATCTTATGGTATGGTTATTATCAATATTAGTTCCCTCCCATCTTTCATGCGTTTGCTTTTCGCTTAAGGAAATTGTAAATAATTGAGTTTTGCGATATTTGGAAAAGAATTGATTGCTTTAACATTTCTGTAGGATAATTGAAAAGTGTCTGATTTGCGTCCTTTATTATGGTCTTGTACTTTTGAATTATTTTAGTTCAGTTTTATTGATTTTTTTCAAATCATCAAATAATTGAATAGTCCTTGAAAGAAGGTAAGTATACTTTCTATAAATTAAAATATTCACTAGAATTTTGATTTGTATCGTGTACAGTAAAAATAATTCTAAACAAATGATTGGGGTGACTGAGTCCCCCGCACTACCATTAATGTTAGTATCGAGTATGCGCCTTCTCCCGGGTTAAACTTTTTGAAGTGTTCTCGCTTTAAATGTTAAAAAATAACACAATTATTCTTCATCGGAATTTTATATTCTTTTTCATAATTTAACATTAATTCTAAATGCTAATTGTGTGAGGTTTTTTAATTACAGTTCTTTTAAACAGTTATTTACAATTATAGCATTTATCTAAAAAAAAAATCATTTTTTTCACATTTTTGTATACAATGTCATGCATACAGTTTTACTCTTTTTACAGTTCAGCTATTATATCAAGAATAATGTTTTATTTTTTAAAAAAAAAGTGAACTCGTGCGAAGAGTCGGTGTTTCAGCCAGTATACGTTTGATGTATCAGTACTGAAGAAGATACTTTATAAATAATTTCTTATTACTGAATTTGGCCGCGGTAGCCGAGTGGTATAAGTATTGGATCGTGGCTTGCCTTGTCACGAGTTCGAGCCCAGTACCACTAAAAAGACCCACCATTATTCTTCACTGCATGTTAAATTTGTTGAGAGTTGAAACTTTAAATGCCGTTGGTGTGAGGTTTGTTAGTTAGGTTAGAGAAGGGTGCCAGCTTTATCTAAAAAAAAAAAAAAAAAAAAATCATTTTTACATTTTTGGTGTCATCCACGTCACTTGACCATGGTTCAAAAAATTACGTGGTCCGTCGTCAAAAGCCCTCGTATAGCTGAACATTGCGACGTTAATATTCAATCAATCAATCTTATTACTAAATTAAGAACAAGTTTAATAATTATTAGAGACTTCCACGGGCTTTTCTTGTAGAGGAAAGTTTTTCAAAGGAAGGTTTTAATATCAGAAATTGACACTTAGAGTTATTTTTCTATATTTAGCTGAGATCTATATTTTGTCTTCAAGGCATCCACTGCAGAAAATCCGGTTTGCAAAAGGTAGGATGTTGAAAATGGTAATAGTATAGGAAGTGCTTTTGTTTTCAGTACAGATAATTCCTCATCCACCTCTACCCCAAATTCAAAGAGCGATTTATTACAAAATTGCCCCTTTTAATTTTAATGTGAAATCTATGAAGATTTCTTCTTCGGAAGTTGAGAGCCCTTCTGGAGTATCTTGAAAATAGATCCCTAATTCACTCGTAACTTGCTACCAAGCTGTCCTCATCCAGAAAATACTTTTTAAAATTCTTTGCCAACATAGCTAAATGATTTTACATGTTTTAAAAACAACTTTCACATGTTGTTCTACAGATTTGTAAGTTTTATCACATATCGTGCCGGGGCTTTTTTTCCATCATTTATTTCAGTAGTGGTAAATCCAAAATTTAAGTATTTTTGAGAAGATCGCCTTGATTTAATTTTCGGAACCATGCTCGTTCATCTGTGTACTTGTTGATTCTTTATTATGGTCGAATGTTTGCTTACGACTTAAAAATGTATGTATGATATTGTTTTAATCTACTGCCGTAAATACTTAATTACCGTGAATTACAATTAACGTGGAAATTAAAGAAAATGTACATTCAATCTAGATTCGGTAGCTATAGGAGTATCGAGTCGACCAAAACTGACTGGAATTGTACGAGGAAAAGCATTTTTACATGTTTTGCGCAGACGTCCGATAGGTTGCCCAGACTCACGCAAACGTACCCTATAATGCCAGATGTGATGGATATGATAGAGAGCGACATTGACTAGACTATTTTCCTAATGACATTTGTGCTTTGAGAAATGAATGCTGAAGGAAATAAATCTTTAATTAAATACATCATTTTGCGATCTGTTCCAATTTAAAAATTAGAGAAAGAAAAATAACATAATTCTAAGTAATATATATTTTAAGTAATTTTCTTAAAATATATATTACTTAAAAGTTACATATACACAAAATTTAATATACTTATCGTATTAATTTGTACGGTTTATAATTAAACTCGTATTGTAACTTTAGCGTCTCTCTCTCAAAGTGCATTTTTATTGCAGTAAATACATTATTGTTGTACAGGGGGCGAGACAAAAATTATGAGTGAAAATTGGGTCGCCAGTATTGAAAGTTTGAGAAACACTGCTTTTAATGTATGAGTGGCGCACAGAGTATTTTAGGACTAATTAATTAATACTAAATTAAGAACAAGTTTAATAATTATTAGTTACTTCCATGGGCTTGTCTTACAGAGCAAAGTTTTTGAAAGGAGTTTTAAGATAAGAAATTGACCCTCTGAGATTATTTTCTATATTTAGCTGATATCTATATTTTGTCTTCTAAGCAACCACCGCATTTTGTAATATGTTCCAATTTAAAAATCAGAGAAAGGAAAAAAATAACTTAGTAATTATCCTATTACTTAACTTTTTTGCTTAAAAGTAACATATACAAAATTTAATACTTATGTCATGAATTTGTACGGTTTATAATAAATATTGTTGCTTTATCGTAAAAGTGCATTATTATTGCATTCAGTAAATTATTATGTATAAGGGGGGGCGCGATAAAAATTGTGATTGAAAAGGGGGGCGCCAGTATTGAAAGTTTGAGAAGCACTGCATTAATGATTTATATTTATTAAAAAAATATTAGCGAAACCATTATTCTTCGATTCTAAGGCTAAAAAGCTTATACAATACCTTCATAAATCCTACAGTATTTAGAAACAAGTTAAGACTAGATACATTAAGGTGAGGCAGTACAAGTCAATTGACAAAAATCGTTCAAAAAACCAAATCTAATTTTCTTAGCCTAAATTATTCTTTATATTCTTTTCTATAACATCACAAAATCTGAAAGATCTAAACTTAAAAAGCGCATAATTATGTCAGCTTTTACGTTCGTTTTTATTCACGTCCCTATGGCAAATCAAAATAATTTTAAACTTACTTATCTCAGAAAGATTAAATATATAGTTTGTCTTCATTTAAAATGCTAAGGCTTTTTTTTTCTATTGTGCCTAATGCTTTGATTTTTTTACCTATTGCTAATAGTACATGTAACAATAGTTGGTGTGCGTTTTAGGGAATCAAAGCAATATTTATTTTTTTTAAAAAAATAATTGGACTCAGAATGTTTATACATTTTTTAAGCATTCATAAAAAAAGTATCGTACGGATACCAATCATGTTATCACAGAACCCATACCCACTTTTTTTATACATTGTTTGACGTACTTGTAAATCAAACTTGATGCGTGTATGTAAATTTTTGAAGGAGAAGTATCATTTTAAAATCACTTCACAAATTTTTTCCTTAAAAATTAAATGACTAGCTTTTTATGCAATTTTGAGCCCAAAATCTGTTTTACATAGTTTACACACATAGGAGGCAACCAAAAAAATTTTGAAATTCCTTAAATTAAAATTTTTTGTTTAAATCGTACCATGTCCTCTTAAGAAAACTAGACCTCTCTTTCAACGGTATTTAGAAACACTTCTTAAAAAAGTGTTTTGAAAAAAAAGACACATTTTTCTATATACATGATTTACATTCACACACACACACACACAGGAGAATATTTAAGATAACTTATAACATTAGAAAACAATATAATAGCATTGGGTCACCTATGAAGGTTCAGATATTTAACTGCAGAAAATTTATATATATATTACACATCTCCCACCCATATGACAGCTGAAATGAGAAACATAATGAAATTTTTCTTCTCGAGGACTTTCTGCTTCGCAAAACTAGTAATATCATCTGTAAATGGAATCATGATAAACGGAACAATTGTGCATTCATCCTCAAAAGTACCATAGATCAATAGAAGGAATTTAATTGTAATATTATTCTAGTGGCACATACTTAAATTATCGATCGTATAAGGGCTTAAGATATTTTATCTTTTTATTTTTAGAAAAGTAAATAGGAATTTAAAAAAATTCACGTTTAAAGGTTAATATTCTAGCATTTTCTAAACTATTTCATATAAATTTTGTACAACATTTTAAGAAACTAATTCTTAAAATTTTTAACAAATCATATCCATTTCGTGTAACTCTTGTGATCATTTTTTTTAAAAAAATAAAGCATAGTGCAAAAATTTCCTTATAATTAACAAAAAACAAACAAAAATTACATCCATATTATAAAAACAGAAACGTTCTTTTGAGAAACAATTCATTAATGTTTATTAAAACAAATGTTTATATCTGTTTTTCTATAAAAGTTAATTCTAAGAATTTTTTAGTGGAAAAGAAAAAAAAACTTTTTTTATTAGAACTCATAAAGTTTAAATTATTCTCTTGGAAGTTTCATTTTTGAGAATAAATTTAACACCAGATTGCCCAAATGAAATCATTTTGACTGCTTTTCATTTTCAAATAGAAAATAATTACATATATAATGAACAATTTCTTAGAACTTTTGGAATAAATTTTTATGAAAGTTAGGAAAATTATTTTTATTTGTTAATACTTACTAATAAATTGTTATATGACTGCAAATAATATAAATAATATTAAAAATCAATTTAAAACAAATTTCTTTACATATTAATCATTCTTTCAGAATGCAGTTATTTTGACTGCTTTTGCGCAATATAGGTATGTACGAGAGAAGTTTCAGTCTTTCTAGTGTTAAAATCGGAGATTATTTAACTTTAGAAGCTAGGAATTTGTGTGAAATTGAAATCTTGAACAAAAACTGATAATGCTAATTAATCCATGGAAAATTGCCATTATGTTTAATTTTCATAAAAATATTATACATATATTATTAATATTATGATACAGGTTGGCCATCAAAACCAAAAAAATGAATTTTTGGTTAAATTTAAAGATTAATCAATCACGATTATAATATTTACAACACTAAATGCAATTTACTACGCTTCGGGTATGTAAGATGATCATTTAAATGTGCGAAATGCTTTGCTCTTCTATTTACATCTACTAGCGGCTATCTCTTTCTTTATAGCCATGGCGTTCTCCAACGTCGAGAGCTTACAGCAGTGTTTCTCAAAATGTGGGACATGCCTCCCTGAGGGGTGCGATAAACCTACAAGGGGGGCGTGAGCATAGCGAAAGTAAAATATTAAAAAAAATTATTTACTGGAATGTAGTAAAATAAAATACTTTCTGACATAATAAAAAAATACACATTTACACTGACAGAATTTATATACATCATCTGCGATATTACGTCATCAAAAATAAAATCTTCTACTTAAAAACCTCATTAGCTATCTTTGATACTATAACCAAATAAAAAAGATTTGATTTGATTTGTTGTAATAACATTATGAGAGAATTTTTTCTTACATTTTCTTTTCAAACCGAAAGTGCTATTCTTTCAGAGGAAAAAAAAAACCAAAACGCAGACTCATAATGAAAAAGAAAATTAGGAAGATAAAAAATTCATCACTGTGTTATATTGTTGCCATAAGCTGTAGGCAGCAGAATGAATTTCCTGCGGTTTGACTTTCGAACTTACTTGTACGGTTAGTTACGTCCCTGCTCTTATGTATTTGTTTTTTAATTTAGGGAAGTTGTAAATAAACTATTTCTGCTAAGCTTTTTTCCTTGTAAAGTATTTTTATAATTTTTGGAAAAAAACATAGAGAGCACTTTGAAAGATTAATAGGCCAAGATTTATTTTTATGAGTATTCCCAAACATATAAAGCACAATGAAAAACGTTTTACATATTTTTTAGAATATCCATATTTTAATAAATACACTTTTAATCCGTCAGCGGTCACGCCGAGCACAGAGTGCATGAAATCGGTAATTCTGGCTGCCAGGGTTACGCAGTAACGTTATTAAATTACTCGTTTTTGTGATCACGATATAATATTTTGAACGAGATCTGATATTTGTGAACGAGCCAAACAAATGTTGATGGTTTCTGCTTTGTGCTGTTCTTATGAAATTTTCGTTTTTGAGTATAAACTGGGTTCACGACTGACATTTGTGCGGGGGAACCCCAATGGATTTCGATTTGTTTCCAAGATTAAGCATTTAGAACTGTTTGAAGAAAGGATTTTGAATTGTTCTCAAGATTAAGAATCGTGAACTGTTTTGAAACTTGGCGACATCGAAACTGTGCTGAAGTGAGGGAATTTCAATTATATCCAACATTTAGTAGTAAGTGAACAATTTTGAATCTCTAGTAAATTATTAATAAGTTATACAGTTGAGGAAGTTTATTACAAAAGTGGATGAGAAATGGCGTTTTAGGAAGAGCTTTGAAGGTAGATTTGAAGTGTACGGCGGAAGATTTAGGAGAAACTATAACGGAAGAAATGAAAGTCCCTGCTTTAAAAAAGTTGATAGTAGCATGTAAGGAGTATGAAGAGGTGTTTGCGAAAGAATTATTACACGTAATAGTAAGCGAAAGAGAAAATGAAATTAAACGCCAAGAGAGAGAAGATGAGTTAAAGCGCCAAGAGGGAGAAGATGAATTAAAGCGCCAAAAGAGAGAAGATAAAATAAAGTGCCAAGAAAGAGAAGATGAAATAAAGCGTCAAGAAAGAGAATTTGAATTAGAGAAGTTGAAGATAGAAGCCTCGATAATGAGTAATGGTTTTAGGAGACAGAGGAATTCTAAGAATGAAGGAACAAAAGAACACGTACCAGTTGGATTGCAAAAATTAATGCATACGTTTGACCCCAAAGAAGGTGACATACGTTGTTACCTAATAATGTTTGAAAGAAAAGCACGAAAGGTCCATATTAAGGAAGAAGATTGGGTAACGAATCTTGTTGGAAAAAGCAAACAATTATGAACAAATAAAAAGTATGTTATTAACCCTCTGGGTAGTTAGCTTCCTCCTGAAAAGTTATTCCGAAAGCGTTTACTCTTATTTTGCCGTTCGCTTTAAAACTGCAACAGTCTTCTTTCCTTTCCCCCTTTTAAAACTTGGGAGGTCGAACGGGGACAATTTAATGGCTTAGTTCGGTCGCTTTGTCAAGTAAGAACCAAGAGATCAATCGTTTACAGCTAGCTATAAACAAAATTTATTTTTCTGTCATTTTTTAAAAATTAAATATATATATATATATATATATTTTGGTATTGCGATTTGAACCAGAACTGAGTGAACTTTTATGCCTCGTTGATAAATATAAAAATTGCATTCAGCTACAGTTTTTAAAATGTACTGAAATAAGTGGAGGAATAGAATATTTACATATTATGAATATTTTTGACTGCAGTAAGATATATTTATATTTCAGTTTCTTTGCAATTTGAATAGAAGTTGTAAGCCATTTTGTGAATAGTTTGATATTGAATATAAACCCATAGGCTGTTTAATATTGTAAAGTGTTTTATTTGATACCAGCACACATTAAAATAAGGCTCATTTGCAGTTATATGATCAGCTTTAGTGATATTTAAATTTTCAAAAATAGTCTACACGTACGAAAACATTCTTTCAAAACCACACACCATATCTCATATTATATCTTCCATACAGCAGGAAATATTTGTGTATACTCAAAAAATTTAATACAGGATACATTTCAAAATGTTAAAAATGTTTTTAAAATTTGGTATGGATACATTCAGGACCTGTCGGTTAATTTCACTGAACAAAATCGTTTTAAGTGTACTGTTTTGAAAGACAAAATTAATTAGGGACAACTTTTCTCACAATAGAATTTGTAATGACTGAATTGTGTGAAAATGTAGTTATCGATGTGTGACATTTTTCCTTGTAATAAAAGAAACAGAAAGATAAGAAATAAAACTTTAGTAGAAAATGGTTAGAAGTACTGTGATGCGCATTTGAAGAAAAATATCCCCTATTAAAATTAAAAATTATTGACTGAATGTGTGTTATGTCCATCACAAATGCCGATGTAGAAAAGAAATTTTTATTTAATACAAGAAGTTCGAAAAGGAGAACACTAGGAATGAAAATTTAGATTTTTTCCGAAAAATATTCAGTTAACAAAAAAATATTATTTATATGATTTTAATTAAAATAAATTAAAAGTATTGAAATCCTTTTTATGTTATTTTAAATTAAAAATATAATTGGATAGAGAAAGATCGGTATTATATCATAAATATAATTATCGTATGTATGTCACCGTATGCACCATTTATAGCCTTATTGTTTAAAAAAGAGATAGGGCCTTTGCTCTTTTTACCTCGTTACACTTTTTTAAAAAACAGGAGAGTGAGCGCGTTTTCTTACTTACATATTCAAAAATGAATACAGGATGCTTTTTTCTGGTTCAAATCACGATACCAAAAAATATATATTTTTTCAATTTTTAAAAATTGACAGAAAAATAAATTTTGTTTGAAGAAAATATAATTATTTTTCAACTTCTACCACACTATTTATTTCATTATTTCCTTTTTTACCCTTCATTTTGTTTTAATTTTACTGTGACTGAACATATAGGGGAAACGACCGACATACTAGATTGCCCAAGGCAACTTAACAGCTAGCTGTAAACGATTGATCTCTTGGGTCTTACTAGACAAAGGATCCGAACTAAGTCATAAAATTGTCCCCGTTCGACCTCCCAAGTTTTAAAAGGGGGAAAGGAAAGAAGACTGTTGCATTTTTAAAGCGAACAGCTAAATAACAGTAAATGCTTTCGGAATAACTTTTCAGGAGGAAGCTAACCACCCAGAGGGTTAAGCAAATGCATTTGAAAAATAAAATTTTTTTCTGAAATAAACGTAATTGAAAGAAAAATGTTTAATTGCAAATGAGTTTATCTAAGGGGTATCCCCAAAGTGAGGCAATCCTCAAACTTAAAACTCAAACTCAGTGGCACAACAATCCATGAGGTCCAGGAACTACTATGCCCATCCCAATATACGTGACCATTGGGCGCTGAGGTGCATGAACAGATGTCCCGATTTGGAAGTCTGTCTGAATAGAGACCTTCAGTGCTGTCCCAATTTAGTGGTCTGTCTGAAGAGAGACCTTCAGTGTTTAAGTCTCCAAGCAAGCTTGGTACACATTTATCGACCCAATGTAGCGGGGATGAAAGGCAGAGTCGACCTTGCCCAGCCCGTTAATAGAAACCCAAACCTGTTATGTGGAAGCACGATACACTACCACTCGACCCTATTCGGTGAAAAATAAAACTTAATGTTAGAATCTTATATAATTCCCTAATGAATGAGGGAGTCCAAACTTTTTTTTCATGTAAACTGTTTAGACGGAAATGGTTAATTATGAACATTTCACAAGTTGCATAAATTAAAATTAACTGTTATAGTTTACATAAATTTTTAAGAGTGCAAAAAGTATATTTTGGCTGCACGAATTAATTTTAAAAGGAATACGGTTACGAAAAAGTAGTGCAAATCTATCTAAAGTATGGTTAGTTACCTTAGATATTGTCAAACACAACAAAGTATTGGGATCCAATTCCACCATTCGTTGTTATAAAAAAGTATGGAAAATTACAAGACTTAGTTTTTGCATTTGTAATTTATATATTTTTCCCTGAGAGATTTAAAAGCTAGAGCGGCATCCATCAAAACCACGGTTCCCTCTTTGTTTTTCGAAATCGCCCCTGACTAAGCTGGCTCTGCCATAGTAAGTAAAAATGCAGTATTTTGTTTGTCATGATCATTTTATAGCAGACTGCATTTTTCATGTATTTTAGATGGTCGTTTTATATTTTCTAAATCAATATCTTAATGCCTGAATTTAAAATTACATAAAATTCTTGACATTCGCATCAATGACCATTATAATTTTTATTATTATATGAATGTGTCATCAAATGATTACTTGACTATTATTAACATATTATTTTAACCATTTTATTAATATTAAGTATAGCATAACGCACACAAATTTTCTGAACTTTAAAATAAATATTTCGAAAACAACTTCAGATATACTCAAAATTTTTCATTCATACGCTTTAGCTGCTCAGTTTTGCTTCTATGTAAAACTATATTGTATATTCGTCAACTTTTTTAGTATATTTTTTGCTCTTAGCATGCAGTTTTCAACTGACTTCTATGAAATCTTCGAAATATATTAAAAAATCTCAAAAAAAAACTATATAATAAAATTTGAAATTTATATTATACTCAAAGAATTGCTAGAACTTATGGTAAATAATTTTTAACTGTGTGATACATTTTTTTTTTCGAAATTTCAAATGGAATTTCTAACATAAAATTTCTAGTTTTATACGGTCGAGGTTTTAAAAAAATATCCAGATTTTAATTACTTATTCAGTTAGCCTTTAAAAAAAGATAAATGTTGAGGTATTTTGCATAAATAGATATTTTTGAAGAATAATTCAAATGCTTTTGAATAGCTCGAATTTAAAATTGATTTTTATATTTATTAGAATGCATAAATGTCTAATGTAAATTTTCCGCATATTTTTGATTACCATTTGTTCAAACATTTAAGTTATAAAAAAATTGTGGGAAAATCTTAACATTCATGTTGTCTTTAATGAAAACTGAAGTTCAAGCACTTAAAATTCAAATATAATTCGGTGTATTTTAACAATATATAACTAGACACTGTACGTAAACTTCCCCGAACACTTGGGCTTTGAAATCTAAAAAAAATAACAGTTCTTAATTAGTTTTTTTTTGTTATTATATTTATCAAAGTGTAAGAAAATGTTTCAAATTATTTGATGAATATTAAATTTATTCATTTTTAGTGGTTGGAAAGTTGAAAAGGTTTCAAATTTTAAAATGTTTGGTGTTTTATTAATTTTTTGGCATCTTATAATGAAATAATCATGTTTCAAAAACTGAAAGCATTGATTAAGATAAGAAAAATGAAGCGAAAGAATATACTTAAAAAAAGATATAATTTGGCTAACTATATAAAATAGCAGATTGCCCTGACACGCCCCAACTTGTTACACTTTCAAATTAATATGAAATCAAAAGGGAATTGTAACATATTTTACTTATGCGTTGGGACTTTTGAAAACCTTTAAAATACAAGCTAACAAACAAACACTTCCTGGGGTCTAAAGAAATTTTTCCTCAATTTCTTACGATTGCTCCAGGGTCAAAACACGGGGTTCCCTGCGAGCCATAAAACTTCCTGTCAGTGTCCTGCTGTGTTACTTCCACCGTCCCTAATTATATTTCAAGATGTTAAACCTTTAAAAGGGGGAAAGGATTACAGAAAAGTACGGCTCAACCACTTTTGAAAATGTTCTTTGAAGGCAAAAAAAACCCGTGCAGTGCATTTTCGAAGCATCTTTACAATGACGGAATTTTCTGTGCTAACCTCTTGGAGGGTTAAAAAGATTTAAATTGAGCCCAGAGGCATTTAAAATAAAATTTAAGAGGTATTTCAAATCGTCCGAGAACTCTTGGCGAGATTTTGGATTTGAGTTGGCGACCTATTTTAATGAGTGGATTTCGGGACTAAAGATCTACGATTTTGACAGGCTGAAACAACTTGTCATTGTAGCGCAGATAAAGGAACAGGTTTCCAGGGATACAAAGCAACATTTTATTGATGACTGGAGTAGAATTGTTACAGTTGACGATCTTACTGAGAAGTTAGATGATTATATGAAAACGCAAGGCACACACACACAATATAACCAGGCCACTAAATCTACTTTGTCTCAACCGTATAGAAATTCCTATCGGGAAAAATCTAGCATGTTTAAAAGAAGATGTCATACATTTGGCGAAGGATACAGACAAGAATCAAGCAACCGCAGTGGATATGATAAGCGAAATTCTTTCCAAAAACCAGTTACATGTGTCAATTGTGTACGAGTAGGACATTTTGCGAGATTTTGAAGGGATTAGAAAGACGGGAGAGGAAAGATCGAGGGTAAAGTTGCTGAGGTAAAGGTATCTGAGGTGCAAGTGTCAGAAGTCAAAGTAGTTGAGGATGAAAGCAAAATAGTCACAGCGAGATTCATCGGCGAAGTTGTAAGGGAAAACAAGAAATGCAGCGCAGTTCAACTAAAATTGTCTGATCTTAAAATACTAAAATTTCGTATGGTGGAATAGAATATGAAGCTGTTGTGGATTCAGGTGCACTCTTCAGGAAGCATGCAATTTTGCAAGGCGAAAAAAAGGAGGATATGTGATAGAAAATGATATCCTGTACCATGAAGAGCTATTGGGCGGAAATAGAATAAAACAGTTAGTAATTCCTGAAATGAGGAAGAAGAAAATACTAGAAATTGCGCATTAATCAGTGTTCGGATCACATCTAGGAGCTCATAAAGCAATTTAGAGAATCAAATTTTCGTTTTATTGTCCAGGAAGGGTAATGGAAATTGAAGCATATTGTAGTTACCGTCATGGTTGTCAGCTTAGAAAAGTAATTCGTTCGGTTGACAAAATTCCGATAACACCTGTGTCTCGTCCTGAATTGCCATTCCAAGTAGTAAACGTTGATTTAATTGGTCCTGTAGATCCAGTATCATCACAAGGACATAAATACATACTTTGTTTAATGGACCAGCATTCTAGATGGCCGGAAGCAATCCCACTCAAGTCACTAACGGCTATATTCAGTAGAACAGGAATTCCAGAAGTGATCGTAATGGACAATGCAACAAATTTTACAGCAAGTTTAACGCAAGAGTTTTTGAAGATTTTAGGAGCTTGTCCGCGTTTTTCAACACCATACCATCCAGAAGGAAACGGGTTAATTGAGAGATGGAACCAAACTCTCAAAAACATGTTGCACCACATTATCAGAAAGGAAGGAAGAAGTTGGCATAGACATGTACCGTTTTTACTATGTGCTTATCGTGAAGGTCCAAACGCAACTATATATACCGGTACACCACCTTTTCTACTAATGTATGGAATAGATCCGAAAGGACCGTTGTCTATACTGAAGTCAATTTGGACTGGGAACACGTTATTACCTCTGAATATGAAGGGATCAGTAGAGCAGTGTTTCTCAAACTGTGGGGCGCGCCCCCTGGGGGGGCGCGGTAACCCGGCAAGAAGGGCGCGAGCATATTGAAAATAAAAGGTTTAAAAAATAGTTTTTTGGAATGAAGTAAAACAAGATGCTTTCTGACATAATAAAAAATACACATTTTTACACTGATATAATTTATTTTTATCATCTGGTGATCATCAAAAATAAAACATTCCACTTCAAACGCTCATTAGCTATCTTTGATCCTATAACCAAATTGAACAAATATTTTGTAGGCTTTGCGGTCAATATGAGAACGATGAGAGACTATTTTTAACGTTTTTTTAACGATATCAAACGATGAGAGATTTTTTATTACGTTTCTTTTAACCTAAAATATTACTTTAGCTGACCTTCGAACTTACTGGTATGGTTATCTCCGTCTCTTTTCTTAGGGAAGTTGTAAATATATATATATAATATATTTCTGTTTCATCTTTTTTCCATGTGAAAGAGTTTTATGATATATGGATAAGCATGAGTATTCTGAAACATATAATGCATAATGAAAAACGTTTTACACAATTATTTTTTTAAAACATGCTACACTTTCCCCATGAACATTTTTGTAGTTTTGATTGCTGTGTTGTACAACTTCTTATGGTTTATAAATGTATATAATCAGAATATTAAAAAAATGGGCATCTGTGATCCCTATTAAAGGAAGTTGAAACTGATCAAGCAATTGAAGAACCTACTGAAATAATGCATATTAATCAAGATAGCGAAAGTAAATATCAGAAAAGCGTGAGACATGAAACGTTTGAGTTGATTTTTTGAGTTTAGCTAGAAAATAACGTTCCTGCGTTGTTAGCGAAAAGTGTCTGTGATTTATGTTCTTTATTAAGGGCATTATTTATTTGGAACATTAGTTTTATTGGATTTTTTCTCAAATTTTCTAAGAAAAATTGAAAAGTCCTTGAAAGTAGGCAAGTATATTTTCTCTTAATTAAATTATTCACTGGAATTGTGATTTTTATAGTGTATAGTAAAAATAACTATAAAATAAATTATAGTTTTAAAAACAAACTAAAGAACATGCTTTTATAGTGAATCGAGCTAAAAGCAATATATATATATATATATATATAAATATATATATATATATATTATTACTTAAAAGTAAGATATACAAAATTTAATACTTATCTTATTAATTTGTACGGTTTATAATTATGATCGTATTGTAGCTTTAGCGTCAAAGTGCATTATTATTGCATTCAGTACATTATTAATGTATAAGGGGCGCGCGATAAAAATTGTGATTGAAAAGGGGGGGGGCGCCAGTAGTGAAAGTTTGAGAACCACTGCAGTAGAGAGTTATTTGGAAAAGCTAAAAGAAAAGTTAGAAGTAGCAACCCATAAAGCAAAGTTAACAAGTGGCATGCAACAAGGTCGCTAAGCTTAATATTACAACAGACAAAAGAAACTTCGGTAATTTGCACCAGGAGATGAAGTGCTTGTTTTGATACCTGATTCGGTGAATAAGCTATATGCTAGATGGACAGATGCAGTTAATGTATTTAAAAGAGTAAAACCAAATTAATAGTATTTGTAGATGGTTGGAGGTAATTTGAGATTGCTGCATGTTAACAAGATAAGAGAATACAGAGCGAGAGTTCAAACGGTTGGAGTTGTTTATGATATTGATGATGAATTCGGTGAGATATATGAAACGCCAACAGTGTTCCTGCAGCTGACTAATGACGAATGACGAAGTATTGGACAGAGTGAAGTTGGATTACCTATATAAGGAGCAACAAATTCAACTAAAGGATCTTTTACATCGACACAGAACGTTGCTTTCTGGAAAAATAAACAGAGCTAAAGTTAGTGTACGTGTGATAAAACTGAAGACTGATGAGGAGACGATGAAACCCAAAACTTGTAAGATACCAGAAAACTTAAAGAGAAAATAAGACGTGCAGATACACGAATTGTTAGAGTTAGAGCTGATTGAACCTGTTGTAAGTGAAATAGCACACCCTGTGGTATGTGTTCATAAGAAGGATGGAACAATTCGGTTATGCATAGATTTCAGAAGCTTGAATGCCCTTACCGTACCGGACGCATATCCAATACAGAATATGATGGAGTTTAATTTCTTAGTAGGGAAGAAAATTTCATTACTGTACTAGATATGTTGAAAGGATATTGGTCTATACCAATGGAAAACAGCAGCAAGCATCTAACAGCCTTCCGAACTCATCGCGGACAATACCAGTGGAATGTGTTACCATTTGGGTTAAGAAACGCTGCTGCACCTATCAGAGAGCCATGTCTAAAGTGGTTCAAACTATATCTGATTTTGCATGTGCGTATATCGACGATTTAGCAATATTCTCTGATATGTGGGAAGAACATTTAAATTATCTAGAAGCAGTTTTCAAAAGATGGAGCATTTTAACTTCTCAGTGAATTTAGGAAAGTGTGAGTTTGCAAGACAAAAAGTTAAATACTTAGGACATGTCATTGGTTCAGGTAGACATTTCCCTGACAACGAAAGAATATATAAAAGTGATTCACAACTTACAGGCATCAACGACCAAGAAACAACTGAGAAGTGCTTTGGGATTTTGCAATTTTTATAGACAGTATATTCCGAACTTTGCAAAAATTGCTCTACCATTGACGGAGATCACTAAAAAGAAAGTCCCTAATGAGATTCCATGGAGCAAGGAGGCTTAAAATGCTTTCAAGGAGTTGCACTATGTGGAATTACAGAGTTGCAGGTCCCAGATATAGAGAAACCGAATTACGTGCATACATATGCTTCTCAGACGGCGTTCGGATGCTGTCTAGGTCATTTGGATGGAGAAGACAACATTCATCCCATAGTTTTTGGGAACCAGAACCTGAACCCAAGCCAACAAAAGTGGTCAACATTTGAAAGGGAAGCGTATGCTATTATTTGAGCTCTGAAAAGATTTGAAACTTTACTGTGTGGAGCAAAGAGTTTCTTACTAACCGATCATAATTCTTTAGTATTTCGCACTAGTGCTGCACCCCAATGTCCGAGGTTGCAATGGTGGGCGTTGGCCATTCAACGCTATGACATTGAAAAGCAAGCCACATGAAAGGATTTAAACTAGTTAATGCAGATGCACTCTCTAGACTGTAAATGTAAATTGTACTTAAATAAAAACTAAGAAGGATTTAAGATTAATTTAGGTTTTAAATATTTTCTTAGCTTTATTGTTAGATGATTAAGTTAAGAAGAATATTTGTGTAAAATTTAATGTTGAGTATTTTTATGTAAATGTATAATATTAAGTTAGTGAGTAAACAGTGTTTTATTTTGGGTGTAACGTGTGACCCTTAGATTGTTTTAGCCATATTTTATCTTTAGATCTAATATGACTCTCGGGGGAAGGTATCAGGGTTATGCAGTAATGTTATTAAATTACTTGTTTTTGCGATAACGATATAATACTTTGAACGAGCTAATTTTATATCTGTGAACGAGTAAAAAAAACTGTTGGTGGCATTTGCTTGAAATAAAATGTTGAATTTGTGCTCTTATAAAATTTTCGTTTTTGAGTTTAAACTGGGTTCACGACTGACACTGGCTAAACTGTTTAATTTTTACTAATGGCCCTGACACTATCCTCCTGTTTGACAGTTTTAACGTGATTTAAAATGTATTTGTCACATTTCTCCCTCTTTTTTGGGGGCGACACACGTTTTTTTTTTACAATCTTAAGGTACTTGTTTTGACTGAATTCCTGGTTTGATAATTTTTTTTTCCAAATATTTTCTGTGTCCTTTAAAAAAGGTGAGTTATACTTTCGCTTAATTAAATTATTCACTGGAAATACGATTTTATAATGTACTATAAAAATAATTATAAATAAAAAGGATTGGGGTGACTCAATAACCCCGCTCGACCATTAGTATCGAGTTCGTGCCTTCTCCAAGGTTAAAACATGTAGAAGTCTTTCCGCTTTAAATATTAAAAATAATACAATTATTCTTCTTCAGAATTTTTTTATTGTTCATTATTCAACATCAATTCTAAATGCTAATTCTGTGAGGCTTAAAATTACAGTTCGCTTAAAGCTATTTATAATTTGAGCAATCATTTAAAAATCTTTTACATTTTTGTAAACATTATCGTGCACTTGGCTTTACTCTCCTTACAATTCAGCGATTATATCAATGTGTTATTCTCTTATAAATGAACTCGTACAAAGAGCGGGTACTTCAGTCGGTATACTTTTAATGTATCAGTTCTGCACAGAGTATTTTATAACTAATTAATTAATACTAAATTAAGAACAAGTTTAATAAGTATTAGCGATTTCCATGGGCTTGTCTTACAGAGCAAAGTTTTTGAAAGGGATGCTTATGATTAGAAATTGACCCTCTGAATTATTTTTCTATTTTTAGCTGATATCTATATGTTGTCTTCTAAGCAAACACCACATTTTGAAATATGTTCCAATTTAAAAATTAGAGAAAGGAAAAGTAACATAATAATTAGCATATTACTTAATATATTTATTTTGCTTAAAAGTAACATATACAAAATTTAATACTTACGCCATTAATTTGTACGGTTGTATAAAGATTGTTGCTTTAGCGTCAAAGTGCATTATTATTGCATTCAATACATTATTAATGTATAGGGGGAACGCGATAAAAATTGTACTTGAAAAAGGGGTGGGGGAAGGCGCCAGTATTCAAAGTTTAAGAAGCACTGGCTTACAGGCAGTATAGCTTCAACAACAAGTGTCATTAAAAACGTTCAAAGCAGCTTTCCCCAAAACGTTCAGAGCAGCTTGCCCCAAAACGTTCAAAGCAGCTTGCCCCAAAACGTTCAGAGCAGCTTGCCCAAAAGCGTTCAGAGCAGCTTGTCCAAAAACGAAAGCAGCTTGCCCAAAAACGTTCAGAGCAGAGCACAGTCTTTCTTGCAGCTTGGTGATAGCGGCAGGTACTACACTCAGTTTTGCGGTCCTTCAGATGACTCTGAAAATAATAATAAAAATAACAAAAATAAAAACAGAAGAACTATATATATAGAATAAAATATCTGAAAAGTAGTGTTAGAGTCTATGAGTTTTTCGTTAGCTCCGATGTTCTCAAAATGATTATGGTTTATCTATCACTTCATTCTTCTTTGTCTATACTCATTCCTGAGTAATTAAATCCGTTCGTCTTACTTTTTATCTTCTACGTTTTCCTTCTTTATTTTTTTCAACGTCTGTCTTTCATTTATTTCTTTACTTCTTGTACATCTTTCGACGTTTATTGTTGAAGATTTTGTAATAATCGGATAAATTGTTCCACAACTTAAGGAATTCCGCAAACGTCGACAAGCAGTTGGTCCTTTATGACTTCAACCTTTCACTATAATGAATGCGTTTCCTCCTTTACCCTTAAAGCTGAAAATAATACTAAATTTAAACAAAAAATGTTTTTAGAAAGAAGTAATTTTGAACTAAAAAGTATATTTTTCAAAAAGTATGAAAATTTAAAACGTTAACAAAATACTACTGTCAGCATTAATGTACTTTACACATACCATAAAAAAATCCGACGTACAACAGGCACCGTCCTTATACGAAGAAACCTGAAATATACGTGTGCAATGCTTTATTGTTTTTAAGTCTTTCTTCGATGTTTTATTCCAAGCTTTAGAAAATAATTATATATTTATAGAATTACAACTCTTTAAGTTCATGAGGTTAGACATTTCTTGTAAATAAATAATATTTGATTCATGTAGAAATCTAATTTTTTTCTCTGTTAATCTTTTTTTTAAAGCTTTCATTTTTATATTCAGCTTATAATGTGCACCTGTTAATTTCGATCATTTTTTGTGTGCTAAAAGGGCCCGTTATATGCCGGATTTTTTGGTGATAAAATAAATTCATGAAAAAATAATCTGTCGCCCAACCTTATATGTAATTGATTTTTTCAATTCCTACTATTAGCTCCCACTCTCTATATATTTATTTATTTATATTGGTAGAATTTTTATATACATGATTTTATTTTGGATGACAATACAATAATTTAATTATAATTAATAAACTTAATTGATTAAAACTAATTATTTTAAGAATTACAAATACAGCTACGTTGGCCTCATTTTTGGCGCTTGTGTCAAGCCTTGAAAATGTTTTTTACCCACGTTTTACAGCATTCGATTGAACTGAAATTATAAAATACATGATTTTTTTTGGATGACCTTACGATACTTTAATGATAAATAATAAAAAATTAATTACCACACATCACTTAATATTATGATTCTGTCATATGTATATACATATTTATATTAATTATAACTATTTAATAGAAAGAAGTTAAAATAAAAATTTTCTTTGTTAATCTAAGTAGGAATTAACTTAAATTTTTTTTGTATTACTTGTGTGTGTGTGTGTGTTTTAGAGTTCCTCACTGCTCATTTTACTGTTACGGTTTCATCTTGGTGTATAACAATTCCGTATCCAATCATTTCACGATAATCTGACCATCATTTGGGGCCATCTTGAGTCACCATGAGTAATTAAATAATATAAGTTTCCTACAGCCAGACGGGTAACGATCATCAACTGCACTGTACAAAAGGCCCATCACTAATTCCCTCTGATAAGCACTTTAGTGATTGGTTTCGTAAGGCAAATTCGTGGAAATGCTTTCAAAGTATATTCTGCCTTAATTAACTGACGTGTTGCTGGAAATGCAAGAATACTACTGAGTGTTTGCTCAGAGAGAAACAGAATTTCTAATTGAAGAGGCTGTAGTGTAATATCAAGCAGTAAAATAGGCACAAAAAAACTAATATTAATAAATAAAGTAAGAAATATCTTTAAAATAACGGTCCAAATTCCTTTTCGCGTTATCATTTTTGTAGTAGTTTAGGGAAATTTTCGGTAGTTAAAATTTTGCAAAATACAATGCATATTAAATCCTTCCTATTACAACTTTATTATTTTTTTTTCATTTTATTTAAAAAACAACTTATTTTCCCAATCAGAGTTAATATTTATTATTAAATTGCAATGAGAGATATTCAAAATTCCCAGAAGGCTTTTAATTATGTGTCCATTGTACTAATGTTTTTTTCTCTTTATATATTTCTCTTAAATGTTTTCATTGATAAGGACATAAAATTATCACCAAATCATAAAGGAGTTTTCCCCTCTGAATACCCCATAGTCTTGAACTTGTGAATATAGCCAAAACTATTAAATAATTTAATCCGTATTGTTACCTTAACAATGGTTATTTATCTCTAAGTGTCTTAACACGGAATTATAACAATACATATTCCATATCAATAAACACACATACACACAGACTACTTCAGTTTTTTTTTTTTTTTAAATGTCAATAAAAATAAAATACCATTGCTGCCAAAGTTTCCTTCTTTAGTATCTCAGTTTATTGGTTCATCCTTGAAAAGGAAATTTCAAATCAAATTATAATATACACAATTGCATTTATACCACTTGTTAATTATTTTCTGCTGTTATTTGATTTTTATGAAAAGTGAGTTTTACTACGTAGAACAGGTATATAATATATATTTTTGTCATCCCGTGTTAGGACAATCTAGTGGAAGAAATGTTCTTTTGATTTTAACACAGTATTCCTTATTATTCAGTCAAAGCATTCAACATAAGCTTCTAGTTAAAATTCAAAGAATTAATTTGTCTGAAATAAGGGCCATAAAAAGGAAAATGTGCAACTCATAATAATCGGATTACAAACACAAGCACACACACACATGCATACACACACACATACACACACAAATATATATATATATATATATATATATATATATATATAGTGAAATGACACAATATGCATTAATATTAGCATTTTTAATTAATTATACAGTTATTTAATAGGTTGCGCCACATGTGTTTAATAAATTAATAATATTATATATTTTTTAAATATTCTTGTGCATGTCCTGTAATCCTTTTGTTTCTTTAAAATTTTATACCAATATTTATAGTCGTTTAAATGTACATATAAATGCATATAGACTTCATATTATTATATCATAATTAACTAACTTTACTTATATGCGGTACTGTTTTTACTCTTGCTGTATTTGGCGGGAAACATAACATGTTGCTATACTGACGAAGTAAGTATTACTATCTACTGTATTGCATCGAGTTTAAATATATACCAGTAAATATTAGCAGGCTATAGTTTAATCGTTATATTTTAATGGTATAGTGTACTTTATTTGTAATATACAATTTCTACTAATATTATTATTTCCCTTCTTTTTGGCTCAGTATATAGAAAATTCCAGGTATATATATATACATTCCTTTTGAACAGTTGGATTGTGATTCTCCTAATTATTGTAACTGGTACATATTTGTCACCACGTTTTTTGATAAATAACACATATTGTAAAATCCGGCATATAACGCTCATTTTTATCACAAAAAAATGAAATAAAATGTACGGTCATTAAATGTTTATATGCTAGGTATAAAAATGATAGCATTAAAATAGGAAGGAGAGATGCATATTCAAAATTAGACTCCTATATACACTGCTGCACACCGTAAATGCAACACCAAGAAAGACAAGAGATAGCACAACCAAATTTGTTTTGTAGATAACATGTTGACCAAGTAACAAATGATTAAATTTACAGACTTCTGTGAAGTGTGGTTCCTGCCAGAATCAGTAGCCAGAGTAGCTGCCATTGTTGGAGATCACCACTGCCACACGCCTCGGCATTGATTCAAAGAGACTTTGGATGTGCTCTGAGTAACAGCAGACCAATCAGCTTCCACACGTTGCCAAAGTTCATCTGGTGTGGCAGCTGGGGGTGTAATCTGAGTCAATCATTGAGCAACCATGGACCACATGTTTTCTATCGGCAAAAGATCCGGTGAGAGAGCCGACCAGAGAAGCAATTCAAGCTGCTAATTAACGAAGAACATTTGGACAATGCGTTCCACATGTAGTCGTGCATTATCCTGTTGAAATATCGCTGTGGCCAAGCCAACAACTGGCTCCAACACCTCGGAGATGTAGCGCTGGATGTTTAAAGTACCGGTAATTCGTACTAGAGGAGTATGAGAGTGATATCCAATCCCGCCCCATACCATAATACCCGGTGCAGGACCAGTGTGGTAGTACATAACGCAGCTGTTCAAACGGCGTCGAATGGTACGTGCAGAAACTGAATGATGCGTTACAGACTCAATGTGCTGTGCTACGGTTCATGATGTGACTGAGCGATTCGTCACTTCCACGCGCACAATTTGCCTGTCCTCACCTGAAATAGTGCACTGAGGTCGGTGCAATCAACAACGTCGGTACGTCGAAACCCTCCTGCATCGAACAATCACATATCCGCATTACAGTTGTTTGGTTTCGTCCAACAAGACTACCGATTTCCCTGAAACACAATCCACAATCTCGGTAGGGCACCATCCTTCCTCTGTCGAACTCGAATACTTGATCAAAAGCTGATCGCTGTCTTCTACGAGACATAACTGATCGTTTTTTGAAAAAAAAGAGCACAAGGAAAAAAAAAACAATTGCCGAACTTGAAATCATCGAAATCTTTAAGCCTTAAATTACGCTTTGAGGTGGCGCTACAGGTGCGCGTGATGAGTGTCTGCGCTGAATTTCTAATAATTTTCCTATCTCACCTCCGCTAATGCATGTTGTAAATTTCATGTTATTTGCATGCTTCCTTCAGAGTGTTGTATTTACGGTGGCCAGTCGTGTATATCGAAATACTGTTTGTTTAAGAGAAATTGCATTCCTTTTGAGCTGAAAGGATTGTAGTGCTAGAAGAATATTATTTTATTTAAACTTGGGATAATACCTCGACTACAAAACATAAGAGCATTGCTCATGAACATTTCAAGTTTCTTTGAAAAAAGGGGGTGAGCATTATACGACAAATGTGCATAAAAAATAAAATAATGCAGCTAATAAATATTGTTGCTCGTATAAGCCAGTATTCACTATATAGACGGATTTTACAGTACCTTAATATGCTAGATATTTAAACGGAAGCCAATCGAGATATTGAGAACTAAAACTCCTTTTAGCATACTTGAATTTACTCATAATTGTTTCAATTATTCTTGCTAATTAGTTTTCCGGAAAATTCCCCACCTTTATAGTTTTCCCTCATTCATTAAATATTTGCTTATAAAATTCTTGGAATTAATATATTCGACACAGTCCTTTGCTCTCTGAGCTGAATTATTATAAAAATTAGTTTATATCCGGGGCGGGTATTAAGTCGATCGCGATTGACCAGTGAACCGCCAAGACATTTTGGAGTGACTGCCTTCACTAAGACCTAAGACGCGCATACTAAAAGAAAGATATGGGTGAGACACTTATGCCAACTAGACTGGAAAATAGGCTTTTCACGATTTATGTGATTGTGTGCAGATGACACATGTACCATTATTGGAAGCGTACGAGGACGTTTTAACATACTTTCTGGCACAAGAGCGAACAGTGATTACCGTGATGCCTGCCGTGGAAATGATTTCCCCCCACACGCCGACTAAGGAGAAAATAATGGTTGATTAGCTCTTCCCGCGATAACACGGGATTAGTTAATGAAACATCACCCTACACTCCACGTATCCTTAAGATTAGAATCTTGTGTTGACATTGTGCCCGACGATAGCATGGCGCCCGGCAGTAAACGTGTTAAGTACATATGTCATTGGTTCATGTGCGTTCGCTATATTGAATCCGTTCACGGAGTAGCACTTGTTCATAGTTTCCAAAACAAGGAATTTGAAAAAGAAAGGGAAACAATACATTTTTTTTCAACCGAAGGAAATATCATAGCAACAGCCTTTTGACACAAATGGCCTTGCAATGCAGAAGAAAGGATTGTCAGATAAAACTTATATCTAATAATTTGATGCTTTTACTTAGACTCTGTCAATGTTACAGAATTGTAAATATACGTAAATATGATTTGTCATTGTACATTTAAACAATTTTTAGATTAACCAGTTAAGTATGTGGCGTGATTAAATGAAAGTGATTCAAAGCGTCGCATGCGAACGATTTTAAATATATTTTTGTGAAACAAATGTGACAGTGAATGAGTATGTAGTACACATGTGCGTGCCTAACCTTCCACTGCATTCGAAAGGACGTGGAATTCATTTAAAAATGGTTGGTGTGGATGCAACTGCGCCGAAAACGGCTCAGTAGGCTGTGATAAAGTTTTTAACCCTCGAAGGGTATAAGCCGAAATGGGACTGAGTTAACAGCATTTGTTGGGCTATAGGCATCACGGTGACGACTTTCTGCAGCACAAAGAAAAGGAGATGAAACCTGGTGTCACCACTTTCAACCGGAACTGAAGTCCGTCAGTATGCAAATGAAACATTACGAGTCACTTAGGCAAAAAAAAAATCATAGCTCGGCAATTAGCCGGAAAGGTAACGTTGACGGCATTTTTCAATATGTAGGGACTTCCATTACTGTAGTTTAAGTAGGCGGACGTCTGCATCAATGCTCAGCGATTCACCCAAACACTACTACGCTGCATAAGTCTATCAAAACAAACGTCCATGTATGATGTCATAAGATGTCATTGTTCTACACGACAATGCAATGCCACATAGCACCAAGCTGTGTAGGGAGGCACTGAACATAAAAAGTGGCAAGTCCTGGAACACTCAGCTTACAGTCCAAATCTGTCGCCTTGTGGCTATCACATCTTTATACCGCTGAAAGAAAGCCTAATGGGTCAACAATTTCACTCTAACGATGACGTAAATGCTGCAGTTCTTAACTGATTCCATGATCAACTGAAGGCATTTCTCTCGGACGGAATTCATAAACTTCCTAAGCTATGGGATACCTACCTAAACGCTATGGATGATTTCTTTTAATAAACTTTGTATGCATTTCATTCATTAAATAGTGTTGTTTCTATTTATGTGTCTGTCTCATTTCTGTCCCTACGTATCTTGTGGATACACACCTCGAAACGCTTTCCTTTGAACACCCATTATCCAAGGAACCCACAGATTTATTAATATTATTTTCTATTCAATATGGCTTGTATAACATGAATAAAAAAAATAAGTGATTTATAGATTGTCGTTATTTGTTGTTTCTAATGCCATCTGTATGGCGGAGTAAAATCGTGGTCCACGAAAAGGCTAGAGTTTTACGCCTGTTGTTAGCCGTAGTTTTGAGTACCATACTGGTTAAATTATGATTTGGCTAAGTTCCATCTCAATTTTCAGGCATGATTGGAAAGAAGCCCCAAACTCTCTTTCCCTTCCATCAACCTCACTAGAGGGCTTGCAGGTGAACGACTATTTCGATTTCCCTATGCCGTAATGACACTATACATTTGCAATTACCCATTAATTCTTCAAGATTTGGAACCAACTAACGACGCAGCAGTCTGTGTCACTAATCACTGTATGAGATGGACGGGATTTTAAAAGAGCTTATCACACGTGTGTTTGGCTGCGGTTGCCTAGTTGACAAAGTTACGGACTTGTGGCTGGTGTATCATGAGTGCAAACCTGGTACCATTGAAGACCCGTCGAGAAGGGGACGAAGCACTTAAAATGAAAAGAGGCTCAAACATCCTCCCGTTGGTGTGATGTGGAAGTTAGGAGTTAGGGTGTCAGTTCAGGTGTTGTCCTCGTCCCTTGACCACGGTTTTAAATCACGAGGTCCGTCGCCAAAAGCCCTCGCGTATTTGAATAGTAAGACGTTAATATTCACTCACTCACACGAATGCTTGTCATACAAACCTGTATTTAAAGACATTATTTGAAGTACATATACAGTAGTAACATATATAGTCCGCGTTATATATAGCTAAAAATTGTTTTAAGCTCCAACATTAAGCTTTCAAAGGGATTAAAAACGTTCATATAAAATATGTCCCTTGATTTAAAATGGTCATGAAATTCTAAAATGGAAATGTGTATTTATATTTTACAAAACGTCTATTTCTGCAAAACTCATTCGTTTCCTTTTTTTCATTAAAAAAAACCTTGGTTGTAATAAATAGATTTCACCGTGATCAAATAAATTTAAGAAAAAATTTGCAATTAAATTATGTGGCAAGTAAATACGAATAATGAAGAAAAAAATGTTAGAGAAATAATATGCCAAATTATTTAAAACTTATTGCGGATATTTGATGTAAAATGTAATAACATAAGGAAAATTGCACTATAATGAATATTTTGAAACTATCTATCAACTTTTTAAACACATCTAACATTTAGTGTTGAACTAAAACAGTAGTTAGAGAAAATACAAATCCTAAATAATTCTTTTCACAAAGTTAATATTTAAATTTAAGTGATTATTAGAAATGTACTTTCCAGGTCAAATATTATGCTAAAATTACAAATTGCTAAAATTATACCATTAGAAATCGACTTTAACCATTGGTTCGTTGTAGTTGAGGAATGTTAGTACACTCTGTAGAATAATCCTGGTAACAAATCATTTGACCGCATTGATCCACATCACCGATTAAACAGGTTAGCTATCCTATAGGCGGAAAGGTAATGGCCACCTGCTGTGTTCTCCACAGGGTTCATTGCTAATTCCCTCAGATTAGCACTCCAATGATCGGTTTCATAATCAGACTTACCCGTGTAGCTCCTTACGGAAGTATATTCGACACTAATTAACTGATCTGCTGCTGGCAGAATACAGATATGACTGAGTGCCTCTTCATCGAGAGGGAGTGCCTGATTGGATATTTTACACAGCAATATTAAGGATTAGAGAAAGACCGGACATTAAGTTGAGTACACAGAATATCATTTTAATGAATGCGTATGTTATAAATTCGGTTTAAAGTATTTTATGTAACTAATTGGTTTTATACTTGTAGCAATCCCATATGTATTAGAAGTTGTCATGTTTTTGGTAATATTCTCGTGAATTAAATAAAAAAAATTGTTATATATATATATATATATATATATATATATATATATATATATATATATATATAATAAAAGAAAAAAATATATGAATTTGAACATTTTTGCTGAAGTCAAAGAAGGTAAATTTTTAGACGATATTGATTTTACAATTTAAATTATCCTAAAAAAGTCTTAAGACGGAAAGTAAATATTGTGTGCTTGTTAATTAGCATCTCAAAATACAATAATTTTTTTCAAGACTAAATTTTTAGGGATAAAATACATTGTTTTTAGATATATAAACAACCAAAACGTAGCAGTAGTTATTGCAAATAATTTCAATCAGAAATAAAGATAATTATTTTGCTTTTATTATTTAATTATATTTATTTAAATATATATATATGTCATACCTATATATTATATTTATGTATATATATATAATATATAATATATATATTTATTTATTTATTTATATATATATATATATATATATATATATATAAATAAATAAATAAATATAATTGTACATATGTATAATATATAATATATACATAATATAGAATGTATACATATATATAATATATAGATATGACATGTTTTTTGAAGTCAAAATCAGACTTAGTTTTAAAAAAAGATCTTTATTTGATGAAATCTATACAAGCCCTGACGCTGAGATGGCAGACAGAAACAAGAACGCCCACGTGTTTTTAAGTGGGTTAACACTTAAAAAAACACAGATGCGGTAAGTATCACGGATTTTATGATTGAACTTGAAATTTAATGCTGACATATGGGGCTGTTATATCTATCAATCTTTAATTAGACATGTTTATTGACTAGGCCATATGTTTGGAAGAAATAAATGGGTGATTAGTTTCATACTTGCAGATGAAATGAAAAAATAGGAGTTAAGTACTAGATAGGGAATTTAATTTTTAATCTAGTTTAATTATCCTTATATATATATATATATATATTCCAATGACTTTTTTGTATCTACATTTGTTGTGGCTGCTGAATTGCAATTTCTTACTTCTTTAGCGCTGTGGGTTCTAGTTATTCTTCACTTTTATTTTATTATACTATATATATATATATATATATATATATATACTCCTATAATATTGCTTGAAAGAAGTACTGCTAATTTTAATAATACTAGAGGGACGTGGAGAGAGAGTGGATATTATTACTGTAACAAAAATGACACGGCGTGGCCATTAGTGACAATTAGTGTAAGGACGATGTATATTTTATGGTGTTTGATGTTATACATATTGATGAGATTGACGAATCAGTCATGTGTTTATTTAAATTTGTTTTATTTCACATCTTAAAACACATAAGCATATTAAACATGAAACATAAAGCATGGAATGGACGACACAGTATAGAACAAAGAAAATGAATGCACAACGCGTGACAGTTGGTTACATGTTGGTGGCAGACGAAAGAAAGTAGGTCAAGATTTCCAGGATCACGCTATTTATACCCAGCTGGAAATCACATGATTTGAATGGGTGGATGGATGTAATTCTAAAAGTCCCCGTAATTTGGGTAGCTAGTTAAAATATTTAAACGGTTGACCTGAAGGACTTGACCATAGTTAAATCAAAAGCTATTTAAGATTAAATTACTGGAATTATTACACACACACACACACACACACACACACACACACACACACACACACACACACACACACACACACACACACACACACACACACACACACACACACACACACACACACACACACACACACACACACACACACACACACACATATATATATATATATATTTATATATATCTATATATTTATATATATCAAATGAAAAGTAATTCTCCAAAAATAAGTCATACGAATAATACAGAATCAGTAAATGTGATGTAAATATATTCAAAAGAGAACCTTTAAAATAGCACAGCAATTTAATATGTTTTTCAGCAAATACAGGTTATAAGACAGAAAAAAGAACAGTGATATGTTGGACTACCTCTAGTTATGATGCAAACTATTATTCGGACTAAGCTTATTGACAGTGAACTAGGCTTATTTTACTTGTATATATTATGCTGTATTACGTGTCATATGTTCCAATTGGTAAGTTAGATCGACGCGATATAGGGATAGTCAGAAACACTTGCTCATCCGGGTTCCATCAGTGAGATACAAGCAATGGAAGGACAGGTTGTAGGTGGCCAGGCCCTATTAAATTATTATTCCACGTGCTCTTGAAAAAGGTGGCATTACGGGTTACAGAATCCCATTTAAACTCTATTAGAAGCTGGATTGATTGAGGAAAAGAATTCAATTGTAGGTTGTGAGATTCCAACTTCCTTCCAGGTTAAATGCACTTCACATGACTACAACGAACATCGCGGTCTGATATGAAAAAGGCAGTTGGTTCAATGACTTATGTGACCTCAACCCCACTGGTTAAGACACCTATGGACGTGTGATTAATGTAATAATTTACTCACAGATTATTCATTGATCATTGAAAACGACATTTCAAAGACTGTGAGCACTAATCGAATAGTTAGTCTGTCTTAGAACTCAGTTGTCTGCAGACTGCTACATTATTCTTGATGTTCTGTACTCTCTTGGCTCACTCATTTTTTCAACCTCGTCAAATGGTATCATATGTCATTCAAAAGATGAATATTTGTGCGAATTGATTACTTCGCGATTAAGCCCAGTACCACACATTTCCTTTAAAAAGGCTGAAAACACTTCCTACAGTTCCTAATGTGTTTAAGAAACATGGGTACAGTCGACGTAGGTCGTAATGGAGCAGACTCTTGTGTAGGTTATGCTTTAAAACTGTGCATTTTACACATCAAAAGGATAATTTATTATAAGCACTGGAAATACAACTATTTTGTCAATGTGTCATTGGTTGCCAAAAGCTAATATTTTCTAAAGCCTATATTAAAGCTAATATATCAGCTATAATATAGACTGTTCTGAAAATAAGATGACTCATTTTGTCCTCAGCGAAAGGGCTGACGAGAAGGGCACACGATCGGTGGGGGAAGATATTAGGAATGCTGAGAAAAAAATAATCTACAGTCGGCTTTCGCCCGTTGAAGAGAGCAGGTTGCTTGTAATGTGAGCTCCTGTCGAAACACCTCGTCAAGCAGAATCAGGGAGCGTTTTCTGAAGCAGCGATATGACACCAAATTTTGTGTAAAATGTGATGAAACGGGCAAACAGATTTACGACATGATTAAAGAGGTCTACGGTAGATTGGGTGTTTTTGAGTGGCACAAGCTGTTCCGAGAAGGTAGGGAAAGAGCGAAAGATGACGACTGATCCAGACGCTCTTCGACCAGCAAGACCAACCAAAACGTGTCGCGAGTGAAAAATTTATTGTGTGTTGATCGCAGGATGAGTATCAGAATGGTTTCTGATAAACTGGGCATTCCTCAAACCCAAGCTAACAATTGGAGGCTGCACCATGACAACGCACCGAACCACACAGCGTTCCGTGTAATGAAGTATCTTTCCCAGAACAATGTTTCATCGCTGCCTCATCCCACCTACTGCCCCAACTTGGCTTTGCTAGACTTTTTTCTGTTCCCAGGAATAAAATCGACGCTCAAAGGGAATCTTCACGGGCTGTAGAGGTGGTTCAACAGGCCGTGACGATTGAGCTGAACAGCATTCCGGTCCAGGCATTCCGGAAGCGTATATGAAATGGAAAATTCTTTCGCTGCAGTGTGTAGATGCGGAAGGGTGCTACTTTGAAAAATTCAAATCGTTTGTCGTATTGTCATGATTTTTTTTTAAAAAATGAGTCCTACTACGTTTAGAACACATCATATATATATATATAGAGAGAGAGAGAGAAAGAGACGGAAATGCTGTGGTTGAGTTTCTTTGTCAATCACAGCATTTCAGTAATTTGTCAAGTTTCTTGCTCTCCTAACATGGTTCCACCTGATTTTTGGCTAGTCACGAAGATGAATCACGTCTGAAAGAATCCCGATATAAATCCACAGAAGAGATTTTGCAGAGCGTAATAACTCACCTGAGTATCATTCTAAAGAGGTGTTCTCTAATTCTTCTTAAAAAATGTTTCTAATAATGATGAAACTGTTTAGAAAAATGTGTGCATTTCCAAGGGGCTACTATAAAGGAAATTGTAGTATGAGCTGTCTGTGTATATAAGCTTATTTTTAATAATCAAAGGTTTGCTATTTTTTGAAAACAGGGTGAAAAGTATAAAAAATTGATTATCTTTGCATTTATGGAAATCAATTAAAACATTTTTGAACATTTTTTAAATATTAAAATTAAATTTTATTTTTTAAAATATTTCTACCCATATATTAAAATATTTTTTTTTGTATAATTGCTTTCCTCTACTTCCTAAACCATAGGACAAAAAGTATTCTTTTTTAACCTAATATGATTCAGAAGCTTTACAGAAGTACGAAAAACATAGGCCTCGATTTTTGAGTTTTATTTTTACACTAATAAGTAGTATGCAACGCAAACTCATCTGAGGGAAGAAGAATGGCAATTACAATTTCCAGAAATAAAGACTTACATTTACATCAATAATAATTAAAAATAATTTTTAAATTAGGAAACTATTACGCTTCTTATCATTAAAATTTGTTTTCTTGTAGTTTTTTCTTTTAAGTTGTTTTCATGAAATGATTTTAGTTTTCATTAAGAAATAAGTTATTTTCATTTAATTTACTTATTAATACTAGACCATGCTTTTTCAGGAATTTGGATGCAAATTAGATACATGGTCTTTAAAAGAGAAATAATGAACACTTTTTAAGAGGTAATTTTATTTAATTGTATTCACTTAAAAAATAATTGTCTGTGCAACATGCATTCAAGTAGCTATAAACTGTTAATTCCAAGGGATAATGAAGATATTTCACAATGTAAAAGTATTCTATCTTGCCCGAAATTCATTAAACGAATTTCTAGGAAACAAATAGAAGCGGGATCTTCTTTAAAAGTTTAGATTTAAGTAAAAAAAAGTTCTAAATCAAGTAAGCAAAAATAGGTTGAATAAAATTAGTCGTGAGAGCACCTCAAGAGAATTGTGTGGATCGTTAGCCTCTTCCATTAATTTCAGGACACGGATGGGGAAACATAATGAATTGGGAAAGAGGGATTCTCTAGATCTCGTATAAGATCTTGGTAGTACTGATAAATGATAATTTACAGTCATTTGGTTATTTCCAAATGTCCCAGTTTCAGATCTGTTAGAATTATTTGGGTGTCAAGTTCTTTTTTTGTATATATCTCCCTAAATTGAAATAAATATGATAATTAGGATTCATATGGAATTCTTCCAAATCCTGGACTTATATTCAATAGGATTGAATTCATTATGTTTTGCTGGTTTCAATTAGGTTTAAAGGATGGTACACGCTCTTGTCCCAAGTATTAATAAAATGTTTTGCCTATTTCTGAGATAATATATTTCTATGTTTTTCTTTGAAATTAAAAATAAAATTGTTTTCCTTTTAGTATCGCCATTATAATGAGTTAATTTCAGCTCTCCTACACAGTGCTAATGCATATTTCCCATTCTAATGTAAAATATATCAATATTTAGATTGAGAAATTGCGAAAGGGAAATCCTTTTGTAAGTATTTTTTTTTAATGAAAAAAATCAGTGGTAAGATTTTTTATACTGCTTTATATTATTTTATTAAATTAGTTTTAAAAAATATCTGAATTTTTACTCATACTCGTTACGATGGATTTAATACATTAATTTTATGATAAGTTTTTTAAGAAATTCTGAATTATTTAAAATTTATTTATATATAGCTGTATATAAATATATTTATACCTTATTTGAAGTGAACTAATTTAAAATTGGTTACAGAGACGAACAACAAAAAACGTGACAAAAAAAGCATTTTTTTTTTAAAAAAAAAATCAGATTTGAAAACTTAAGCGTATGAAGCCATCTCAGTAATAATTTTACTTATAAATAATATAAGTCTAATAACTTATAAATAATATCTGAGTAACAATTTATCTTCTCACTCTACAGATGTTCAGTTTTGTATCATTTATTCTTTCATTATTACTAATTAGCTGTAATTTCTGCATTTACACCACTATATTATACTTCCCAATTTGTTTCAATGTATTTGTGGACAAATTAAAAATAATTTATTTTAAGAGTATATATTTTTTAATATATATATATATATATATATATATATATATATATATATAATATGTATTATATGTATTATATGTAATATATATATATAATATGTATTATATGTAAATATATATATATATATATATATATATATATATAATATGTATTATATGTAAAATATATATAAGGTGTGCAAAAATTAAGGACGAGACGGTTTTTCAATATAACTTTGTACAAAAGCTTTCCAAATCAACACATTTAATACCGTAAGATTCCCAATACGTAAGGACATGTGTAATGTAAGCAACACTTACTAAAAGAGAAATCAGAGGGATAAAAAGAAACTTGATTGAAAAAGTAGCATGGAGCGCAATGCGAATGAAGGCCGAAACAACCCTGTGATGGGTGTCCAGCAAGAAACATCCGGTCTTTAGTAGGGGATATGATCTCCCCTGACTGCTAGGCAGGTTTCACAGCGTCTGCCCATGCTGAGAATGAGGGTGTCAGTGAGTTGTTGAGGCATTTCTGCCCATTCGTCTTGCAGCGCCAATCGAAGCTCCCGAATCGTTACTGGTGGTAAGGTACGAGCTGCCAAGCGTCTGCCTAGAAAATCCCATACATGCTCGATGGGATTGAGATCAGGAGATCGTGCCGGCCAATCCATACGTTCAATATCCTCACTCTCTAAGAGCTGTTCGGGAGCTACTGTGCAATCACATGGTGCATTGTCGTCCATGAAAAGGAACTGCAGACCCATAGCGCCTCTAAAAAGACGCACATATGGAAGAAGAATCTCGTTACAATAACGGGTCCCGTTTCCTAAACCTGCGTCGAAGATGTGAATGTCTGTACGACTACCAAGCATGATGCCTCCCCAAACGAGAACACCACGACCTCCATACCTTTCCCTTTCAATGATGTTCGAGGGATGATTGCGGCTTCCCCGCTCTCTCCTAATGAATATGCGATGAGAATCGCTACTCAAACTGAATCTGCTCTCATCTGTAAAGAGTATTTATTCCCAATTCCGGTGTTACCGGCACCACAGAGAACGCCTTCTCCGATGGGCAGGCGTTAAAGGTACACACCGTACAGGACGTCGTGCAAACAGACCACCACCGTGCAGTCTTCTGGCCACGGTAAAACGCGATATCGGTCGTCTAGTCGCCTGTGTCGTGTGTCTAGCGATTTCTCCCGCTGTCTGCCGCCTGTTTCTTCTAGATTGTAAGACAATGTACCGGTCTTCTGCGGGTGTGGTTCCTCGTGGACGACCACTACTGAACCCCCGGATAGCTGTCCTGTAGTTTTAAATTGTCTCCAAAGACGTGAAACGATGCTGTGAGCAATTCCGAACTCTGCAGCCACACTTGTCACACTGCTGCCTTACCAATGATTCGACCTCGGGTAAAAGCATCCAGGTGTCGTCTAACAGATTGATTATTCGCCATTTCTCGCTGAGGCAGCAACTCGGTGCGATTTTAACCTATACGGCGTGCAATCTCTTTGCCAGAAATACTGATCTTACACCGACAACATGCTTTATACTACTCAGACACTCCCCCATTACGTCTACCTGCATATCCGCGCATGTGCTACCGTATAGCACCTTACTTAATCTCCTGATTGGTCTTTCTGTCCGCTCTGCCTCTTCGTTCAGCTGATATGCTAATTTTTCGACTTCGTCCTTAATTTTTGCACACCAGTGTATATATATATATATATATATATATATATATATATATATATATATATATATATATATATATATATATATATATATCGTTCTACCCTGATTATCTCAAGCTCCTTAAAACTAACTTCAACTCTAATATGGTGGAATTCTTGGATTTAGACTTGAATCTTATTAACAATAATGTAGTCAGTAACATTTTTGACAGAGATTCGTTTAAGTTTCATATAATTAAAATTCCCGTATGGAATAGTAATTTACATATATCAATTTACAGAAATATCATTTTGAATTTTTTATTTAGAAATTATAACTTAACTACCCACAAAATAGATATATACAATAATATAAAAAAATTTCAATGTTGTTTAGATCATGAATACCCTTTTAATTTCTTAAGAACTTATATTCATCACAAATACATTAACCGTCTTGCTACTTCGAATTCCAAAACCACCACACAACAATAGGATTTCAAAGTCAGCATGTTAGTGGTCTTGCTGTGAAGATTATATCATAACACTCATATCACAGTTTACATTTTTTCCACACACATTTTGAACATGTTACACATTGTTGACAACCAACCAAATTGGAGCCTAGCAAATTTACATTTTTGACAAGCAACCAATTCAAATTTTACCATATTTGATTGTCGTCATTTTATACCTGTCTTTGCTGGCTGGTTTAAAAGTCAGCTCAAAAGATGTGTTTTTGTATTTTCGAATTTTTTAACTTGGTGAATAATTGATTTTCATTATTGGCCAGACGCTTGATTCTCTTCGTAAAAGCTTTGTGAGTAAAGAAATTTTGTTAAATTATTTTTTGAAATATACTTTTCTTATGTAATTGTTTTAGCATTTTTCTACTTTTCTTACGTAATTATTTTGTGATTTTTCTGCATTAAGAGTTTGGGAGAGTTTGTTACATAATTGTAGTGAGTGGTTTTATCATGCTCTCTGAGTTATCCATACTCTGAAGTTTTGTTTATTTTACTTTATTTGGTTTTCCTATCGAGTTGCAAAGGGGGAAGGTTGGCGCCTTCAAACTAGTTTAACCCCACTTATTCGGTCCTAAGTCAGAAATTGCTTTCTGACTCGCTAGGTTCTTCTTTTTTGTAGTTTTTTTTATTTCTCTATAATTTTGTTCTTCATGTTCAGCTTTTATATTTTTATTACGCTATTTCTTGTTATGTTCTTTATCTATTATTTCTTGTTTTTGATATATAATACATATTTATTTTATATATATATACATATATATATGAGGTATTTATATATATCAAACAACCTCTGATATACATATATCAAAATTAGTTTTAAATCAATTAACATAATTGTCTTTCGTACTTTTCTTTTTTTTGAATAAGATTAAAAATAATGTGTATTTTCTGATTTATTAAGAAAACCAGATTAGTATTAATGTGTGTAGAAAGTAATACACAGTATAAATCTCAATTCTAAGAAATAATTGGATGTTTTTAAATATTCAATATTAAAATTTAAGCTAATATTTTTCGCACTCCTTCGTGACAGCGGTACCTTTCTGATCAAGGTGACGGACTCGTGTCTGGTGTTTTTTAACTTTGAGCCTTGCACCCAGAAGATCCGCCATACCGAGGGGTCTATTTGTGTAAAATATGTCGAGGCTCAAACATCCTCCCTTGGGTGTGATGGGGATGTTCGGAGAGAAGGTTTCCAGCTCAGGTATCATCGTTTTCACTTGATTATGGTTCAAAATTACGAGGTCCATCTCCAAAAGTTATCGTGTAGCTGAATAGTACGATGTTAATATTCACTCACTCATTTTCACTCCGTTCAAAGCTGAAGAAAAATTTAGAATTAAATAAAAAGTTCATTTAATTATATGTATATAAATTTCTTGGTAAAAACTTCAGATTTAGCAGCACATGATCCATATGAAAGTTTTGTGAATTCAAGAAGCCAACACAAAAAATGAATTGACATTTTGACAAAAAAACTATTTATATACATTATTTTGGCAAAAAATTAATTTAGAATAATCTTTTTTCCAAATGCTCTCCTTTTGCGAAAAATGCTTCTATTAAAATAATATTTTGCCTGTATATAGCTCAGACCTCTGTTCAGAGGCTCAACAAGAATTTTTGAAATATATAACATAGAAGTGGGTTTATTCATATTTTACGACAACAGAGGGAAGCAATTTTAAGAAAAAAACACCAAAAATTATTTAAATTAATGGTAACTCTGAAAATAATGTGGATTTATTAAAATTTCTAACTGAACCTCTGTAGAGAGATCGGAGAAATATACACTCAGGAACATTGAAAATAGCGACCCAAGAAGGAAGCTAAGTACAATCGCGAAACTTTGCAAATAAGTACATTGTAACGTAATATGCGAATGATCCAAGTGTTGAGCCAATACGCATGCACATGCACGCCAAGGTGGCGCTACAATCAGGAAGAGGGTGCCATATAAGCCAGCGCAAATTCAAAGATTCATAAACGTGACAATTACCCTTTGATTGTAGGAAGACTTTCGTAAGCGAAACATTCCAGGTAAACGTGCTAGAAGACATTTCTCACAGTTAAGCGAGTTTGAGAGAGGCCTGATCAGCGGGATAAAAACTGCAGGCTAGTCGCCGCGCCGTGTTGCTGGCCAGGTGAATCGTTCGGAGTGTGCCGTTAGAAATAGTTGGGAGCAGTGGACACGAGAAAGTACCCACGCGCGGAAAACCGGGTCGGGAGCGACCAGGAAAACCACGAGGAGAGATGATCGAAGGATCGTGCGGCAAGCACTTATGGACCCCACAGCGACTCGTTAAACGATACGAGCAGACGTAGACAATTGTTCCACAAACAATTTCCAGACAACTTGCAGAAGCAAATCTTAAATCCAAGAGCCTTTTCCGTGCACCCCCTTTAACACCGGAACATCGGCAACTGCGTCTACAGTGGTGCCAAGCCAGGTCAATGTGGAATGTCACAGTTTGGCAAAAGGTTGTGTTTAGTGATGAATCCCGGTTTCTTTTGGGGACGGATGATAACCTTGTATGGGTGTGGATGCACCCTGGTGAGCGGTACAATTCCCCCCACACTTTTCTACGTCACACTGCCCACACAGCTGGTGTAATGGTCGGGGGGCATAGCCTATGATAGCCTGTCCACTTTAATTGTGGCGCGTGGAAGCTTAAGGGGCCAATGTTACGTTGATGATATTATTTGTCCCCATGTAGGACCTTTCCTAAATGGTCTCCCAGGGGCAATTTTCCAGCAATATAATGCTCGTCCGCATACAGCAAGAGTTGCTCAAGATTTCCCACGTCATTTTCAGACTCTTCCATGGGCGGCCCGCTCACCCGATTTGTCCCCTGTAGAGCACGTGTGGAACCAGCTAAAACGGCAGATGCCATTGTGTCACTCTGTACATGATTTAGAGTTGGCTGTTCAAGATTTGTGGTCCCATCTGCCTTAGGACACCAAAGGTGTCTAATCAACTGAATGCAGGACCGTGTGGCGGCATGTATTGCAGCTGGAGGTGGTCCAACGCGCTATTGAAGTTGCCCAGTATTTGTGTCGTTGCACACCCTGTATTTGTTTAATTGTCTTGTTTTTGAGATGAAGTGAATCTCTCATCTGTGTCATTATGTGTATTAAATTTCATTTCAATCCGATGCTTTCTTCTTGGGTCGCTATTTTCAATGTTCCTGAGTGTACAAGCAAAATATTATAATAATAGAACCATTATTCACAAAAGGAGAACTTTTGGAAAAAAATATTTTTCTAAGTTACTTTTTTGCCAAAATATTATATTTAAAAATATTTTTTGTCAAAATGTCCTAAAAACAATTTTACGCATGTATTCTAATCTGAGTGACACTAAATATCACGAAAATTATCCATTTATGCGCTTTTAAAAAATCACGGTTCCGAACGTAGTTGGATATCTTAATTAGAAAACTGGAAGTCTATACAAATTCAAAGGATAAAATGACTTTTAGTTCTTTCATCATTACTACTAAAACAAGTAGGTCAAAGGCTGATAAATTTAAAATTAAAAAAAATAGTTAATTTAAAATATTTTTATATCTTTTTCCATTATTTTATATATGTATTCAATTAAAACCTTTTTATAATTACTCTTTGCATAAAATTCTAATTACCTACCTCTTTGAGCAGCTGAAAGGAAATTTTTCTTTAATCTCAATAGAACTGTTCCACGTATAAATTGAAGATGTATTCGTTACAGTAAAAGGGAATGATATTTTGAAATTTTACAATGCACGCGCATTTCATCCGTAGCTCATTGAGCATTAAATTTTATTTGGTGTCACAGAATATCATTAAGTCAATATCTAGTAAAGGTATTAAAGTCGCAAAGAGAGTACATATTTATAATGTCTCGAAAATCCATAAATATATTAATGAAATTGCCGAAATAACATCACCCCAGAGAATTCTTTCAATTCTTCGAACACATATGAATTCAAGTTCCTTAAAATTTTCGCGCGAATAATTATAATTTTCGAATAAATTTTTTTCTGTGTGACAGATTTACTGTTTTTTTATTTCTTTTAATCCTAGTTCATTTCCATAGGTTCTTTTAAAACTACTTTAGGATACATCCCTTACATGTGTGCAATACTTTACTTCGTCTTGAACTTAATACTTTGACGAAGTAAGATATTTTCTTTAGTAAAAAATATATTCCGAAATGCATCTAATTTCAAGTTTCATCGGTTGAAGTTCAATTTAAAAGTATAATAATTCAGATTTTTTCAAATTAAGTATGGAGCAATACGTTAATCAGGCGATCTATATTCAATCAGGGGAAGAATTTTCAAATTCATACTATCTTAAAATCAGTATGTTATTTAATTCTAATACCTTTACAGAATATTGTATTCTTTTGAGCAACAGCAAGCTATAATATTTTTTAGATAATTTTACGCAAAATATTGAGTTGTACTTAGATACTTCTTTTGAATTTAAGTTATGCAGAGAGCGTTTCAAGTTTGATTTCTTACACGATGTATGTTGAATTAATACCTAAAAGAATTATAAATTGGTACATTATTTTATTAGAGAATGAATAAATTAAGTTTAAATTTATCTCTACTATTTTGAGTGAAAATGCATCAGGAGCATTAAAATGAATTTTAAAGTTTTTATTCCCATTTTGAACTGTTGCATAAAGTTTATAACCCATCTCTTACACTCACAAATAATTCCATGCCTTGTGATTCTGAAATATTATTAATTTTACATTTAACAATGCAATTTTTTAGAATGTTGTTTTCAGTTTCAGGTAGGACAATAATGAAACACTCTGTTGCCACTCTGAGATTGCTGGTGAATTATGATACACAGACACACGAGACTGTCGAATAAAACCAACAACTTTTATTATATATATATATATATACATTGTTATGTAGATCCAAGGGTTCGAGGATTTTATGCAAACACAATCACAAAGAAAAATAATCAGTTCTTTAAAACCGATGCGAATTTATTATCGAAAATTCAATCCTTTCAGTAGAGGATTCAGCAGCAATATTCACAGGGTAAATATCTGAAGGTCTTCTCACCTTCGATAGCAATCAAACACAAGAACAGTGTTTAAAATACACGTACGTAAAGATTATTCACAAGCACAGCCGAGCTAATCGCTAGTCAAAACAAACATCATTACTCGCTGGCTTAATCAAGACTCTTCGCAGTACCGGCGAGCATCCTTTTTATATGCGCGACAGAAACTTCTAGAAATACAACCGCTCGTGTCATTGAACGTGACACTAGTGGTGAGATCTGCTACTTTCTAGAAGATTCCAGAGGGTTCCGAACTCGCCAACATGGTCGCCAAAGTCGCCAAATTGACCGACAACTTGCTCGCCAAAAATGATGTCAACTTGGCTCTACCGCCAAGATTTCGCCAAGTTCTTATTGAATAGCCATTATAACGTATGGGGCGGCACTGCTCGTGTATAGTACACTTTTAACATGAAATAAATATAACATAGAGTAATATAAATGCATTAAACACTCAAATACAAATTATTTACACTATTTACACAAAATTGGTAACACTATATATAAAATATATATAACATATATATATATATATATATATATATATAAGTATCAATTTACACTATCAAATAGGATCTTAAGTGGATGAAGTACTCAACTTAAGTGCTGTTGTTGTGCGTGTCATCCTGGACTACATATTACGAACAACGAGAGATAAATGAACAGAAACATGCAATACAATCACATACGAATATAGACTTTATTACAAACGATGATCCCAGCAAAGAACAGAAGGTGGTGCGCTGCTTTTCATTCTTGACGGGAATACTATTCATACCAAAGTCCGACTTTTTTTCCCCCGAAGATACGCATATGCCTTATTCGGGATTCGAACCCGAACTCACTTAATTACAAACTGAATGTCAGAACCATCGTTCTGGCTCAGCGACGTCATCTTAATTGCTTTTTTAAATATTAAATAATTGTACATCTCGTAGCCCGATCATAAAATTGCTCATTTTAAGAAATGAACTTTACTTCGACAAAATAATGAAATTTCACGATATGGTTAATGTTTTGACAGAGCTCCGATATGTATACGCATAATAATGAGTCGCAATATGGCATAATATGATGAGATAATGCAGTTTCATGATATTAGCAACGCTTTGGCAGAGCTCCGATACGTGTATACATGTCTAGAAGCCATCCATATTTTCGTACTTTGCCCATGATAATGATACACAATATAGCAATGATGTGTATAGTGATTCCTTTTCCGTCAGAAAGGGATTATGTGCGCTTGGTTCCGTCTGGTTTAAAAATAAGTATTCTTAGTTTAATATTTAACTGACATTTTACAAGTCCACATACCCTCTGCACGTATGAACCGGAAAGAACGAATCGAAGAATAGCATGGATTTTTTTTCCAGAAAACTGAAAGGTGCAGTATTTTCGTATTCATGGAAATTCAAAATTTTCTGTTTGATATGTAAAAGTGCATAGCGGTTTGTAAAGAGTATAATGTAAACATAGACATAATGATACTGTTCAGAAAATTATTAAAAATATATATGAACTTTTCGAGAAGATAGATTGAGAATGTGCGGATATGACTGTGAACTTGAAAGTACTTCAGTTAAGAACTTTTAGAGATCATTTCAAAGACAATAGATACACAGTCCACAATGGAATTAATATTTTTAACTCAATATGATGGATCCTCTGAATAAATATTACGTTATTACAAGAACTAATTTCTCGTGTATCTCATGATTTTAGGATTTGGTTTATTATGGTTTATGGTTCTATTTATGAACACTTTTATGATTAAACGTATTATATAAGAAAGGGAAATGGTAAGATAGTAAGAAAAAGGTATTTAACTATTTCATTGTATTATTCATCAATAAGAACTATGCTCAATTTTCTTTAGTATTCAGGCGTGTGGATTTAACACGCCTGAATTTAACACGCAATGTAGAAAACTTTAAGAAGATATAGGAAGAAAATACATTAAACTATCGTATTACACAGAAATTCCAAGACATTACATTCAGATAAATTTTAAAGTGAAAATGAAGAAGCAATTCTATAAATAACTTCATTTGAAATTATCATATACTTTGTAATGCTTGGTTAAGGAAAACATTAAACATTTTTTAAAGACAAAAAAATATACTATTTTTATATAATTATCGGTAAATTAAAAAAGCAAATCACTAAATATATACGCAATTTTCAATATACGTTTTATTTTATTACTATTATTATTTTAATATATAGAATAATAATAGAAATAAATATCATAATAAAAGTAGTGCATCAAATTTTTTGTTTGTTTTGTGGCTAGTGATTTAATACATAATACACTTAATATGGCCAAGTACTTAACGAGATTGGTCAACAACCGCATACGCAATACACTCTAACCAGGTTTAGAATGTATTGCTTATGTAGTTGAGTAAGATTAATAGAACTAATTTCCTTTTATGTTAAAGAATAAAAGAGCACATAATTCATTAAAGAATGGTGTTACTATTCCTTTAATTCATTAATTAAAATGTAAATTTACAAATACAAATTTTCATCTATCTTTATAGATATTTGCATTTAATTAAAAATGCTAAAAATATTTTAGGATACTCAAAAAATATACAGTAATAGTCTGATAGTGAACATAGCCGAAACTTTAGTTTCCGCATAGAAAAATGCTTGTAACGGTGTGTGTGAAAGAAGTTTCAAAACATTGAGGAAGAAATTTTCAATTGTGCTATCAAACTCTGATTAAATACATAACTTTGAAATACATCTGAATTTGTCCTTAATATTTTAAATATATAATATTTATATTAATTTAACATTCAATATAACCTTTGCATTGCAAAGTGCAATATTTTTCAAGTAGTGTTCCGTCATACGCTAATGTTTTGTGAAATAATAACATTGTTTAGCAAATATTTGAAAATCCATCTAGAAAAATAAAAACAAGGCTAATTAAGCAAGAAAAAGAGTTATAAAGAAAAAGTATTTTTTAGGATATTGTATTTCATCAATTGATTATAATGGATTACCATAATTGAGTTCTGAGAATTAATGGTGAGTAAAGAAGCTATTCAAAAATATTTTGAACGTTTAGTCAGAATTTATATTTTTATTGCTGAATATCAAAATTTTTTATGTATATAAATGTTTTTACCTTGAACATTGCTCATTACCTTTTGTAAGTTAATGATTATATAAAATTAATATGAATAAAAATAGTGTTAAAGGTATCCGACAACGTTCGGAACCGTGATTTTAAAAAAAAAAACACATAAATGGATAATTTTCATGATATTTAGTGTCACTCAGATTAGAATACATGCATAAAATTGTTTTAAGGACATTTTGACAAAAATAATTATTTAAATATAATATTTTAGCAAAACATTAACTTAGAATAATCTTTATTCCGAATGTTCTCCTTTTGTGAAAAATGGTTCTATTGTTACAATATTTTGCCTGTATATAGCTCAGACCTCTCTACAGAGGCTCAACTAGAATTTTTTAAAAATTCACATTATTTTCAGAGTTACCACCAATTGAATTAATTATTCACGTTTATTTCTTAAAATTGCTCTCCACTGTTGTCGTAAAATATGAATAAGCCCACTTCTAAGTTATATATTTCAAAAATTCTTGTTGAGCCTCTGAACAGAGCTCTGAGCTATATACAGGAAAAATATTATTCTACTAGAAGCATTTTACACAAAAGGAGAACATTTGGAAAAAAAAGATTATTCTGAGTTAATTTTTTTCCAAAACTTTGTATTTAAATAAATTTTTTTTGTCAAAATGTCGTTAAAACAACTTTATGCATATATTCCTATCTAAGTGACACTAAATATAATTAAAATTATCCATTTTTGTGCTTTTGAAAATCTCGGTTATGAACGTAGTCGAATACCTTAAGATGCACGAGTATTTTAGAGCTTTTAATATAAGAAGTAAAGTTAGTTTACATCACAAACTTTCATTACAGATACTTTTATGATGGAAAGTATAGAAGAAAAAATAGCTGTTCCCATTACATAGAACACATACAAAACTATGAGATTTCATTAAAAAATTCATAGGAATATTTAAACTTAAAAATACTGCAGTAAAGCTGTATTGTTGAACTTCTGTATTTGAACATCAGTGAAATCAGTTAGTTCTCTTGTATGAGTGAAGGAATTATCAAAGAAAAATATGAAATACGTTGATATATAAAAAACGAATTAAAAACTACAATATAAATTAAGGAAGGAAAGTGGGAATATATATAATTCATATAATATTAGCTCTTACAAAATAGAACCAATTTTTTGTGACATCAACTATAAAGCTGACAGAAATTGTTTCAGAAATTTTCATAAACCTATTTTCCAAAGTATTTAGAACTTATTGCATATTACATTTGGATGAGAAATGCATTATGTGCAGTTAAGCAATCAAGCTATAAACTCTCTTTCCAAGAGGTGTAATTTTTACATTCGCAACGGTTTGTATTCATGATTCTTATTAATCATCCAGGTAATGTATTTCTATGACGTTGTATGAATATAAAACAGCTTTCTGTAAAGAAACCGCGATTTGTGTTAAGGAGGGTTGATTTTTAAAGTCAAGCGAAGAGGAAAGTAAGGATGATGGTAATTGTTGTGTCATATCAGGACTACAAAGTTAAAGAAATTTTTAGAGGAAATTTCCGTTGTTCAAGTAAAATGGAGCCAACAGGCCATTCTAGGATGTTTATTATTACTGAGCAAAAGAGAATACATTCTAAAGTATTTATACTGATATAATACACTTATAAATATTAATAATTTATTCATCAATATTAAGTTTAGAACATGTTTAATAATTAATAGTGCTTTCCATAGGCTTCTTATATACAAAATTTAAACGGGGTCTCAGGGGTGTTAACATTCTCTAGAGGGCTGAAAATATAAACAATATTCAAATATATATATATATAACAGTTTGAAATTAAGATTAAGTAATTCGAATCTTTTACACATTATTTATAAAGAAATAGGGCTTTAGAAAAAAGTAAAATGTTAAAATACAATCATAATTTTAAAAATTATAAGCATATTAAAATAAGAAACAATTCTATAAAAAATATTAATTAAGTTTTACGTTGCGTATTCTATTTTCTAAAATCGTAGCTTGAAGTACTAGCAATAAGTTGATTTGTAAAATTAAATGTATCCTTATTACACTGTAGTAATTTTATATAAATAAAATAATATAAATTACATTTTAAAAAAAAATAAAATATATTTATATATATATATATATTAAAAGTTTTTTTAAAAAAATTCAATATTTTGAAATAAAAAAGATATATTATTCTTAAATGATGTAGGGTTTAAAGAGTGTGATACATTTTATAACTCGGTTTAGTTTAACACATCAAAATGTGCTATTTTAGAAAATAGCGTGCGCAACGCGGAAATTACATAATATGTATTGCAAAATTATTTCTTATTTTTATGGGCTTATAATTTTTAAAATTATGATTACATTTCAAACATTTTCTACTTTTTTAAACCATAATCCTTTCTAAATAATGTGCAAAAGATTCGAATTATTTAATTTAAATTTAAAATAATTATATTTATTCTAAAATTGCTTATATTTTCACCCCTCGAGCTAAAATTAACACCCCTGAGGCTCCTAATACTTATCTTGATCATTTGTACGGTTTGTAATTAAAGTCGTATTATAGCTTTAACATCAGAATACTTTATTATTGCATTTAATACATTGTTATATAAAGTGGGGTGCAATGAAAATTATGATTGAATATTGGATCGCAAGCATTGAAAGTTTGAGAAGTACTGATCTAAGCCTATTAGCCTTTAGAAGTCTTCATATTCTGAGAAGAAACTGTTCTTGAATACTGGACTTCTGGTGACATGCTCCCCCTTCCTTTTTCAATGATTGATTGACAATACTTTGTGTTATCTGGATATGCCCAAAAAAAACTGTCGTTCTCCTGCTCAGCTATGAGACATTTCATGTTAAGAGAGTTACAGCAAGATAGAAGGAGGGAATTTTTTACACCCGCTCTCCTTACAGGGATCAGATTTTTTGATCACATGATTGATTTTTATAGACATGGAAAGATTGCGTGGTCTTTAGAAAGCAGATAGGACGTGGAACAATTTCTTATTGGATTCTTCATGTTCTATTTTAACTATTACATGATTCTGATGCGGTTACGAAGCACATTGACTTTACGAATTAATATTATGTGTAGATTGTTTCGAAGAGAATATAATATTTTATGAATGGATTTTGTGTATGGGTAATATTTTATTTTTTTGATTGAACTTAGTAATTACCTTAATAGGACGTGTATGTATACTAAAAATTATATTTTTAAAATATTTCTTGAATATTTATTTATCCAATCAATACCCATTTCTTGTAAATTCTTCCTTAGTTTATTCAAAATATTTACAAAGAATTACTTACATATTCACAAAAATAGAAATTATTTAAAAAAAATCATGGAATGAATTGTTAGGCTTGACATTTTTTTAAAATTATTTATAAGAAGAAATTATATATTTAAATTCTTCAAGATGAAATGTAGTTTAATATTGAGACTTTTGTCAATGATATCACCAAGATACTTGCTGTGCTAAGACCAGGGAATTCAGTTATTTTAGAATCTAAATTCAGGATCTTCTTGCAAAGAATATTGTTTTTATCTTAGAAGAATTCACTGTAATCCTCGACTTTGAGAACCAGTTTTCTTGCTTTGATAGGTGTTTAAAAAGAAAGCGAGTAATTGTTTTTTGATTTTTGCTGTGAAAAATTCATGGTCGTATGGCATTATATTGCAAAACTTATGTAATTATATCATTTATATAAATGTTAAAGATAACCAGTCCAAGAAATTATCCCTAGAGCACACCCGCTCAACTCAATCTTCATAAGAAAGTGATCTATTAAGTTTAACAATAAATGTTCTATGAGACAGGTCGGAGTGAAATAAAAAACACACTGTGGCATTTGATAAGCTTTTAGATGTGGCTTGCATATCATAATCTTTTAAATGTTTTATGAATCTGAAGAAAATTGCACCCTCGAACATTCTCTTAACCATTCCTGATTTTATGAAATATATCGTTCTTAAAAGCTAGCATGAGATAAAGAGCTGTTTGTGAAATCCATAATATATCCTATCGTATTAAAAAATATATTATTTTCTATTCTGAATGAATTGAAAGTCTTATTAAAAAAACTTTTCTGCATTACCTTTAAGTCTGTAATAATTAAATAGGCTTATACACCAAAAATAAATAAAAAAATGAAAGTCAGTTTTTTAAAAGAGGACCTATAGATATTGTTACGTATATCCGGTTTCGAGGATTTTATGCACAATGGTCACAAAGAAAAATAATAGTTCTTTAAGAGCAATGCAAATTTATTATCGGAAATCTAATTCTTTAAATACAGGATTCCGTAGCAATATTCACAGAGTAAATCGCCGAAGGTCTTAGAACCTTCAACAACAATCAAACACAGTTATCAGCGTTTAAAATACGCGCATGTAAAAGATTATTCACAAGCACAGTCGAACTAAACGGCAATCAAGACAACGCTCACAAATCGCTGGTTGAATCAAGACTGACTCACATATCTGCGTCATCTCTATTTATAGGCATGGCAGAAACTTCCAGAAATATAACCGCTAATGTCATAGAGCGTGACATCAGTGGGTCGCTCCACAAATTTCTAGAAGAATCCAGAGTTCCAAACTCGCCAACATGGTCACTAATATCGCCAAAATTGTCGCCAACTTGGTCACCAAAAAGGATGCCAACTTAGCTCTATTGCCAAGTTCTCATTGAATCGCCACTATAGCGTAAGGGACGGCTTATTGCTAGTGAATATTACAATTTTAACATGAAATAAATATAACATGGAGTAATATAAAGGCTTTATACATTATTATACAAAGTATTTACACTATTTACACAAAATTCGTAACAATATTTACTCCCGAGTAGTTTTAATAGAACAGATTTGGGGCCTGAGTTGAAGGATAAATGGGCAAAAAAATGCTGCATAAATAATAGTTTTATGTTTTCTTACATCAAATAAATGAATTTTGCAGAAAAATGGTTTTTAACATAAATATCATGTTTACAGTTACAGAATTTTAGTTTTAATTAGCTATATTGAAATGGTAGGAAAAAATTAATTTTATGTCAATAAATGTCTATAACGTTTCTACTCCAGCTATTCATTTATGGGTCTCAGGGTTCTAAAATGTAAACAATTTTCAAACAAGTATAATTCTTTTAAATTTAAATTAAAGAATGTGAATTTTTTACACATTATTTATAAAGGAATGGGGCTGGAGAAAAGTGTAAAATGTTTAAAATATAATCATAATTTTAAAAATTATAAGCATACAGAAATAAGAAACATTTTTATAAGAAATATTCATTAAGTTTCACATTTCGCATGCTAGTTTCTAAAAGAGTAGCTTTAATTACTAGATATAAGTTGATTTATAAAGTTAGCTGTAGTATTTTTATATAAATAGAATAATAAATTATATTTTTTAAAAAATAAAAAAATTAAATTTTCAAATTTCTGTTTTTAATTTTAATAATTTTTAAATGTTTTAAAATACAAGACGTGTATTATTCTTAAATTATGTAGGGTTTAGCAAGTGTGATATATTTTATAATTCTACAAAGTTTTAAACATCAAAGGCGCTACTATTTTAGAAAATAGCTTGCGCAACGCAAAAATTACTTAATATTTATTACAGAATTATTTCTAATATTGATATTTTTAAAATTATGGTTATATTTCAAGCATTTTGTACTTTTTTAAGGCCGTAATCCTTTGTCAATAATGTGTAAGAGATTCGAATTATTTAAGTTAAATTTAAAATAATTATACTTGTTTGAAAATTGTTTATATTTTCTTCCCTTGAGACAAAATTAACACTCCTGAGACCTCATATGTTATTTTTATTACTGAAATAAGATATATATATATATATATATATATATATATATATATATTATTAAATAATTCAGAGTATTATATATATGTATACATATATTTACATCTGGAAAACTTTAACTTAAAAAATATTTACCCTAGTTAACGTACCAGTAATTTTCATGTTGTCTTAAAATTCAATTTTTTGGAGGTGAATTCATATGCACAGAATCAGAGGTGTTTACAAAAAGGTGTAATCTACTGCGTTAAAGCTTGTTTTTAAGAAAACGAGATTTGGGTACCTAGTTGTTCGCAATGAAATATTGATAAAATAAAAACGAGTTTTTTAAAATGAAATATTTAATTACACTTTTTAAAATTAAATGCATGTAATAACGATTTTAATATTTTCTGCTTCTAAACCCAAGTTCCTGTTTGAGTAAAAAGTTGTAATTAAAAGATTAGAACAACTTGTAACAATAATGAGCAGACGTATTATTTCGTCAAGCAATTCCATCAAATAAAAATAAAGCGTCACCGTTCCAACGCTATCATCATTATTATTTTTGGTTCCGCTATTGGCTCCATATTGAGGCATTTGATGACGTGTTCTAATTGGAGGAAAGTGATCGATGGTACACAATACATAATTACCCAAAATACATCAAATTATTTTGACATGTGAGAAATTAATTACAAAACATATTCATCCGTCTTTACAATAGGAAACATGAACTGATACATTTTTTTGGAAATAAGATAAATTTATTCTTTTTAGCTTTTTAATCGAAGACTGTGAGAGAGTTAAGTTAAATCAATCAACAATTTACAATATCAGTTTTAAGTTTAGGAATCATTTAAGACTTGATTATAAGATTTAAAAATATGTCTTTAGATGAATCTCAGCAGGATCAGATTTTTTTTCGAATAAAATAAAAATTATATTTTTAAATTGCATTTTATCTGTTCATTTCAAAATGGAAATTTAATGTTTTAAATTAAATTGTTTGTTGAGAAACATTCGTAAAGTTATGTTTTTTTTTATTTGTGATTAAAATGCGTATAATACTTTTAACTTTGAATATAAACAATTTTTTTTGCTTATTTAATTTTTTAAAATTATTTATATTCAAAAGAATGCAGCCATTTATATATATTGTAAGTATCCATTTATCAATAACATTAATTTGATATAATTATTTGTAACTCTAAATTTAATATATATTTAATTTAAATATATTTAAATTAAATATATTTTAATATATATTTAAATTTAATTATATTTAATATATATATATATATGAGCATATATATATATATATATATATATATCATGCTCAACACATACACACATATACACATATATAATATATACACACATATATATATATATATATACTATATATGCGAACAAAAGAATAAAACGGAACAAGAATCCTGAACAAAAACCAGAATTTCGAAATACGCTTAGCATTGAATTTTCAAGAATGCTTTTATTGTTAATATTTCAGCAAAAGTTGAAGTTTTACAAAATATCGTCTATACAGAATGAAACTCTTTTAAACTCAATATCACAGGGAACCGATAAATTGGACGCGGATGCCAAAGCAATTTTCGCTTTTCACGGAGTAAAGTGCAGACCTATAGTACTCCAGGATCAAAAGCGGAAAGGCAGCATGTTGTTAATGTTGCGGAAGGCGATTTAAGACCGTACTCAATTGAGCTTCAAAAGCGCCATTCTGGATAAACGATAGCTGCCTTTGACGTGCTATCGATCAAAAAGCAGCCCCCCGTGGAAAGCTCTCGGAGACTGGACGGATTATCCTCGTAACCGAATTTTCCTTACCGAAATGTCACAAAAGAGTAGAGTGTAATTCCTATATGGCCATTTTCTTAGACATTTTTATTTGTATTTCTTATTACGGTTTTATCTGAGGAATTATGTTCGTCAAAACAATACTTAAATCCTAAGTTTTCCAAGTTAATGAGGCCACAAAAATTTCCGATGAATAGCAAAAGTTCATTTATTTTGTCCATTATCTAATAAATTTTCAGATAATGATTGAATTTATAATCAATGTCTATATAACTGTATACTTTATAACTGTATACTTTATAACTGTATGCCTATATAACTAATAGATATATACTTTTATAGCTTGTAATAAGCAAAAGGCATTTATTCTTTTAAAAAAATACCCGAGATTTCCTCTCTCTGTCTCTCTCATAGAAACCTCTTTCAAAATGTCTTGTACGTATACATTTCTCAGTTTGTATTTTGCTTTTCTTATGTTCGTATACTGCAGATAGATTGAAAGGCATTAAAACCATTCAAATCCTCTATTCTAGAAAAAACTTGTGAACTTTCAATTTAATTTTACTTTTGATTAACCAATAAAATCGTATTTTGTAAAATATTATTATAATATACAGCGTTTTTCAACTGTGGGGTACGTCCCCCTAGAATGGCCTAATTGGGGGAGCGCGGGCATGTTGAAAATAAACTGCTTAAGATAATTATGAGTTTACTGAAAAGAACAAAATTATATATATTCTTGCATAATAAAAAAAATAAAATACGCGTTAACACGTATACAATATACTTAAAAGTGCATTATTACTGCACAGAGTATTTAATAATTACTTTATCAATACTAAATTAAAAACACGTTTAGTAATTACTAGTGATTCACATGGACTTATCATACATTAAACTTATTACTTAATTTGATAACTTCTACGATTTATAATTAAAATTATACTGTAGCTTTTTCTTCAAAGTACATTATTATTCCATTAAATAAATTGTTATTGTGAGAGGGGGAGGGGGGTGAAACTCATGACGGAAAATTGTGTCGTAAATATTGACAGTTTGAGAAGTATAGATATAAGATTTTTTGTTTTTGTTTTTGAATTAGAGGTTAAGACTTCCTTTACCCTTATTTTATATTTTACTGGAGAAAAATTTACAACGGAATCAATATGCCCTAAAAGATTTTAATCAGTTTGGAAAATAACAGTTAATATACTGAATTATGCTGCAATATCAAAATATATCTTTACTAAAAGTATGTATTTATGAAATATATCTTTGCAGCTAATACGAGCTAATTTACTCGAAAACCTTTCGAGTATTTTAGACGAACCTTTCTTGTAATTCCTCGGCCATATGTACCTGTAGCTTTGGGGCACGGCGCTGTAGTCAATTGTTGAAAATGATGACCGTGCTTCACACGTCCACTGCGTACGACCAAGAAATTATGATTCATTTTGTATGGAGTAAGGGACAACCTTCGTCGAAATCTACTGGGAAATCCAGTCCACATACGAAAAAAGATGTATCGCTTTGAGAAGGGAGAATCCGTGATGAAGCAGTGAAAAACGTATGGAAATTAGCATTCGGGAAAGCCGCATTCCTCGCTGACTGATGACAATATTTCTCACTCAGATGCAATAGTAAAAGCTGCTGACGTGTAAAACTCAATTACATTTCCCGAGAGCTTTACCTTATGTACGGAAATATTTGAGACATAGTTCGTGTGTCTTAAGAGTATCATATGGCATCATGTTTTGGAGTGCCTAGGATGTTGAATGACTAGGTAAAAAACAAGCGAATGCTTACTTCACTAGATCCTCAGGAACAGTATGTCGATAAAGGTCAACGCTTCTTGGACCTCATTGTTACTGGCGATGAAATGTGGACGCATGCATTTCATATATGAAATGCAGAAATGAAAATCATATATCTGAGCAGCCGAGCGTGGAAGGGAAATATTCAGGTTGGCATATGATTAAAACATTTCGTTCTGTGCCATATGCTGAGAAAATAATGCTAACAGCTTTTGGTGATCACCATGAATCAGTCTTTCGAGACTTTTTCATGCAACAAGCTGATGCCCTCAATTTTGATATTTACCGTTCAATATTGTTAAATCTGCAAGCTGCCTTCAGGTGAAATTGTGCAGTTTTTCGATGCGGGCAGTGTGTTTAAACTCTACACCAATGTGAATCCTCGCGGGTTTTAATCAGAATCAAATAAAATTCTAGTCATTTTCCTTGGAACGTCTCGATCACCAAAAAACAGTCTGGACCTTTTCCGTAGTGATTTCTAAGTCTTCGGACTGTTGAAGTAATTTACGTGCAACGATGAAACCAAGCCAGTAATCAGAAGTTGATTGCCCAGTCAGTGAAACGAATTCCTTTACAGAGGCATCTAAAATTTTTGTAATGAGATGGAACAATTGTTTGAACTAGTGTAACTATATGGAAAAATAGTGTAAGGTAAGAAGAACAGTACATGAAATAAGGTAATGGAATAAGAATGTTTATTTCTAAAGACATGTACGTATATTACACTCTATAACAAAAAAAACGACGCACCAAGAAGGAGTTTCCCGATTGTAATGAAATTTCGTATGCAAAAACATTTGTACCGAATATGCAGATGATTCAAATTTGGTGTGCAATGAATGAATAGTGTAAGCTACAGCGCATCGTAACTGCGCACTCAGCAGTTGTTTATAAGAAGTGATTCTCAGTTTAATGGTAAAAATTTTGGTTGCATAGCTATTTAGGGTACCTTTCAATGACTGAAAAAATGCCTCACCGATTGATTCGAGCTCATTACAACTAACCATCAGAGTTTGAAAGAGGTCGTATCATTGAAGTTAAAAAGGGAGGCTGTGCAAGTCGGAGAATCTCTCGTCATATGGGTCGAAGCGATGAGTTCATTAGAAGATGCTGACAAGAATGGGTGAACAATGGCAGATTTCAGCAGCATGATGGCAGTGGTCGACCTAGGGCCACAGTAGTTTGGGAGGATATATTGATCGTCAGCTGTTATAGCGTCTGATTCATTATTATTAACCATCAGACATACTACACGAACACGAGTATCCACCATGACCATTCAGAGACAGCTGATAGAGCAAAATTTACGTTCGTACCGATTGCTGCGCCACCTGCCATTTACACCCGGACCTTGTTGAGCCAGATTACAGATTGGAATTATGCTGACTTGAGACCTATAGCATTTAGCGATGAATCCCGCTTCCAACTGTGTCCTCACGATCATTGATGACGTGTCTGGGGAAGCCCTGGGCAGTGTGCCGAGTCTGCTTTCAATTTGCGCACCACACATGCCCTTAACCAGGAGTTATTGTTTGGGGTACCATTTCTTTTGATAGCCGGACCCCTTTGGTCGTCATTAAAGCACATTTATAGCACAGCGGTACGTCGACGACATTTTGAGACCTGCTATGTATCGCTTCTTTAGTAGCACCCTGGACTCATTTTTCAGCAAGATAATGCCATACCACATACGGTACGTGCTACTATTAACTGTCTTACAGCTTGTCAAACACTTCTTTGGTCAGCCAGATCACCAGATCTCTTTCCAATCGAGCATGTCTAGGATATGATGGGAAGGTAACTACATCTAACAGGGAATGTTTATGACCTGGCCCGACAAGTGGAGAAAATTTGTCAAGAAATACCGCAGGAGACCACCATGCTGCTTTATCAATCTATTGCACGACGTTTAACAGCTTGCATCCAGACTAGAGGCGGGTCAACACCTTATTGAGCTCATTACTTTGTAACTATGTATAGAGAGTGACAGCGGCCAGATTGAGTTAAATATACATTTATATATTAACAGGGATTATTTACAAGGGGGGGCTAAAAGTTATTAAAAAGTAATCGAAACATCGTTTTTAAGGTAGGTCACTGGATTCCACGAGGCATTTCGTTCCTGCGTCCTCTTCTCTTCTTCCTGTCGTCACTCCTCACCGTAGTCTCTCTCAGTCGTCTTCCGCGCAATCGTCCTATTCGAGTCTCGTTTACTCATTATCCTCGAAGCGCCTTTTCAGCTAGGTGGCGCTCTCTTGGCATTACGTCATTAAGGAATATGGGAAGGATATGATATATGTGCACATCCATTCCTACATATGTAACTCTAAAATAAACCATTCAATGTTTCAAACATTTTAATCATTTTCTATTCTGTGAATAATCTTTCTACTCAGAAATTCTTGTGTGAATCGGATGACTCGTTCTTGATGCATCGTTTTTTTTGTTATTGAGTGTATTTTCGCTAATAAAAATTGCTGCCAAAACATTCCAACTCTCCCTTGTACATTAATTTAATTATTAATAATTGACTCTTAATCTGAATTTTAAGAACATTGCCTAAAACGTGGTACAATAAATCTTCACTCGTATTAAATCAAATTTTAAAAGCATAACTAGAAACGGACTTCAGACTCAAAATGTAAGATATTTTGTGTGAGATCTTCACAATGTTACTTAACGTGTATTTATTTCGTAAGTAAGAGTAAAGAATTCAAATTACATAGAACTCTTTAGTAATTACATTCCTTTTTCATGTAAATACATCAGGTGTATCTGTACAGCTTTGGTTTTTTATAATTTTTCATATTATTTTCGATTAGTTTGTGTTTTTTTCTAATTATGTGCATATTAATGCTATTATCACAAGTGTAATGCCATTTACACTGCAGCAATCACAGGTGAATTCATTCTCATAAATGATAACGCCTTATTATGCTGTGCTCAGTGAGTGGACAAATTTCTTTTTGACGAAGGAATTTTTCTAATGCCTTGTGAGGGCCCCATATTCCCCAAAACTAATAAGCCCATAGAACATCTTTGACACATTCTTTGGAAAAAAGGTTGATGGTAGTTTTCAGCCCCTCTAACAATTAAACGGTTGAAAATGGAAATGTGACTGATTCCATGGATAATTGGTCCTGTTTTTCCTAGATCTGTATTATTGCTTTCTATCAGATGAAGCCGTATCCCTTATTGAAGCTTATTTTTATGACAAAATTGGAATTCTTATTTACTTTTATTTGCACACATTATCGGCATTTTTTGTGTATTTTTACATGGAATGTTCATTTTTTTGTTTACCAACAAATACTGTAAGAAAATTTAATTGTTCCTTGTTCATTTCTTCTTTTGTGTTTTTTATATCTTAAAACCCCGATCACATATCAGTCCCCAAAACAACATTCCCCCTTTTCCTCAGTTTACAACCAAAATCATAACGTTATGTTGTTGTTTTGAAGAATGTATATCCTTTTCGAGTTGATATGTGTAATGATTGCTTAAATTTATGACAAAAGCGTAAAAAAATGCATTCAAAATCATTTTGTGAAAAATTGTGCTTCCTAAATATGCATATTCTAAGTTTTCTCAAAATTTTAAACATAGTCACGTAGTATATTCACAAAATAGAAATCATTAAATGATACAAAAATGTATTCTTTTTCTTAAAAAAGTGTTTTAGAAATCATTTTAATCATATTGTTCTATTTTTGGACGAAATTCTATTTTTTCATTTCCTGTTAAAAACTGTTTTATATTAAAATTTTAAACATCTCAATAACATTTATTTTTATTATTATGATCGCAGATTAAAGCAAATATAAAAACTTATTTATGAGTATTTTAATATTTCCGAATTTTTTTATTCAATACAGAATAATTAATACTTTTTAGATAATAAATATGAAGAATTAATTACCTTATGAGTATTTTGTTACATGATTACTTGTGTTATAAAAATGCATTGCTATTCATTACTAATAGTGGGGATTAACACATTGGTAACTTTTTTTAAAACAAAAACTTTTTTTGCGATGTTCTTATGGTTTCATGATTGTTATTAACCACATTTATACATCCTCTATTATTATTACTTGAAATTTTGAAGAAATTTAAATTCGTGTTGAATGTTCTCATAATACAATTAATAAAATTAGAAAATTAAAATAAACTGCTCTATAAAAAGTTTTTTGCAAAATGATAGTAAATCAATTATCCTTCTTTAACCAGATCTTGTTCATTTCTTGCTAAACTCATATCCATATGAATGTTTTCCTTCTTACTATTTTTTTTTCGAAATGATTTTATTTATCGTACTTTTTTTTATTTTTCATCCTCATTAGCTATTAATACTAACGTAATATTTGTTACTATGAAAGATCAGTATTTGAAAAAATAATATTTCAAACAAAAACATTTATTGCATTTAAATTTTTAGTGAAGTAATACCGTAAAATCCGGAGTACAACGCACACAACCGTATAACGCGTATCTATACTTTCAAGCTGCATTTTTAATTTTTTGGTACATTTCCTATTTAATGCGTACCCATTTTTAACAATGGAAAATGGAATGTACTTGAACACTGCTCTTACGTTTTGAAGCCGTTTTTTCTAGATTTATCGCAGGATTTTGAAAATATTACATAGTTCTAGAACTATAAGCTTTAAAGTTCATTCGGTAAGTCATTTCTTTTAAATAAACGAAATTCCAATCTCTGTAAGACTAACATTTTTTTATGCTGATCTTTTTTTGACAGGCCATGGGGCTTGCCTCTGTATTTCTCTGATTTACTATGAACCCAGACTCGGATTTGAAAATGGATACGGACCCAGTGAAAACGTACGAAGAATCAGCCTGCTACAAACGTAAATATATCTTCAGAATACGAGCATAAGATCAAATAATCAGTTCTTGCACTCAACTAATCAAGCGCGAAGAAACTGAGGTCAACAAAGAATAGAAGGAAGTTGTGATAAAGGACATTGCAGAAACCATTCTAAGTAAAGATATTCAGATGAGTAAATTTGAAACCCTTCCCCCCCATGTGAATATATCAATCATGTTTTTCATAAAAGCCCTTCCTCGCCGGAGAAAGAGGAAATCAATATTCATGTTCAAAAACCCCCATTTAAAATTAATGAAAATGATATTGCTGATAACTCCACTTATTCCATTAAAAATAACAAAAAGTTAAAAAATGTAAAAATTAAATCAAATTAAATCACGGAAGACTTTGTTTTTCTTAGAGAAAACTGCTTGATTTGTCTTTCTTGAAATCCGTGAACCGATTGAAACAACAAATAGCTTCTCGAACTTAAAACCAGACGTTATGCAACACTTCCCCAAAATTAACCTAGATGGTATTCCTAAGCCAACTCCCTCCACCCATAATGTTAAAAATAAAAACCAACTATAGAGAGCAATTCAAAATTATCAATGAAAAATTCCCAAATTTTAACACTATAAATTTTAGAAAATACTTTCCAATGACATCGACGAGTACTGAAGTCTCACTTTCGCATTAGTGGACAATAGGGACTTCGAGTACTATGTTATCAAACCTAAGATTGAAAAATCTTTTAAGATTGTTATTAAAGGAGTTGCGATATTTACTAAAACTGACGATGTTCAAATTGATCTAGAAGAATTAGGATACTCGGTTGAAAAATGTAGCCAGCTTACATCTAAAATGACCCAAGGCGTCCCTCTAATTTTTTCTGGTTATATTCCCAAGAAATGAATGTAATCAGAAAATATTTGATGTCAAACACCTAGAATTTATGCAGATTAATGTAGAAGGAATTTTAATTAGAGGAAATCCCCAATACATTAATTGAAACAATTTCTACCGTACTGCAGCTAACTGTCATCTAAAGTCGAGATGTTTCAAATGTGAACAGAGCCACATAATAAAAACTGCGAAATGAAGGAGGAGGCAGGGTAATCCCTTTTGTATCAATTACCACGAATATGGACACACCACCTGCTATACGAAATGCCATAAATTCCTTAAGCCTAAAAAGGGTTATATATATACCTTGAATAACATTTTCAGCGGAGTTACCCCCAGTTCCCCTTCCTAAATTCCATAACTCAGAAAATACTAATACTGATACCAATAAAGAAATTTGTGGATTACCAAAAACGAAACTAATGTCTCTGATCTAGTTCAAGTAATTGAACTTTTTACAACATTGTCTCTAACATTATAAAATATCCCTTCAATTATTGCAACCTCTCCCTAAACTTAAAACAGCAGATAATAACAAAGAAATAAACCTATCTCCTAAAAGAAGCTCTATGCTAGATCAGAATTAATTATTTTCTTCATTTTTCTACAGTTTTCACTTTTTAACTTTATATTTTGCTAATATATTATTTTATCTCTTTTTAATTCCGATTCTTCTTAACTTAATTTCCATTGACTTGACATTTTTGCCGAGTAGTCAGAACTGAAACTCACCACCAACATCCAATCAGAACGAAAAACTCCAGCTATCAAATGGGTTCTAACCTCCAAAGCTACACCTCCCCAACATCAGCTGAAGAAGTCAACACCAGCAACGTCTCAGTACACACAAGATATTTGCCGCATCTCAGTCCCTTGAGGAAACTGATGTATTCTTTTTTTAGGTTTTGAAACTATCATTTTTATTTTTGAAGCTAGCTTTTTTTTATACCCCATGTACATAGGGTACCCATGTACACTTTTAAATTTCGACTGAATTTTTTGTGTTAAAAGTACGCTGTATTTTATGGTAGGTATAAACACTTGTTCCTATGTTAAAAAATGCAATGCCTTTCATTGTTTTCTTGTCAGTTATGGGAACATCAAAAGTGGTAAAATTACGTGGGAGTTAACCGAGGAAAGAACATATCTTTGAATAGATCAAGTCGGTGTAAGCTGACTGGGACAGCATTGGCCGATAACCGACTGTAGTGCTTGGAAAAAAAGAAGAAAACTGCAATTTTTGAATTGAACTTTTTTGCGAACTATTCCATCGATTATTTTGGGTGGAGAGAAAAACATTTATTAAATTATTCTTTAGTCACCTTAGTGGAGTTTTAAATAGAGTAATTTATTACTTGCTGAATGACTGCTTGCGTAAAGTTAAACATTAATTTATTACCTTAAGTGAGCTTAACATAAAACAAAAGACTGTCTAAATAATTCCATTCATAACGACTAATGTCCATGTTTATTTTTACCGGTTTGTATAGAATATTCAAAGCTGAGATTAATTAAAAACTTACATTAAAATATGGTATTGAGGAAATCATTTTTTTTGTACTGTCAGTAAAAGTGTATTAATTATTGGTGACTTTCAGAGTCTAATTATGTAAGCTATTACCATTAATGCACTTTCATAATAATTATTTATTCTTTTGAATAGCCCTTATGATTCAAACGTTTTTAAATAAAATAAACTTCCTCGTATATTTAAGTGTATTATAGATTGTCAATAAGGAATAAGTTTTTCCATTATGAATACAAAATTGATTATCCGAAATCGCAAGTTATCTGTAGTAATAAATGAACATTCATAATTACTTATTCAGCCCTGATATATAGTCTTTATATAAATTACATCGAATAAAGAGGATTATTATACTCTCTCTCAAATATTTCTTACGCAATATCTTAACATAATCTTTTGTAAGTATTTTAATAATTTTCGAAACATAGAAAAGGAAAAGATCTAAAGAAAATTCACTAAATTTATGTTAAGGTTAATAGAAATGTTATATAATACCAAGTACGGAACTATGTAGTATGTAGGAAATGTGATCAGACAGGGCTTCTAAAACTATTCTATCGTACCCTGCAGGTATTTGATTAATTTAAAAGCTACACTGATAAATCTTACCACTATTAATTAGGTACCAGGAGTAAAATAAATTGCTTTGAAAAAAATTAATATCAGCCTAAGTGTTTCACGAGTTATTACTTTAATAGTTCCTGGATTATATGGAAGTTGAGATTTTAAAATTGATTGATTTATATCCACTCTCCTTTTTTTCGCCACAACCACTGCTAAATTAATTATGCTAATTTTAATAGTGATTTGACACGGAAAAATCTGTATTCGGTAGAACAACATTATGTTTTTATTTGCATATACTATATATATAATATTATATATGTGGGACGGGTGTCTAGGGGCAATGATAAAATTCTTAACGAAAGAAAGCATGAACCAAATTTAAAGAACAAATCAATTTATTAAAGTAAGAAAACAGATTATATTTATAGATTTAGATTGCTTACAAGAAAATAGATTAAAAGTTAATTCGGAAAAAGAGAACAGGATTCACCTGTAGAGATGGGGGCGTCAAACATTTCTAGGTTTAAAGAAATGCCGTTTCTGATCGAGCTCACTCCGTCGTGTCCGGTGTGCGAGTGAAGGCAAGAAAGCCAAAAAAAAAAAAAAAAAAACGATCCCGCGCTTAGGGATTATAAGCGCTCGACGTCATCACTCGAATCCCTGATTGGGCATTGAGATGCCTCGTGCGTTTGACGTCAGACGCTCCGAGTTCCTCGATTGGCCTCTCAATTCAATTCAGTTCGTTTGAGGCCACCATCTCCCACATATCTCTCTCGAAGTACACTGGAAATTTAAAATATTCCAATTATTCGAAATCGCAAAGAACACAACTTTCCTACAAGTTCGGCCATCCTGGAATCACTGACCCCAGTGATTTGACATAACGTCGAAATAATTTGGTCTAGAACATTAAAAATTTAAGATAAGAAAATACAACACAATTCACGCAAACAAAAAACACCAATGACAATAGATAAAAATAAAAGAGAAGCACAGTACACAATGAATTAAAAACGTTCAATCTCTCATCCCGGTGAATAAAATTTCATTAAATCGGCGGAAGAAGAGGTTAATTTAGGACCTTCATGGTTACCTACTCTTTCTAAATTATACCTATCTCTAGGTTTAACTTCGATTACTTTGTATGGTCCTAAAAATTTAGGCCTTAATTTTAAACCTGATCCGAATTGTGTTCTCTGGATGGCCACTAAGTCTCCCTTTTGATACCTAGGTGCCCTCTTGCGTTTCCTATCGTAGGTTCTTTTATTTTCTGCTTGAATCTTCTGAATATTTCTTTTCGCATCTTGTCGTAGCTGGTTTCTCTGTTCCTGCAATTCTTCTACCATCTCTTCCATTAATAGGTTTCTCAGGTAAAGGTCTTCCCTATTTTTCATGGTAACGCCAGTCAATAGTTCAAATGGAGACCATTTGGTACTTCGGCTGGAGGTGCTATTTAGAATTCTTTGAAGTCGGTCTACGAATTTGTACCGTTTTGTAGGATCGTCGATTGACAACTTGGTCAAAACGGGGATTAGAGTTCCGTGGATTCTCTCCACTTCACCGTTCCCTCGGGGTACGCCGGTGGTGATCTGCAGATTTTGGATTTTCTCTTCGGTACAATAATCACCAAATCCTTTGGAGTTAAAAGGAGAACCCCTGTCTGTTATTATTCTTTTGGGATTGCCGAAAGTCTTTTGTTGTAGCTTTAATTTATCTAGTGCATCTTCTAGGGTGGTGGATTTTACGGGATAAAGCCAGGTAAACTTAGTAAAGGCATCAATTATTGTGAGGATATGTTGATATCTTTTGTTGGTAGACGGCAAAGGTCCAATGAAATCTACATGATAAGTGCTTAATGGCACGTCCTCTTTTGGAATAGGATTTAGAAATCCCTCCTTTTTCCCACACTTTTTGTTAGCTAGAATACAAGATACACAGTTAATGATCACGTTTTGTACTTGTTTGCTTAAATTAGGTATAAAAAATTCTCGTTTTACAATTTCTTCTGTTTTAGCGGATGAGAAGTGCCCTTTCTCATGAGCTAACTTGATTAGCTCGGTTTGCATATCCCTTGGTGCAGCTATTAATTCGCGGCCATCTACGTATTTGTATAATATTTCATTTTTAATAAAAAAGTCCGTAGCATTATTTGTTCCTATTAGTGACTTCAAATTTTGAATATTTTCGTCTTGTTGGGCTCTTTGTAGTCTTGCGGTGAGAGTATCGCTTGTAATTATGGTGACTGGGTACCTGCTCAGAGCGTCTACATGTTGCATTCTCTGGCCGGAACGATGTGCAATCTCGTAGTCATACTCTTCTAACAGTAATGTCCATCTTGCTACACGAGTAACTAAATCTATTTTGTCCATAGTCTTTTGAAAAGCTGAACAGTCCGTTATGATTTTAAAATGATTTCCCAGAAGGTAGGTGCGAAATTTCTTTAAAGCGTTGACAACAGCAAGAACTTCTAGTTCATAGCTACTATATTTTTCTTCTGCTGGAGTCGTTTTCTGCGACATATATTGGACAGGATGTAATTTTCCATCTTCTGCTTCTTGGAGTAAAACGGCGCCATATCCTTGTTGACTCGCATCGGTATGTAATTCGGTAGTTCTTCCATGCTGAAAAATGCTTAATACTGGACTTTCAGTCAACAATTTCTTAAGCTTTTCGAATGCTTCCATTTGGGGTTGCTCGAACATAAATGGGTTGTCTTTCCTTGTTAGGTCACTCAATGGTTTCGCTATTTGAGAGTACGCTGGAATAAATTTGCGAAAGTAACCGGTGAGTCCTAAAAGCTCTGCACTTGTTTGACTGTTGTTGGTACCGGAAATTTCTTGACGGCTATTGTTTTCAATTGAAGGACGTATTGTCCCATTTTCGACGACGTGGCCCAAAAATTCTACTTTTCTTCTTAGGAATTGACATTTTTTAAACTTCATTTCTAAGCCATACTTCGAGGCAACCTCTAATACTTCCCTTAGTTTTTCTAAACCTTCTTTCTCATGTTTAGCAGGAATCACCAAATCATCCATGTAAATTATTACAACGCCTTTCCACATGAGCTCTCTGAAGATACTATACACATATCTTCGAAATACGCTGGGGCTGGTGCTTAGACCGAAAGGTACTTTATTAAATTCGAATTGTCCATCTGTAACAACGAAGGAAGTGAGGTGCTTGCAATCTTCATTAACGTCAACATGGAAAAATCCATTTTTTAAATCTAACGTTGTGTACACTTTGGCTCCCTGTAGCCTATCTAATACATCCTCTATCAACGGCAATGGGAAACGATCCTTGACTAATTTCCTGTTCAGTCTTCTGTAATCTACACACAATCGGGTGGTACCATCTTTCTTCTTAACTAATACAATTGGACTCGCATATTCGGATGAGCTTTGTCTTACAATCCCCTGTTCTAACCATTCGTCGATTTGCTTGTTGACATCCTGATTCTCAGAAAATGATAAGCGGCGTGCAGGTTGGTAAACCGGTATGTCGTCTTTCAGGATAATTCTCATGGACACATTTGTCATTTCGGTCTTCTTTGGCTCATAGTTGGAGATTAATTCAAACAGTTCTCTTCGTATTTGTGGATTGGTAACATGTTGAACTACAATTTCGTCTTCCACTTCTGCTTCGTAAACTTGCATTTGCAGGAAACAGTTTTTATCCTCATGTTTTCGGAACTGAACACTTTCTTTATAGAAGCAGACAGAGGCTTGCTCCAGTATATCTGAACCTATTACTGCTTGAAATTCCAAACTCGGCGTAGGTACGACATGCCACGTCAGAGAATATTCTTCTCCATCTAGTTCAATCTTTCTCTGGAACGACCCTTTTGTTTTGACTTCGCACTTCCCCAGTCCGATCAATACTGAAATGTCTTTCGAGAGTTTCGAAGGTTCGATGATTCCTTTGCTTACATCTTCTCGAATGAGTGAAACTGAACTGCCACTGTCAACGAGAGCTTCAATAATCTTGTTCCCTATGGTTATTTTTCTGGTCTTAATTCTTTCTCGAGAGATTCGTGAGCAGATTTGGATTGAGGAGTCTGTAGAGTTATTAATTTTCGAACATTTGGGGCGCTTCGTACAATCCACGGCATAATGACCTGGTCCTTTACAGTAGCTACAGGTTAGTCGTTTACTTTTCCCGGAGTAGGAGGTACCGTTCAATTGAAAATGTTTTCTCTCACGCCTATTACTTCCACCCTGGGGATATTCAGTTCTTTGAAAGTAAGTATCGCTTGATCCGCTGGCTTCGTATCTTCCTTTGGAAAACGAATTGTAAAATTTCGGTCTTAATGTTCTTCGGACGCTTTCATACTCTTCAAATTTTTCTGCTATCTCGGCCGGTGAGTTAATAGTAGACCATTCATCTAAAAAGTGCTCCCGAAGCTCGTACGGTGCACTCTTCTTTATTTGGTCGGCTATAATTAGTTCTCGCAGCTGGTCGAAAGTTTCTACATTTGAACCGGAAATCCATCCATCGAAGTATGTTTGTATTTCGTAGAAAAAATCTTGCCAAGTTCGTTCATTAGATTTTCGGTGAGAAATAAAGAGTTGACGAAGTTTCTCCGGGGATAACTTAAATCTTTTTAACAGTAACCCCTTAACGTGGTTGTAATCGTTGCATTTATCCGCTGGCTCTCTGGTAATCAAATGAGCAATGTCGATAGGAATCAGTCCTATAAGCTTCTGTACCCAATCCTTCTTCGGCAAGAATGTCAGTTCCGCATGTCGTTCAAATAATGTCAGGTTCAAGGTTATACCGTCCTTCATATTAAACTTATGAAAAGTTTCGTGGATCACTTTCGGTGCTTGTACATTTTCGGGGTTATTCATAGTATTAGCATTATTTTCAGCCTGTATTCGCAACTTCTCTAATTCATATTCTCGCTCTTCTCGTCGCAATTTCTCTTCATATTCTCGCCGTTCTCGTCGCAATTTCTCTTCTTTTTCTTCTGTACGTATGTGATCCTTCACAATGCTATCGATCATTACCTTGACATCATCTTCGATGTAATCTGGGCTTTTCACGATGAGATCCTTTAGCTTGGGTTTAGTCAAGCTCGCTTCGACGATCAACCCTAACTCTTCGGCGAGTTCTATTAGATGCTCCTTTTTCTTTGAGAGAAGAAATGCCATTTTTGCAACCAAAGATCAAGAGTGACGGTTCAGAGAACAAATTTAAAATTTTAAACCAAGCCCAATTTTCCCCTAAATACTTAATCCGGATGCGAAACGTTTATACAATAACGCAGGAAAAGCTCCCTTACTCAACCAAGAGGAGAGACAAAACGCAGATAAAATACAATTATAACAAGTATATGAATAAAATTCACAAATACTAAAAAATTCTAAAATCGACACTAAAAATATTAATACAACGAAATCGAAAAATTATGACAGTAATATCTCAATTTCTCGAAATATAAGCAATAAAAACACACTGGAAGAATCTATAGCAAAGCAGCATTCCTTAAAATTAATAATAACATATAAATTAAAAGTAAACCACAAAATATTCGTAAAAAGCATTTAAAAAAAATAGACAAAATATCTATTTCCCAGTTGCTAAAAATATTATCTAAAACAATGCACAATTTTCACAAATCATTCCTATTCGCAATCAAATCATTTAGTTAGCCACAACTACCGCTAATTAGACAACATACTCTTATTACAAAAGACTTTTACGAAACGAAATTATGCGAGGAGAAAATAAAATATTCACGATTCCTAGTTTTTAATCACATGAAAAAAAGAATTTTAAAATGACATGAACAGACGATAGTTTCGTAAATGTCTGCAATCGTTATTTGATAAGAAAGTACTACACTGACCTGGCGATTCGTTGAGTTTCGGTGATGACGCCCGAAAAGACAGAATGGATCACGACGAAATTCTTGAACGATGCAAGTTGATCTTCACTGTAATGGATGACGACGCACTTAGGATCATTGGCGGGAATTAACTGGCGATTCGCTGACCCTCGATGACGACGCTCGAAAAGACAAAATGGATCACGACGAAAATCTTGAACGATGCAAACTGATCCTCACTGGAATGGATGACGACGCACTTAGGATCGCTGGCAGGCCTTTCTTTAAAATAAACTGGCGATTCGCTGATTTTCGGCGACGACGCCCGGAAAAATAGAATGTATCACGACGAAATTCCTGAACGATGCAAATTGAATTTCACTGGAATTATTGACGACGCACTCAGGATCACTGGCGAACTCTTTCCAAAGCAAACTTTAAAAAAAAACATTAGAAAGGAAGTTGAAATTGACACCGACGGACGGGTGAGGTCTCGACGTTTTGAAAAAAAAGAAAAGTCGCTGAAAGGTGAGCAAGAGGAAAAAATAATGAATAAGGCTATTGCTATATATATATAGGCAAATGCCTAATACGAAGAAACGAGTTTAACATCGCGGTCGAGCTCCCAATTTGTGGGACGGGTGTCTAGGGGCAATGATAAAATTCTTAACGAAAGAAAGCATGAACCAAATTTAAAGAACAAATCAATTTATTAAAGTAAGAAAACAGATTATATTTATAGATTTAGATTGCTTACAAGAAAATAGATTAAAAGTTAATTCGGAAAAAGAGAACAGGATTCACCTGTAGAGATGGGGGAGTCAAACATTTCTAGGTTTAAAGAAATGCCGTTTCTGATCGAGCTCACTCCGTCGTGTCCGGTGTGCGAGTGAAGGCAAGCAAGCCAAAAAAAAAAAAACGATCCCGCGCTTAGGGATTATAAGCGCTCGACGTCATCACTCGAATCCCTGATTGGGCATTGAGATGCCTCGTGCGTTTGACGTCAGACGCTCCGAGTTCCTCGATTGGCCTCTCAATTCAATTCAGTTCGTTTGAGGCCACCATCTCCCACATATCTCTCTCGAAGTACACTGGAAATTTAAAATATTCCAATTATTCGAAATCGCAAAGAACACAACTTTCCTATATATATATATATATATATATATATATATATATATATATATATATATATATATATATATATATATATATATATATATATATATATATATAATGTGTGTCGGCGTGAGAGCGTGTGCTAAACTTAAGCAACTTTTCAAACTGAGTCATAACTCCTGAAAAATTCTGAATGACATGAAATTCACACTACAGAGATACAGTATAACATTTAAAGATTGATGAAAGCCTAAAAGCATAAAAAATTAATTTTAATTTTACGCGTGCATTATGAAGCAAAGATGAAAGAAGTGTTATTGACAGAATAGCTTCAGTAAAAAAATAATGTGGACAGAAGGAAGACCAAACATCTCCGTCTACTATGATTATACTCAATTCCTCCAATTATCCAGCCGTGTTTAAGTTAAGAGTTGACACTCTTTAAAGAGCATATGTTTCATCGATCTTATGTTCCAAGGAGTATCTTATCTTACTGTCAGGCTTCCTCCTAAATAACCCCACACTTCTTCCATGGTCTTTAATCATAGAAACACGCTCGCCAATTCATGCTGCAGGTATCCTCCATTTCTAGAGGATTTTCAAGAGGAGATATCCAAAGTGGACATCCACTTTTGTCCACAAAAACAAACTCTGGTCTAATCACACCTCGCAACAGAGGCAAGAGTGATGGAGGATAGTGTTATTGGAGCAACGACTGCCGGTAAATGAGGAGTTATTAAAAATATGAAGCTCCTTTCTTTCAATCAGCATAATCACTCCCAACGTCGGTGTCTTTCCATAATGTTAGTGAGATCAAACCATATCTCAAACCTCTCCATATCAACTGGAGCTACGAATTGTTTTCTCAGACTGAAACGACTCATATCAGTAAACAGAAAACGGCTATAATGATGTTTTTTCAGTCTTTTTTCGTTTATGATTCCACTAAAAGCATGAGTGAGTGGGAAGTTTTAAAACTGCAAAAAATGCTCAATAATATTATCAAATTATTTTTAAATGCATCTAATTATGTAGTAGATTATTTTTGATGCATCTGTATATGTAAAGGAGAAAAGTGACTAACTCACGTACTCATCCCGCATCTCCAGAATTATAAGATTAACAAACATGAATATTAAGATGACAGAAAACCTCTAAAACTCAATGTTTGGTCAAAATATCGATTTTTCGTTTTTGATTTTATAATAAAGTTCAATATTTTATCTTTTTAAATCTGTTTAAATTTTGTTTTTATCTTAATTAGAAGCCGAGAGTTACAGATTTTTCAATATTACTTAATCATAAATTTCTGGGACTCGAAATAGTTTCTGCTAACCGGAAGTGGCCAAGTTGTTTGTTTACGTTTCTCTTTCATAGTATATGGCATGAAATATTTTATTTAATATACAGATATTTAGTCAGAAATTAAAATAGAACATTTAAGAATAAATATAAATGTATTTGGAAATACATGTTTCCTTTTTTTGTATGTAAAACCTGGCAGCAAGTTTGTTGTTTTGACTTTGTTTACATATGCGTTTGATTTTCATGCTGAAAGAATTGACAGCGTAAAAAGTTTATTTGATTATTTTATTCAGTTAATGTAAAATGGTTAAAAGTATTGCTGAAAAGCGCAAGCGGCAATTTTATGGTAATAAATTCACAAACACTTCGAAAAATAATAGCACTTCAGCAGTTCCAGAATGTACTGTTAGCTGTTGGGAAATGAGAGTTTGTCAACTGCAGAAGAAATAATTGCCTGTTACTGTGTTTGGTAACAGAATCCTTGACCGGGAACTTATTGTGGAAGCTTTTGCTCAACTTTGCTGCCCAAAATGTTTTGCTGAAAAAGTAGAACTATTCGAGGATTCCAGATATTGATTGCGCTCCCATTTTACTCTAAAATATAAGTGTTGTGACTTTTTTTTTGCATTTGCTTCATCAAAAAAAGTTGTAAGTGCACCTGTCATAAATACCAGGCTGGTATATGATATGCGGCAGATAGGCAAAGTTTTTGCTGGGGCATTTAAATTATGCTCAACATTAAATTTGCCTCGACTAACCAAAACTGCTTACAAAAATCAGGATGCAAAGCTTTTAAAGGTGGTTCAGGAAGTAGCTGAGGAATCCATGATAAAAACTGCTACTGAAAGTGTGGAGAAAAAACAAAATATCTCATCCGATATTGTAAAATGTGGCATATCGGTGGATGACACATGGCAGCGAAGCGAAGAGGCTATACATCTATGCATGGCTGTGTTGCTGCAATATCAGTTGATACTGGTAAGGTGTTAGACATAGAAGTTATGTCGTCCTACTGTCCAACATGTAAGAGACTTCAGACTATGCCAAGAAACTTTGAATATGAGTCGTCAAAAGCCGACCACATATGTCAGTGTAATTTCACAGGCTCTTCATCAAAAATGGAAATTGTGGGGGCTTCCCGAATATTTCTTCGATCGGAAAAAAACCGCAGACTGCATTACACTCAATATTATGGGGATGGCGACACAAAAGCTTTCATGAGTGTGAAAGACACTTATGGATTAAACACTGTGACCAAGTTTGAGTGCATTGGCCATGTACAAAAGAGAGTGGGTTCGCGTCTGTGAAAACTAAAACTAAAGGACTGTCTGGTAAAGGCAAATTAACTGATAATTTTATTGACAGACTTCAAAACTATTACGGAATTGCTGTTCGCAGCAATGTCGATAACTTAAATGCCACGCAACAAAATGTAATTGCTGCGTTATATCACTGTGCATCAAGTAATAAGAAACCGATGCATGGTCAATGCCCAATAGGGAAAGAAAGCTGGTGTTATTTTCAGCGGGGGGTGGCAAATGGAACAAAATGTTCCACAAAATATGCTGGTCTATCAAATGATGTTTTAAATAAAATTAAACCAGTATATTTAGAACTATGCGACAAACAGATATTAAGTAAGTGCTTGCATATACGCCCGCAAAATGTCAACGAGTGTTTTAATGGAATAGTTTGGCAAAAAGTACCGAAGGAAGTTTTTGTGTTTCGCTCAAAACAACTAAATTTGGGTTGTATAATGCTATTATACACTTCAATGAAGGATTAACCGGGTGTCTAAAAGTTTTTAATAAAATGAATATAGAAAACCCTGGGGTGTTTATCTTACGGGGATATAAACATTTAGATAAATGCAGAATCCGTGAATCAATTCATAATGCAGACCCCAAAACAAAGAAAAATGGGAAAATTTTAAGAGCACTTAAAAAGAAAAAAATTAGTGTTTTAGAAGTCAAAGATGGGGAGAATTACAAATCTGGTACATTTTAATAAGAAAGTAAGTGCTTATCTTGTAATCAGAATAGTTTAATGTTATTTTTGTCGTTTTCTCAAAATGAATTCTTTTTACACTTTTTCTTACCGCAAAACACAATATCTTAAAAAGTTATGCTTGAATGAAATAAAAAATTTATATGTATGTTTTTTAAATACTTATATAGGTAATAGACCATTCTTAAGATTTTGTATTGAATAGAAATTTTTTTATATAGTAATAAAGTAAAAATTACAATAGCTTTTAAGAAAATTTCAACGTATAGAAGTTCGAAACACAATAACTTCAAACGTAATGGTCATATTACCAAAATAAGAGACTATTCCCTATATAAGGTTGTATGCTATATTATTAAATTTACAAAAAATGTCAAAATATTTATTTTATTTTCAATTATCATGTTTTGTGTAAAATATTATTTTTGTTCATTTTTTTATAAAATACCCCTTTGACAGTAAAAATGTGCACTAATAAAACTTTTCTTGGGTGTTTTTCTAATTTTAGAGACCCATAAGGTCATAAAATATGCATTTACTGGCATAATTCAGGTTAATTCAAAAAAATTTCTTCAAAAGTGTATATACACTTAGATAGATGCAGAATTTGTGAATCGATTCATAACGCAGACCCCAAAACAAAGAAACACAGAAAATTTTAAGAGCACTTAAAAAGAAAAAAATAGTGTTTCAGAAGTTAAAGAGGGAAAGGATTATACATCTGGTGTATTTTAATAACAAAGTAAGTGTTTTTCTTGTAATCAAATGAGTTTAATGTTATTTTTGTCATTTTCTCAAAATGAATTTTTTTACATTTTTTTCTTACCGCAAAACACAATATCTCAAAAAAATTATGCTTGAATGAGTTAAAAATTTTATATGTATGTTTTTTAAATACTTTTACAGGGAATGTACCTTTCTTAAGAGTTTGTGTTAAGTAGAAATGTTTTTATATAGCAATAAAATGAAAATTACAATAGCTTTTAAAGAAAATGTCAACGTATAGAAGCTCGAAACACAATAACTTCATGCGTAATAGCTATGTTACCAAAATAAGAGTCTATTCCCTAGATAAGGTTGTATGCTATATTATTCAATTTACAAAAAATGTCAATATATTTATTTTATTTTCAGTTATCATGCTTTGCGTAAAGTGTTATTTTTGCTTATTTTTTATAAAATACCCCTTTGACACTAAAAATGTATACTAAAAAACTTTTCTTGGGTATTTTTCTAATTTTAGAGACACGTAAGGTCATAAAATAAGCATTTACAGGCAAGTTTCAGGTTAATTCAAAAGATTTTCTTCGAAGGTGTTCTGTTACCTTAAAATCATATTTTCTTTGTTTTTGTTTATTAGAGAGCTGCTAAGAGCAGTTTTTATTGAATCAATTGACAAGGACATTTAAGGGTGTACATAGATTAAGAGTTTCCATCTTTTAAGTTTTAGACTTACACATTTCAAAATTTGAAAGCATGCTTTTTGTTAACAGAGAAAAACCATTTATAGAGAAGAACCATTAAGAACAGGCATTGAGTAAGCATATATTTAATACATTCATAAGATTAACCCTCCAACTGGACAGCACGGCTTTTTTCACCCTACTAGAGAGGCTTCGAAAACGGACCACACTGAATTTTTCCTAAGGCCGGGGACTCACCAAAAATGAACCAAACAGATTTTTTCCCCTTCAAGTAATGTGTTCAAAACCGGTAAGGTGGTATTTTTCCAAATTCTTTTCCCCCTTTAAAGGTTTACGATCTTGAAAGATAATTAGAGACGGTCGGGGAGACACAATGGGCATTGAGGGGAAACTTTTTATGGTCACGACGGGGAGATCGGTTCCAGTGGCAATCCTAAAATCTTTAACCTAAAGTTTACACAAATAGCGAGTCAACGATTTGAGAATTCTCATTTTTTTCTTTACCTTAAAATTCTCAAATGGAATTAAGTTTTTATAATGTATGTCTAAGTTTTAAAAAAATATCTGTAGTATTTAAATTCAAATTATATATTAAAACATTGGGGATAATTTAATGTTTCATTTTTTTTATTTTAATCAATACTTTCAGGGATTTTTTTAAAAATGATAATTTTTTTATGCGTCAAAAAATAAAAAAAAAATTCAAAATTTAAAATCTTTTAAAATTTCGGACACTTCTAAACATGAATAATTTTTAAGCTTCTGTATTACATTATTTGCAAAAACTTTATATGTATTGTTAAAAAAAACCCTATTTAAATCTTTTAGTTTTTCATAATTTTAAAGCCAGATATTCAGGGCATCTTACATAGAATCCCTTGTTTTGTATTGTTCAGATAACAAATTATATTTGAATTTTGAATGTCTGAACATTAATTTCATTCAAAGAGAATTTTAATTTCAAGTTTATATTTTTTAACTTGAATCTTCAAATAAAGAGTATTTAAAAGCATCTGGACAAATTTAGAGTTAACATTTGCGCATATAAATAAATATAAAGATCCTTTTTAAATTGAAGTTAAAAAAATATATATTTATGCATAATCCCTCATCATTTATGTTCCATTAGTGGTTGACTGAAGAAAAGGTTATTAAAATTTGAACATTTTTATAATCTTAACCATGCGAAACTAGGAATTTTGTATTAGCTCCACTAAAATTCTGCATTGGAATTTCGAAAAAGATATTTATGCGTGTCTCACATACTCAGTTGAAAAATATATATTTACCATAAATACTAATAATTCTTTGGATATTTAAAATTATCATTAGATTAATTTTTTAATATATATATATACATATATATTCGACTTCTAATATTTTTTCAAGTATTCCTTAAATTTAATATAATTAAATTAATTGAGGGGATATTAAAGTCGCACTCTCTCTCTTCTCTACTCAACTTCTTGAGGGCTTTTGGCGACGGTCCTATGGCCGGGGTATCAGGTGGTCAAGGTATCGAATCATGGTTGGCATGTCTCGAGTTCGAGCCCAGTGCCACAAAAGACCCGCCGTGTAGGGCAGCGATGCACGTTAAATCTATCGAGAGCTGAAATGTCCTCTCGTTGGTGTGGTGTGGTAGTTAGGAGAGGGGGTGCCAGCTCAGGTGTCGCCCTCGTCATTTGACCATTTTTCAAAATTACGAGGTCCATCACTAAAAGCCCTCGTGTAGCTGAACAGTGCGACGTTAATATTCACTCACTTGGCGACGGACCTCGTAATTTTAAACCATGGTCAAGTGACGAGGATGACGCTTGAGCATCGCTCCCTTACACGGCGGATCTTCAGTGGTGCTGGAGTCGAACTCATGACACGTCAGTTACGAGTCCGTTACTCTGACCATTAGGCTACCGCGGCCTCACAATGTGGTTGAAAACTGCATGTTATGAGTAAAAATATGCTGAAACATTTGATGAACTTATAATAGATTTTTGCATAGAAGATAGATGTGTGATATGCTAAAATGACAATATGTAAAAGTTATGAGAATATCGATGACAATTTTTGAAAAATTCAATTTAAGTTTCAGTCTGAAACTTATTCGTTTTTTTTTTTTTTTTTTTTTTTGGCATTTAATATTAAATAGTCGCGATAACAAATTAATAGTTTAACGCATTCATAGATTATAAAAAATAAAGGTATAAATGACATTGTTGGGAATAATAAGTTTTTATAGTTTTGAATTGAGACTTCTTTGCAGGAGTGTAGACTATTAAAAGGCTGATGTAGAAGTTAGAAAACTAATATTTAAAATATATGGAAAACAATATCTGCAATTCCATGATTTTGACGAGCAGAAGACGGCATTTTTACTTAGTAGGGCAGAGTAAGCATAAGGTAAGAGCTTGTGGAGTAAACAACCAGGCCTCTGCAGTTTTCGAAGGTAATGAACTTCTATTTGTTGCTTTCAGTAAGGAATATAAAAATAACAAATACAAAAATAAGTCATGTAAAATTTTATATATTTTAATAACAATGAATTGTGAACTTAATTTTCAATTCATTGGCACGAGTTGGCAGTAACTACGGTACTCTATCGACGTACTTCTTATATATATATATATATATATATATATATATATATATATATATATATATATATATATATATATATATATATATATATATATAAGTACGGTTGATAGAGTACCAATAATTTGAACGCAATTTTATATTTCGTTCTCTTAAACTTTACTCCTTTTAAAACATGTATTGAGAAAATACTCTCCTTTTGTATATTTATAAAATTTTAAAAATATAATGGTTATCTTACCCAACATTTTAAATCAGGGGCGGCAACTGTGTAGCTAAGACGTGCCAAACTAATCTGTCAGTATCATTCAGCGTGCCACATAGTAGGAAATTTTTGAAATCCTTCAATTCTTACGGTAATATTTGCAGATTTAAAGAATAGAGGTAAATAATTTAGATTTACAGTTTTATTTTATATTAATTATGGATCAATAAAATACATTTATTAACATAAAATAAACAATATAAAATGTTACTATTTCTTCAACAAAGATAAAAAAAAAATTAAAAATGTATGTTTCCAACATATTTACTTAAATAAGAAATAGACAAAGTGAAATATAAATGATTCCCTTCATTATAGTTAAATAAAAATTGTAATGCGAATTAACTCTTTCACGACTCTTCTTTCATATCGCAAAACCAGGGGTATAATGCATGACACGATTCTGAGCATTCAGTTGTTAAACAATGTCTCTTTGCGGAGTCGAAATATTTTTCATATTAGGAAAGATTTTTTACTTTGATATGCCGAATCACATAAGTGGAAAGCAGAGTACGTGCAATTTTCTTTTTTCAACAATTAAATCCCCTAGCAATAACACTCAATTATTTACAAAATAGCTGTAAATTTATCCTTAGAATTATCTTTCAGATTATTTTGTAGTTCCATAAATGTCCATAACTCAGAAGATGTTTGTCAAATAAGGTCTATTATCAACTTCCATCCACTCAAGAATTGACAAATTTGTAGAGTAGTGCTGAGTGCCACTAAGAATTGTACCACGTGCCACAGGTCCATAGATTGCCGACACGTTTTAAATGTTCTTTTTAACTAACCATCTCCCATTCAAACACAATTTATATGATAAAAAAGGGTTTTCATTCATTTTGTAGGGAATTGTATTAGATTCAACCATAAGTAATTTTGTGTTTCAAATAAATTACGTTGTTTCGGGGATCCCCTTAGAGCAAAATGAAAGGATTTTGACATAATTATAGTAAGTTTCTCTTAAAGGGGAAACGTTCACTTTCAAAATACACTGCGTAAAGTGGTTTTAGGTGTACGAAGTTATATTCACTATTATTCCTAAAATAAATTTTGATATTTTGGTTTTTCGTTAAGTTTTGAAGTTATTTCTTCAAATATACTTCTCCCCATTACATTTCTTTCAAACTTGCTATTTTCTTTTGCGGCCACGGTTGCCTGATGGTCATGGTTATGAACTCGTGTCCAGTGTTCGAGCCCTGGTACCACAAAAGTTTAGCGTTGAAGAGGAGCTGATGCACGTTAAACACGTCGAGGTCAAAAGTCCTCACGTTGGTGTGATGTGGAAGTTTGGAAGGGGAGTTATTAGCTCAGGTATCGTCCTCGGCACTTAACCACGGTTCAAAATTACGTAGTCGCTCGTCAGTAGCCACCGTGTTGACTTAGAATGCAATATAAACCCTTGACGTGTGCACTTGAGTTAATTCGAGTACGCTAAACAGATCCAAATATGCACATTAGATATAATTCAAATGAGGTCGCATTTTATGCTGCTTTAATTTTCTCACTCAAATATCAGCGAGCTCCGTCTGCAATCGAGATATTTGACTGATGTTTCTTATATTTACGATTTAGTCGTTAAATATCAAAAACTCGTTTTCAATGTAAAGACTGTAATGTTGGACTGTGTGCAGTGCCGTGTTTCGAAAAATATCACACTGTGACATTTCTGTAAACGACATGTATGTGTCTTTCTCATACTTCTTTGATATATTTTGCTATTTATACCTGTTAAAATTATTTTTTATAAAAGGTTTTTTGTAACTAATTGTAAATTGAATAAAACCTTTTCTTACAATTATATGTATTTGAGGATGAAATCTGATTTACTTTATTCAGGAATTTTTTAGTAAATTTCATTTTCTTAGCCAACTTATTTCTTTTAAAACATGCATATTTGTGTATTCTATAATTAAATTTCTAACTATCTAAAATTATGTCTGGCTTTTTTCTTCATTAAAATCTTTCAGGATCTTACAAATTATCTTGCCATTATTCATTATGTACTTAATAAGGAAAAATATATCTAAATATAAATAATTTCTGTCCTAATAAACATATAATTGTTTTTAGCTACAGTTTGGAAAATGCATTGAAATTTGTATCAGGGACAGGATTTTAACATATTATGAATGTGTTTTTACTGCCACTATGTTATATATTTATCTTTCATTCTTTTTTACAATATGAGTAGAAGTCGTAAACAGTTTGTCACAGTAAAATTAATTTTGGTTTTATAATCAAATTATACTATTATATTGATTCTGAAAATAATAGGTTAGTTTGACAAGCCATTATTTCCCAATTTTAAAGCATTGAACAGTTGTGAAAATTTTTTAAACTTTTCTAAAATGTTAAATTATTAAAAATATTTAATTATTGTAAGTGATTAATATTTCTTAGATTATTGGAAACAAAAAGTATAAAATTTAAAATATATCTCTTTGTTGAATTTTAATAATTATTTTTATTGCTAAACCTGGAAAAAACCCAACTTTTTTTTAAATATTAACATTAAGATATTTTTAAAAAATAACTAGAGCTCTCAGACCTAAATCCATATGAACTGTTATAGAACATATGTAAGGGAACATTTACAAGATATTTCAAGACTCTATCTTGAACAGGAAAAACGCCTTAGGGATTAGAAAACACTCTCATCTTCAAAATTAAAAATCTGAGAAAAACATATTTAAAATTTGTAATGGCATAAAAAAAATTCCATTGCCTGTAAAGCTTTAATTTTTCAATCTGTTACTATCCAACTTACGCTCTACATGAAAATTCTACTTGAAATATATAAATATGACTGAAATATCTTTTTTAATTCAAAATATTCTAAGACATAACATTGATAACAACTGTTAATTTGATCAATTATTCACTTTTATCAGAACCTTATATATTCACAAGAGTTTTAAATGCAAAATATTTATATAGAAATTAGTAGTTATACAAACGTAATCCAGAAATCACCAAGTTTGTAAACAATATCTATTTTTTCTCAGTTCCCCATCGTGGCAGTTAAGCAAGTTTAAGTTTTTGTTGCATGACTTTAAAATACTGCAGTGTAGTACTACAATAGATTTATTATAATGTAGTTTGTAGTACATCAGGGAAATATTTAGTTCATTCTTCAACATTTGTATTCTGTAGTCTAATTGTAATATTACCTGAAAAAGCTGTATTTTAGATTTACCATTTTCAGTCATATTCCATCCCTTTCAAGTATTATTTATCACAGTAGCCTGCGTACATTTTGGTCATGGCATTTTCAAAAGGAAAAAAAATAATGAAAACAAAGTAAAGAGCTTTTAAATTATATAAACTATGTATCAAAAAATATATTGGTCTTTAAATCAATCTTAATTAAGTAAATGTGAGAAAACTCAAAAACTTAAAAACATGAGCAAACAGAAATGATTTTAGAAACTAAAATTGTAGTTAATTGCCGTTTCACGCGAAATATTGGATTGTGTTAAAAAATATTTTTAATTAATTCAATCTAGGAATGCAAAAATGCTTTAAAATGAAACCGAATTTAAAATCAAAACTCAGAAAATTAAAATTTCTTAAAACCTTATTGGTTTTTAGATCAGAAATTGAGCAATTTTTTTAAATATATGAAATATATATTTGCAATAAATTGGGTGAACTCTCTGTTGGCCGTGAAGTGTAGAAAATGTCCATTTCACAATCCTCGCCCTAGGCCACAGCTGAGAATGAGAAACCTCCAGTTTCGAAGAACACAGAGACCGAAAAGCAATAAAATTCTTCCCTGCAAAACCAATCGGGACCTCCTGCGGCGTTAACAGGGGAAAGCAGTAAACTGCCATTCGTTTTTGAAGCAGTTCGCGAAATTTATCGGAGCATTTTCGGAGTAGCTAGCTTTAAAAAAGTAGATCGCTTTCGAAGTGAAATTTAATTAGCGGGTCATCCATTCAGAGGGTTAATTTTAGTTCTTATACGTCAATAACATTCTTGTGTACATCGTCATGAAAAATACACACATAAAAATGCACCAGTATCATCATACACGTGTCAAAATATGGTTTTACACCATTAGGAAATAATCAGCGAGGTCTGATATTCGTTTAGAAACACCCGGTATACCCAAACAGATTTGGTTCAGACGATCCACTATTTTTAAACCAATGCCTCGTAGATGCATTCTAGAACAGTTTGAGCTGATGTGACCATTTCAGGGAGAACATGCAATTTTACTAAATGAAGTAAGGTGGTAAAATTGCAGAGTCATTTGATATTTGGCTGGCAGCAATATTTTCTTTCACGTATGGTCTTACAGAGAGTCTATTTGGTCTCATTTAAAGCAGCGGAATTTCTGTGCGCCCTTTGATCACGCCAATCTAAATTACTGATATAAAAGTGTTTGACAAGCTATTACGGAGAATACCCTTACTTATAACATCTACGGAATTATATCTATGTGATGAATCCCCAGCTGTACATGTGTCATTTGAGATAAACACCAGAACAACTCAATTCACCTCCTGCATACAATTACTTTGATTTCTACTTCGGTGGACTTACTGAAAACACGTGGACAAACAACGCAATGGCTCCTGATTGACGCTGAAGTCGGACTCGTCTCTTTCATGGCTTTGAGTACGGAACGCTTTGCTGAACATTGGAATAAACTATGATTTGATAAACGGCTGCATTTAACATTTCTCCTGTCAATCTTTAAGAATTACTCCAATACATTATATATATATATATATATATATATATATATATATATATATATATATATATATATATATATATATATATATAATATATATATATATATATATATAAATATAAATATATATATATATATATATATATATATATATATATATATATATATATATATATATATATTTATATATATATATACATACCATGCATCACTCAGATAGCATGGTATTTGAGCTTAATTGTGTCAAATAATACGGTTAGAAATTAAAAAGTACACAATAATCATACTCAAATCACACCACACATATGGTAGTGAATCAGAGTTGGAACGTTGAAGAAAGGGCTTTCTATTGGATAAAGATGCCATCTGGCACTTATATTCCAAAACGCGAAAAATTAATACATTTTTTCAAAGTACAGTCGAACCTCTATATTGCGAATTTTTCCATATATTGAACTTTTCCTGGAACCTTGAACATTTCACGATTTTCTTCGTAAAATAACCTCTCTATAGCGAAGTGCATTTTCAATATTGCGAACTTTTTTCTTTTGGGATTCAATTTTTGTTCTCCCCTTTTTTAAAGTATTTCTGAAAAAATTTTAAGTTATTCGCTCTTTAACACATTTTATGGTGGTCATAAACCTTGATCTGGTTTTATTAGATCCTTACTCGCCAAGAGCAATAGAGTTCTGGACGTTTCATCCAACACTTGCAACCTTTAATCCCCATTAGCCTAGTTAACTAGAAACATCTTCGATATTCTCTTTCACCCTCAGTGGTATTGTCCCGTATTCTAATTATAAAATAATGTATGTTTAATATTGCTTGTATGTTTTAAATTATAAAATGTTTTTAAAATTCATTAATTTTAGTTTAAAATTATTTTCTTAATATTGAAAGTAAAGTGAATTCTTCGACATTTTTTTTTGTTTTCCTTGGAGTTTTTCTTTCTTTTTTTTCTTTTTTGATGAGTAAGATTTATAAAAAAAACATATATTAAAATTTAATGAAAAAGATGTGAATAAAAAAATTTCTTTTTTAAAAATACAGTGTTGATAAATTTAAAATTGGTTTCCTGTGGTTTCTAAAGTATATTAAAAGATTAACGTCTATGCAACGAGTTTCCCATATAGCGAGCTTTTTTCCGGGATTTAGCCACTTCGTTATATAAATGTCCGACTGCATATTAACAGCGCCATACTAGGAGTAACTGATGTAATTTTTAAATGTATAGTTTTCTTAACCAGTTTTTTACATTTAGAAGAATCGAAGGTTCACACCAGTTCTGTAATAAATAGAGTCTGAAGAAAGCAAAGCACTGCGAGTACTTTTTAAAAAAATTTGGAATGTTTAGCAAAGATATCTTCTGCCATAAGCGAAGTAATGCCTACGACAACTAATGTCTCTTGGAATCCAGCTCTTCTTCAGGTTAAATAAAAAAAAAATTGCAAATGGGAAATTGTACACAGTTACTTTATTTATAATGCTCATAAGAAAGTTGGACATGGATTTAACAATCTGAGTCATCATCATATAGAGGTTATGTTTCGTGAACTTAAGTTTATATATACGGAAGCTAACCTAACAGAAATAATTAATGGGACTAATGAAGACACCATGGTTAATAAAGAAGCAGTGATTTATGTTGAAGATTCTTCTTATAATATTTCCGTCACCCATATTGAAGGTTTGAACACAACAAGGAAATAGAAATTAATTGTTTGAAGATCGATCCCTCACTGTGATATGAAAAAAACCTTTGAAGAAAATGTAAAACACAAAGGATCCTTATTTGAAATTTTTAAACACTACCGACACGAAAAGAGGTTAATCCTACAACATGAACTATGGAAGAGTTTCAGGTATTCAGGATTTTCTTCATCCCCGATGAAAGGAAATTTATAATTTGAACGACGAATAGTTTTTAAGAGATTTTCATTGATATGGATCTTCGACCCAATTGATGGAAGAACAATTGAATATTTGGAGAATAACTGTGATTTGAATTACGGAAATATAAAAAGATATATTTTGTCTACCAGTTGATTCATGAATAGTGATACCATTTTTAGAGGATCATAATTTTTTATTGAATAAGGTTATTTACATGGAATTTTCGATAGGGTTTCCTCTAGCACGTTACACTTTTCTTAAGCGTTTTGGCTAAGTTAAAATAGTTTTTCGATAATTCTTGGGGTATTTTTACAATTCTGTCTTAAATTTCTTTTTGAAACTTCCTTGAACTTACGTATATTTAATTGTTGTTTTAAGTATCTCCATAAAAATAAGCACATTAACATAGGCAGGGGACAGTGATAGTCATTTTTCAGGAGGTAGAATATTTATTGTTTAGTCTTTCACCCCCGCGCGTGTTTTATAGTGGATTTTACACTATGACTTATAATGCCGAATCTTGGAGAAAAATAAAGTTTCCTTGAGGGTAAAGACGTTTACTTTTTTCAATCAAGTGTTTCAAAATTTTATTCCGATAGTATTTAACATCAGTTTTAAAGATCCGTTCTACAAAAAATGGCTTTATTAAGCCTTGGTAGGACATTTCCGTCCATACCATAACACCTGACGGCCAACTTGCATTTTTCAAAATAGCTGCATCTTAGCGACACTTTTTCTTGAAATATATTGAATATCCGTTCTGCCAGTTGTGAATGGCAGATGAAACTGGGCTTCATCAGGAATTATCCATGCTTTGCATCTACCTTTGCGTGACATTAAATACAGAGGCCAAGAACGTTTTCTTTGTTTTTCTACGGTCTTAACAGACATTTGTTAACATACTGGAATATTTACTTTTATAGCCAATTTTCTTTATCTGATGATAAATTGTGGATTACTACTATATCTATAGTTTCTTTGACATAGGTTTTTGAGGCAAAAAATTTTCTTCAGCAATAGTTCTTTTCAACTACTTTTTCTTTCTTTCATTAAGGACTTCCTTTTCTTCATGTTTTTCCCTGGAGCTTTTGATTGCGAACCAAATTTTACTTCTTTTTGAAGCTTAGCTAGAAATACAATGGAAAAATGTCTTTTTTGATTCTTAAATGCTTTATTGTTTACAGAATTAGAGCAACCATCCTTCAAAAGCTGCAAAGTTCCATTCCGAGTTTGAGGATTCAATTTCAGTACTGTAATTTACTCCCCTTAATAAAAATGGTTAAATTTATAATTTAAATGTTTCATTGTTCAAATAAGCCTAGTAGTAATACGATAGAAGTTCATCATAAATAATTATATACTTTCAAATTTGGCCACACTTATTTTGAACCAACCGGCATTTTTTTAAAACTTGCTGTATGCAATTTTTAAATTTCACTTTTTGTACACTAAACAAATGTCATTTCCTTATAAATAGTAAGTTTGTAATTCAATATACATAAAAAGTTGTGTTTTTTTTTAATTTTTCGACAATTAAACTTAAGCAAGTTTTCAGATATCAATGGATCTCGAGCTTCGAATAACTCGATACATGCACACAGGAGAAAAGTGACTTCTACTCATTTCCCTCAAATCGAGATATACGGAAATATATTGGACCGGAAGACTTGACATTTGGAAAACATGTCTTTTTTTGTAGGGAAGCGATCCGATAAGAACGAGTTTTATGAAAAGGCATTCTTAAGAGGGGGGAGTGCTTGCAGAAACTATGGTAGAATTATACAGCAATAAAACGCATCCCATTTGTACAATTACACCTACAGACTTGAAATTTGGCAGATTTTTCCCAACACGTTTTTCAAGTTCTTTAAAGTTTTTGCAGTAGCATATTATTCTCAGTTAATATTGTTTAATATGTTTAGTTATTATTTACTACAGATACCAAAATCGTTATAAATAGAACACTAGAGACAAGTGAAACATACAAAAAAGTTTATTGAAATTTAAAACAGATATTAGAATCTAAAATATATGGATGCTGCACTATTATAAGCATTGCTGACTTTGGCCAGCTTTTATATATAAAACACGTTATATAAAGATTGGGTTCAACAAGTTTATTTATTTATTTATTTGGCTAACCAACCTTCCCCTTTTGGATTTATAATACTGAGCGAAATCCTATTGCAAATATTCGATAGCATTTCTAAGTTCATTACAAGAAAAAGTTAACTTATCTGAAAACCCTTACCTATCTTACCTAAAAATTAACTTACCTCTTGTGCTTTATACATGCTTAATAAATAAACGCTTTAAGGTATCCGACTACTCGCGACAGATTTTTTTTTTAAAAAATGGAGATATGAAGAATTTTTTTATGATTTTTTAGATTTATTTAGTACATTTTAAGAAAAAAAGGCTAAAATTAAGAAGAGGAAAATAAAATATTACTACTAAAGTTGGAAAAAATGGGTAAAATTGAAAAAAAATTACATAAACGGTGCCCACTGTGTACAAATAGATAATGAAAAAATTCTCAATTTTTTACTTTTGATGTTTTGCTTTGCTATTGCTTTTTGAAATGACCTTAAGGATAAGAGACATATTAATTTTTAAAAAAAATCTAGACCACTTTATCTAAGTTATTACATGAAATTGCTTAAACAACAGAGATTATATGCTGTCAGAAAACAGTGATTGATAAATCTGAATGTCAAAACACTTCTACTGTTATAAAGAACTTACATAAAATCATTCCAGCAAATTATTTTAAAAACCTTTTGAGCAATCACTGTCCCCATTTGAGATTTTCGAAAAAAAAACAACACATTTCGAGTAATATGCATTTTAAAGTTTGAGATCTAATGTAAAGTTATATGGCATCTGCTTTTACTAAAGCACTTGTGGTTTTTGTTCTAATGAATGGAAAATAAAAAACTAGGTATTTTTATTGAGCTAATAAGATGGCATGTAAAATAAAATAATAATAAAAAAATTGTCATTTTTTGAAAAAAATTATGATTTTAGGGTAGTCGGATATCTTAAGTAGCGTTTGAAAATTTATGATTATTTATCAAAATTAAATAAGAGATATGGAAAGAATTGAAAGACTTTCACTAGAAGGTATTGACAATAACAATAGATGTTTATAAAACAGAAATATTAATGTATTTAATACTCATTTGTTTCTTTTTAAAAACAAATATACTTACTAATGTCAATTTAATAAATAAGAATGGTAAAATTAAATTCAAAGCATGAAGAAAAGAATAATTGCTTGATAACCTTCCATAGCCCTATGTGTGTCATATTCTTTTCTGCCCCAAATTTTCAACACAGCAAAAGATATATTTCTGTATAACTCTTTTGTTCTTAGAAGCTTAGGGACCAATTTTCAGGGGATGTAATCACTTGTCAAGTCACAACATCACCCTCATCAATCAGGTAAAAAGGAAAAGAAAACTAAACTACCTATCGTACAATATTTGTGGCTAGCTTCTCCCAGAGCCTGATCATCTCAATCGATTTATCGGAATATAGATCAGCCACACAAACTAGTGTTCAAAATACTCTATCGGCAGAAGAAAAAAAATATGCACAGCTAAAATTGAAATCGCCCCTATGTGACGGAAATTGATTATGTTAGAGCGATTTTTTGATATATTATCGCGATTATCCACCGTGCGAGTTTATGTAATCGATTGTTGTGTATTTATCACCCACATTCCCATCAACAGCACCCTTGTACCGAAGACACCATCGTATATTACCTCTTTGAATGAATTTATTGAAAAGAAAATCTATGAAGTGTATAAACATCATGCTTTATTTTAATATTGCGTTTTACTTTTATAGGAAAAGTATATGAAGCACGATATACATTGCTTTATTTACGCATGCACACTAATTTCCTGTATAGCAAATTTTATATTGTCGTAAATAATTTTTTAAAAAATTAATTTAATTATTGAAGACTCTTTAGTGAATAAATAAGTTTCTAGATAAATTCATAAGAATTGTTACTGAAGTCGTCGCCAACTAATGGCTGCACGTGTCAAGTGTGTTAATAAGCAAAAAAAAAGGTCATAAAATTGTCGAATATTACATTTTGAAAAGTAATTAATAAAAAAACAAAAATATAATAAAATTATAGAACATTATATTTTGAAAAATAACTGTTAATTTTTAAGATGAGTTTCATACTTTTATATTTAGGTAAATGTAATTTACTACTTTTATATTTAATATCAAACTAACTGTAATTATGTTTATAAATCTGGAAGCAATTTCTTTGTAAAATTCTTCATTTTACCGGGTTGGCAACTGTCCGTATTTTGGCATCAGACTAGTTGCAACGTTTTGATCATAGCGCAGCTAGGCCTAACAAAAATAAAAGTGTTCTTCGAATTCTTTGAAGCAATATCCTATACTTAAACATTATGGGGAGGACCAAAACGCTCATAACACATATATTACACTAAATACTGATTAAATTTAGTTAAATTTATATTGATGATTTCACATCAATTCGGATGATATCTTCATGGAAACGATAACACAGTACAATGCCTCGAAAAAAAATATTCTTTTAAAAAGTGGAAGGGGGTAATAGATTTAGATAAAAACACATCGAAAAAATTATCCAGAATTTTTGGTTACTTCGTGAGATATTTTAATGAAGGGAAATTTCTTGCCAAAACGAAAGACAAAGTCACGAACTTGAGGCAGGAGAGTCCTGTGCCAATATAAAACCATCCTGTGGAAAGTTATTTAAGTCGGTGTTCAAAGTCCTCAAGTTGGTCTGAGGGGGAAATTTAGAAAGCGGCATGTCAGGTCCGAAACTGTCTGCGTAATTTGACTTAAGATTTCAATTTCGAAGTCCATTTCAAAAAGGCTTAATGTTATTTCTTACTATAATGCTAATAAAACAATAAATATCAACTTTGAGTGTGTATAAACGTTAATAAGTTAGATATGAATCAATCATTGTTGCATTTTTTCAGTTTCTTAAATTTTACATTTTTTTCTTAGAAATAAGCCAGTGAAAAATCCACTTCATTTTTTTCCTTTTAACATTTAATAGAGACAAAATTCAATATAATTGATAAAAAAAGGACAAAAATCGAATACGTTTCTTTAGACAAATATATTTTTATTATGTACGTTTTTACTACCTCACAAATTTCGTGAGGTCTAGCTTCCACGTACAACTTTTATATTTGTTTTATATACATTCCCTTAGCTTATAAAATATTTAAACTGTTTACCTCAGAACAAAAATAAATATGAATATTAATGGTAATAATAATTAGACTTTTTACCTTTTAATTGGTAGAGATTTTCTTTTATTCTATATTTTTGGTATTATTTGGGCTATTGCTATTAATGCTTGTAACGTAAGCTGAGATTAGTAATTTCGAGCTAAAGTGCTTGTGTCGGACACCTGCTGGTTTGTGAAGAAACCGGGTGAGTGGACGATTGGCGGATTATGGACCAATGGGCTCTAATGAGTTGAGGTTGAAGGATCGACTCATATGGGCCCACCAATGAGAAGACGTGATGGGGGAGAAATGGACTGCCCCTGATGTTTTAAGAGGTTGAAAAAACCGGGAGGAAAGAAAGAGAGAACGAGAAAAAGAAGAAAAAAGAGCTCGGAAAAGACAAGGGCTGGTCGTTTTAGGAAGCGGAGAGGAGAATCCCAGAGTTTTTTGCTCGGTGATGCTGACCAAGAATCCGAAACGCGAATGAGTAAAAACGCCTTGCGGACTGGACGGAGACAAGCTGTGGAGTGAGCGACTTCAAAACGGGGTCACCATACTGGCTAGGCACGGAAACTATTAACTTTACAATCTAACTTAAATCGATTATATTATTAGAGAAAAAAATTAAAAGTATTTTTTTTACTCCCACAACCTTGCTGTGATGTATTATTTTCACACTACCTTCTGACGACGTTACAGCAAGATCTTATTTGGTGGCAGCGGTGGGATAGGCATTTCTGTGAATAGATGCCTCGAACCCTTTATTGAGCAGAAAAAATAAAACGCCAGCCGTATGGAGTTATGCCCGCCTGATTCTCGCACAACTTGTGAAAGAAATGTGTTTCATCGAATTACATGCAACAAGAAGTGACCGGAGTGCCTTGCTCGTGCCCGTGTGTTAAGGAAGCGTGCCCACCTGAAAGGTTTCCCGGAATTCCTGTATTTTCCTGCTTGTGAAGAGTGCCCGCGAAGTGCCTGCTTTTCGTTTTTTTCCCGGAGAAGGACGAGAAGATGTTTCCAGTGTTTCCACCTGCAATGTTAAGGTCAGTCTTTTTCTTTGAGTATAGTATCGGGGCAGCAATACATTATTTCTAGTTTATGTAAAATCTTGTAAGAAAAGTAATGCTAGATAAAGTTAAAAGTCTAGACTGAGAGACTACAGAAATTATTAAGTTTGTTTGAAGTGTATTGATGTGCTATGTTTGTATGTGTGTTTGTTTATTGAGTTAGGTCGTAGTATACAGTAGTATACTTGCTTCGTTAGCACAGTTTTGCGTAGTGTATTGTCACGTTACTCTGAGTATTTTTATTATTTTGTGAAATATAATTAAGTCTCAGTCTATAGGGTACTGTTAGTTATGCTAGTTATGAGTATAATTTTGTGAAGTATAATTAAAGTCTAGGTCTAGTGTACGGTTAGTTACGTTTGGTAGTTGTATAAGTTTGTGTAGTACAACTAAGTATAGTGTATAGTGTAGTGTTGATTTATGTTGGATATTTGAATTGTTTTAGAGACAATTGAGATTGGATTTAGTGTTGTATTTATTAAAGCATGATGGCGTTTCTTTTAAAGCAAACAAAAGAAGAATTGTTAGAGGTTGCGAAAGATTTGGGAGTCGAAGTCAATAGTACTCTAACCAAATCATAAATTAAGAATAGAATTTGTCAGAGTGAAGACTATAACGAAGTATCGGTTAAAAGTTTGTTGGAGGGTATCTTGGCGGAAAAACGGGAAGCTAGGGAATTGAAGGAAAAGCGGGAGACTAGAGAATATGAGTTGGAGCGGTTAAGACTGTCTAACGCCACTGAGACGGTTAGTGTATCGTCTGCCGATTTAGAAGGGCAAGGGGTAAATAGACGTGTTAATTTAAAATACTTAGTGCCTAAATTTAATGCAAAAAATGCAGACATTAATTTATTTTTTGAAATATTTGTAAGGCAGGCGAAAAAAGAAAAAGTGGCTGAGGATAGATGGGTCTCCCAACTCATTCCTTTACTTCCGATAGAAATTGCGAGGATAGTAGCGAAAGAACCTTTAGAGAAAAGTGACGATTACCCCCACATAAAAAATCTACTCTTGGCCCGGTTCCAATTCACACCGATAGCCCTTAGAGATAGATTTGAGTCGCATCAACGCAGACCAGGGGCCATGTGGGCGGATTTAGTATTCGAACTAAGGTCCTATCTGGACAACTGGCTAGCGGGGATGAAAGTGGGTGATTTCGCCGCATAGAAAGAGCTACTAGTGACAGAACAAATAAAAAAAAGAGCACCAAGTGAATTAGTAGACCATTTTCTAAATTCGTGGGATGGTTTCAAGGAGGCTAAAAGTTTAGCTGAGAAATTGGACCCTTTTGAGGCGATTAGAAGAGTGCATAAAAAAACAGGTCCGACGAAAACCTGGGAGCGTAGAACCTTTGATAAACAACCTCTCGAAAGTAAAAATAAATCAGCTCATTTTCGTGGTAAGGGTAAAAATATCGGGCCCTTGAACAGGGATCCTTATAAGCATGAGGTAAGCCATAGGAGTTCTCAAATTAGGAGGGAGTGCCGCAGGGCGGGGGAGAGTCAATTTGAGAAAAGGAAGCTCAAAATATGCTATTACTGCAATGAGACAGGGCACATAAAGCCAGTCTGCCCTAGATTAAGGAAAAATAATTTCGAAACGGTAGCTAATTTAACTTTAAATACCGGGAATTACGACCCATTTAAAAAATTCAAAATGAACATGGAAATAAATGGCATATATCGCGTATGTCTAAGAGATTCGGGGTCATCCATAGACGTCTGTTCGCGGAGCTGTATCAATGAACATGACCTCCTAGGTGAATACGTTTGGTTCAAAAGCCCTTTAGATGAGATTTACCACTGTTTGCCTCTGGCTAAAATTAAAATCAAAACGAAGAAAGGGGAGTTTTATACCAAGGCTGCAATAAACCAGGATAGTAGTGACAATGATCTATATTTATTGGGAAACCGAACTGCTGAACTTCTGGAGTCAAACGAACAGGGGGTGCAATTGGTTAACGCAGTGGTGACTAGAAGTAAACAACAAAGATTTTTCCCCGAGAAAGAAAAAGAGGCGAACGAAGAGGAGCTTGAACTTACGGATTTCCCCCGTCCGAGGGAGGGGAAGACGATAGCTTTATCATTCCTGCTTTTGAAGGAGAAGGGGGAAAGAGTTTGGCGAAAGTGAATGGTGTTGAATTTAAAGAGGAACAAAGAAAATACCCCGATCTGAAACCTTTATGGGATAAGGCCCTAACAGGAATAGACAAAGAATTTAGGGTCATCAGGGGGAAATTAGTTAGAGTCGCGAAAACTAAGCGAGGGGAGGAGGTCAGACAGCTATGCGTACCCATAAAGTTTAGACTTGACATTAACAAACTTAGCCATGACGAAATAGGGGGGCATTTGGGGGTGACGAAAACCAAAGGTAGAATTCTAAGGCATTTTTTTTGGCCAAACGTGTACAGAGACGTGGAGGAGTTCGTCAAAACTTGCGATTCGTGACAACGAGTAAGGAAACCGAGAGATAAGGTGAAAGCACCCCAGAAATTAGTGCCTATTATTTCGGAGGTATTCTCTAAAATCAATATAGATGCTGTGGGACCTCTTCCTGTCTCAACAAAGCAAAACAGATATCTGATTACGTCAATTTGCGTAGCCTCTAAGTACCCGGAAGCTATTCCGGTGGAGAGTATTACTTCCCCGAACGTAATAGACGCCCTCTTGAGTATCTTTTCTAGGATAGGATTCCCGCGCGAAATACAATCCTACCTGGGGACTTTTTTCACTAGTGAATTGACCACAACCTTTTTCAATAAGTTCGGCATCAAAGTGACGAGGTCATCAGTCAGCCACCCCCAAAGCAATGCAGTGGAGCGAGTGCATAGAACCATCAAGCGCGTAATTAAGGCTTTGTGCGTGGAATCGGGAGAAGATTGGGAGGGAGTTCTTCCTTTGGCATTATTCTCTCTCAGAACGGTTGCGCACGAGAGTACAGGGTTCAGTCCCACCGAGTTGGTTATGGGAAAGAATTTGAGAACACCCCAAACGTTAGTTTACGAGGAATGGATGGAGGAAGGAAACACGAGTCAATCGGTAGTGGAATATATATTGCAGTTAAATAATAGACTCAAACGTTGCCAAGATATTGCGATCACTAGGATGAAAGAAAGCCAACTTAAAAGGAAAACGTTGTACGATCGCGATGCCGTTGAACGGAAATTTGTAGAAGGGGATCTGTGTTAATTGTGTTAGCTACCTCTAAACAAAATAAACTTGAGGTGAATTGGATAGGGCCGGGAAAGGTACTTAGTAGAATTTCGGATACAAATTATGTGATAGATCTACCAGGAAGAAGGGACCGTAGTACTATCTATCACGTAAACTTACTAAAACCGTATCATCGGAGACCCGAGCTGGTAAGCCTGGTTGTAGAAGAGGTCTCGGATGACATAGAGGGAGATGCGGAAATTCCTTATCCAGATAAACAATGCACGAAGTTTGACTATCACGAAATATTGCGGGAAAGTCAACTGCAACTTAAACTATCCCCCTCTCAGATCGACGAATCAAAACAAGTCATTACTAAAAATAAGGACGTGTTTTCCCCAGACCCTGGGACGACTCACTTAATGCGAATGGATATTGAATTGATCTCGGACAAGCCCATTAAAACAAAACCTTATCGGATGTCTCCGAGACAAATTAACATATTGCGAGAAGAAATTAAACGTTTGTTGGAACTGGGTGTAATAGAGATAGGACAGTCCGATTACACTTCGCCCCTTATTTTAGTAGAAAGCCCAAATAAAGACCCTCGTCCTTGTGTTGATTATCGTCGATTGAACAAGATAACTCGAGCTGAATTTTTCCCTTTGCCAAATATGGAAGAGATAGTAGAAAAAGTGAGTGCGGCTCCCTATGTAACGGTGTTGGATTTGTCGAAAGGTTACTTTCAGATTCCGCTCATGCCGAGAGCTCAGAGATACGCAGATTTCGTTACTCCATTTGGCACCCATATCCCCAAGAAAATGATGTTCGGGTTAGTATGTGCGCCCTATTATTTTTGCAAATTGATGGCCCAAGTTTTAGAGGGGTTGGAGCAGTTTGCATTGCCTTACATAGACGATATAGCCATTTTTTCCCAAGGGTGGAAAGATCACGTAAAGCATATCGACATAGTTTTAGGAAGATTGAGAAAGGCGGGGCTTAAAGTGAAACCCTCTAAATGTAAGTTTGCTCAAGAGGAAGTCTTATTTCTAGGGCATCGAATTGGTTCAGGGAGTAGGTCTCCGAGTGATCTGAAGATAAAAGCTATAGCAGATTTCCCGCGGCCCACCACTAAAACACAGGTACGATCCTTTCTCGGTCTAGTGGGGTACTACTCTCATTATATCCCAAATTACAGCACAATAGCTTCACCTTTGACCGACGCACTGAAAGGGAAAATTAAGAAAGAGAAGATCACTTGGGATGAGAAATGTGGGAAAGCGTTCGAGGAGCTAAAAGCCAAACTCGTTTCCAACCCATATTGTTTGCCCCAGATTTTGCCACGGATTTCATCCTGCAAACGGACGCGAGTGAGGTGAGTGCTGGGGTTGTTTTATCGCAAAGAATAGAGGGGGAAGAACACCCCATCGTTTTCCTAAGCAAAAAATTTTCTAAAGCGGAGCGAAACTACAGCACGGTGGAAAGGGAAATAGCTGCGATAATTTTTGGTCTAAAGCGATTAAAGCATTATTTAGACGGGCAAAAATTTATTATAGAAACCTACCACAACCCTTTAAGGTACCTAAACAAGATGGTGAGTACTAATCCTAGGTTACAAAGATGGGCGTTGAGTTTACAGCCGTTTAATTTTGAAATCAAACACAAACCTGGGAGGCTCCATGGAAACGCGGACGGCCTTAGTAGATTGGAATAAGTAGTTTTTAGATTTTTCTATTAATTATTATATATATTTAAATTACTGTTTTATTTGTATGTTTGTGAGTGTATCTGTGTACATTGTGGAAGAAAATAGATGTTAGTGAAAATCTCTGATGTCTCTTATAGAACCGTAGGCCAACAGATGTTTACTTCTGTAGTCATGCGCGATTAAGTGTAGATGGTTATTAAGAGATTGGCATTTGACGTATTTTGTTTAAAAATTATAATTTAAAGGTGAAATGTAACTTTGAGAAAAATAATCCCAGATTCGGATTTTAAGATCTAATTGTGTGAAGTGTACATTTTTTTTTTGAAAATTTGATTCATGTATTATGTTATTTTTTGATTGTGTTTAATACCGGGATTGCTGCCCTGATCAATCTCATTGATGGGACGATCTTTATGTGTGTGATTTCTAAGAACTGAATCCAACTAGGACCAGAGCAGTCCCGTGAAATGGACCTTTTTTAAGGGGAAGGAAGTTGTGACGTTCTCCTTTTGAAACAAGATTCACTCTTTCAGGACAATATTATTGCAGGACAATACTAGACAGAGTTTTAGGTGAACGTGCAGCTGGGGTTCATTATCGCTTATTTAGCGTCTGGACTTTGGTGCCGGTTAGCCTAGACCAACAATTGTCTGACCATTCTACTGTGGACGAAATCGCTTCCAGGGCAGCGGACTGTCGTCTTACTTACACAATGGCGAATTGTCCTCAAAGGCGGTAAAACGACGACAGTGGGCCGGAGGTGGCTCGGCCGTCGGTGCTTGTGTCAGGCACTTGCTGGTTTGTGAAGAAACCAGGTGAGTGGACGATTGGCGGATTATGGACCAATGGGCTCTAATGAGTTGAGGTTGAAGGATCGACTCATATGGGCCCACCAATGAGAAGACGTGAGGGGGGAGAAATGGACTGCCCCTGATGCTTTAAAAGGTTGAAAAAACCGGGAGGAAAGAAAGAGAGAACGAGAAAAAGAAGAAAAAAGAGCTCGAAAAAGACAAGGGCTGGTCGTTTTAGGAAGCGGAGAGGAGAATCCCAGAGTTTTGCTCGGTGATGCTGACCAGGAATCCGAAACGCGAATGAGTAAAAACGTCTTGTGGACTGGACGGAGACAAGCTGTGGAGTGAGCGACTTCAAAACGGGGTCACCATACTAGCTAGGCACGGAAACTATTAATTTTACAATCTAACTTAAATCGAAAATATTATTGGAGAAAAAAATTAAAAGTATTTTTTTTTACTTCCACAACCTTGCTGTGATGTATTATTTTCACGCTACCTTCTGACGACGTTACAGCCTTAAACAGCAAACATGCGGGTTGGTAATCCAACAATGTTAGTCAAAAAACAAGTAACTAAAATACTAATATCAAAATAATAGGAGGAAAGAAATAGGGAAAAGATGAAACTAAAATTGAATGCTATACAAAATGAATACAAAATATGTGTTTATTGACGAATAATGAGTAATCAAATCAAAATAAATTATTCAATAATTGTATCGACTTATATTTATAAAATATATCTAAGGTCTCGGTAGGAAAAGAAAAAAGGATGAATGACAAGAAGGAGAGTCCAAAATAGACAAAGATCACTAGGTTACCCCGAATTCGTGAAACCCATGTTTACCAAAAATAGTAAACACCATGGAAAAAGAAACCGATCACTAGGGCACCTCGGGATTGTGACACCCGTACTCACCTACAGAAGGTGAACCTCCTGAGGGGTCCTTCATCTTGAATAAACAATCATGTGTAACGTGTAACGATACTATGAGTTCAATAAAACCTTTTCTTTTGTTAGATTATATACTATATGCATTGAATTCATTTTTTTAGAATATGTGCTTCCGTCATAGTTTAAGTATACAATGCTGTCTCTTATTTGTGAATTTCGTGTCTCTCAGATGATTTCACTTGTAGTTATGGCAATAAAAACAACTGTTGCTTAAGTTTTGCACACCATTGTATAAATAGATTAAAATCAAACAAAATTATTAACTTTAATTGAAAGGGGTTTTTTTATTTAAATTTTACCGCGTCTTTTTAAGGAAGTATTTCGGCATAGTTAAATAAATATAGTTTCTAACCCGTAATAATTTCACAGTTTAATTCTTATATCTTCTAATACTGTGAATAATGTTTTTGTAAATCATTTTTATCATAAAAGAGATTATTATCGTATAAAGACATGTAATTAAATTTCACAATTCTTCTGTTAAATTTATACAGGATAATATATCATCTTTCCATGTCATTCCTAATTATTTTCTTAATCCTTTAAAATGAAAATCGTTTAAAAAGAATCTAAAAGATAAAACTGATATATAACATAAATTTTTATTGAATAAGATAACAAAAATATTTGAAAGCTTGCTGCTATTATAAGGAAATAAAAACCCAATTCTTACAGAACATTTTATTTAAAAAGTGCTCATGTTAGTTCTCTCACTGCGTGGTTGTTTCATCAAACTTGGTTAAAAAATTGCGTATCTTTTACTACGTACTTCAAATTTACATATTAAATCTACATTTTAAAGTTAAAATACAAAGAAAACTCTTACTAAACAGTTTTTCTTTTAAAATATACACTGGTGTGCAAAATTTAAGGACGAGACGGTTTTTTCAATATAACTTTGTACAAAAGCTTTCCAAATCAACACATCTAATACCGTAAGATCCCCAATACGTAAGGACATGTCTAATGTAAGCAACACTTATTTAAAGAGAAATCAGAGGGATAAAAAGAAGCTTCATTGAAAAAGTAGCATGGAGCGCAATGCGACTGAAGGCCGAAACATCCCTGTGATGAATGTCCAGCAAGAAACATCCGGTCTTTAGTAGGGGATATGATCTCCCCTGACTGCTAGGCAGGTTTCACAGCGTCTGCCCATGCTGAGAATGAGGGTGTCAATGAGTTGTTGAGGCATTGCTGCCCATTCGTCTTGCAGCGCCAATTGAAGCTCCCGAATCGTTACTGCTGGTAAGGTACGAGATGCCAAGCGACTGCCTAGAAAATCCCATACATGCTCGATGGGATTGAGATCTGGAGATCGTGCCGGCCAATCCATACGTTCAATATCCTCACTCTCTAAGAGCTGTTTGGAAGCTACTGTGCGATGACATGGTGCATTGTCGTCCATTAAAAGGAACTGCAGACCCATAGCGCCTCTAAAAAGACGCAAATATGGAAGAAGAATCTCGTTACAATAACGGGTCCCGTTGACTGAACCTGCATCGAAGATGTGAAGGTCTGTACAACTACCAAGCATGATGTCTCCCCAAACGAGAACACTGCGACCTCCATACCTGTCCCTTTCAATGATGTTCGAGGGATGTTTGCGGCTTCCCCGCTCTCTCCAGATGAGTATGCGATGAGAATCGCTACTCAAACTGAATCTGCTCTCATCTGTAAAGAGTACTCGTCCCCATTCATTGTCTCTTCAATTCCGGTGTTCCCGGCACCACAGAGAACGCCTTCTCCGATGGGCAGGCGTTAAAGGTAAACACCGTACAGGGCGTCGTGCAAACAGACCACCACCGTGCAGTCTTCTGGCCACGGTAAAACGCGATATCGGTCGTCCAGTCGCCTGTGTCGTGTGTCTAGCGATTTCTCCCGCTGTCTACCGCCTGTTTCTTCTGGCCTGTAAGACAATGTACCGTTCATATACTTGGGTGGTTCCTCGTGGACGACCACTACTGAACCCCCGGATAGCTGTTCCTGTAGTTTGAAATTGTCTCCAAAGTCGTGAAACGATGCTGTGAGCAATTCCGAACTCTGCAGCCACACTTGTCACACTGCGGCCTTCCTCCAACTTCCCAATGATTCGACCTCGGGTGAAAGCATCCAGATGTCGTCTAACAGATTGATTATTCGCCATTTCTCGCTGAGGCAGCAACTCGGTGTGATTTTAACTTCTATACGGTGTGCAATCTCTTTGCCAGAAATACTGATCTTACACCGACAACATGCTTTATACTACTCAGACACTCCCCCATTACGTCTACCTGCATATCTGCGCATGTGCTACCGTACATCACCTTACTTAATCTCCTGATTGGTCTTTCTGTCCGCTCTGCCTCTTCGTTCAGCTTATTTTTATTTTTTCGACGTCGTCCTTAATTTTTGCACACTAGTGTAGAATTAGATCAAGTATCAGCATAAACACATAAATGAAAATATAAAAAGGAATATAACGGATTGCACAGCTAAATAGTCGGAAAAAATGCATACCCACAGAAATCACGAAATCCGCAGCGAGAGGTTTAAAACAAATTTATTTTATTATGTAAGAAATTAAACAAACATATTAATATGTCAACTAAATTCCTCGCTCCACTTATAACCACAAGAATTTTAAATGAGAAAAAAATTAATATTTTTGGCTTTGGGAAGCAATAATTAATAAAATGTATTATTTTTCGCATGATGGGTTCAAAGGTTTTCATTTAAAGAGCTTTTCTTAAGAAGGTAGTAAAAACAGTATTGTTTTAGAAAAAGAAAAATTTAAAACATTCATCTATGACTACCAATTTACAACATAAACAAAGCAAACTAGACAAATTTGCAGAAGTTTTTTTGAAACAATCTTTTTTTTTTTGTTGTCACTTTAATTTTTTACCTAATCAAACGCTTGCAAGACTTACGGGTTGTTCTCATTGCAGCCATTCTACTTCCTTTGATAATTCAAGAAAAAGAAGTGCTAAAATCATTATATTTTTTTTAATAATTCTTATTTGATTTATTGTTTTTTGTGAGTTATTTCAAAGAAACAGAAGAGCTACTGACATAGTTAATTCGAGCTTTTGTCAGATAACTATAAAGGCATCAGATTTGAGATCCAACTTTTAAGACTTCTGCTCCGATGTATTAGCTAAGAGCCTCGACGCATCAAATGGGAACTGCCAAGACATACTTTTAGTGGCACCAGGATCTTAACGATAGATAGACACAATGTCGAAGAAAGAGTTCTGCAGTCCATTGAAGATAATCGAATACCAACACACGGGATATTGCTAGTGCATGATCAGGGCGTATATCCTTACTATACGCAAAGTATGCATTTACTGCAGCCAAACGATTATTCGAAGCGCGTGGAATTTGCACAATTTTTTCTTGCAGAAGGGTGTCGAGAATCCAGTTTCCCAGCTTCTGTCCATTTTACAGAAGAATCGATAATCAGTCATAAAGGTGTTTTCAGTGCACACAAAATTCACATGCGTGGACTTACAATAATCCTTATGGTATCAGAAGTCACTCTGCACAACATCATTTGACCATAAATGTGTGGGCTAGAATCATTGGTGACTGTTTGTTGAGATCTTAATTACTACCCCCTGACTGGACAGCCGGAAATACCTAATCTTTCTCGAGATAGTTTTACTGACTTTGCTGGGTTGCGTTCACGTGCATACTCCCAAGATATATGATTTCAAAATGACAGGTCTCCAGGCCGTAGCACAATTGTTGTGTGTGATTATCTTTCCTCATATCACTAGTAAACCATCTCTTACATTGATGATTTGGAATGGTTGCCCGAGCTTTATACTGGGTATATATATGCAGCATCCTCTAAATACGCACGTGTGCATTTGGGGTCATATTTTCTAATGTTTCAAAATATTCCCTACTTCCCCACAAAATTTGAATCACGGCCATGCTTGTCTTCCTAAAAAATATTTTGCAATTTCTTATCAAAATATTATCGGTTCTTGGAGTAGTTTTCCGCTTGCTGTCACATTTTCCTTTTCTTATTAGAGATGATGTTCCGGAAACTTGAAATGATTTTAAAATGCTTGAAATACTTTATTTGCCCACACCAATTGTCGTAACTATATTTCTTACTATCATGGAAGTGTGCTCATTAAGAGCGATTGTTTAAAAACACTTTCACGGAGTAATATACATCTTAGAACAAGCAAAAGAAATACGTGTTACAAGGAACGCAAAATTATAATTACTAGCTGATACGCTGAAATACTCACAAATGATCTACTGATACACTATAAACATTCAAACGAGTAACGTTATAGTCAAAGTCGATCCATTACCCTACCTGTAGGCAGATATAACCAGATATAACCAATTTGGGGCAATTGGGGACATCACTGGTAACCACATACCAATTCAGACAAAAAAAAATATGTTTGTCCCAAGTAATTCGAAAATTATATTATTATGAGTTTTACTAATTTACTACTTTCTTTCTTGATGAGTTATACTAAGTTATAAAAGTAGTACAAATGAATTTCCTCCGTTTGTTTTTCATAATTTTTTCAAAATATTACCTCTATCTCTAGTAACATCTTTTAACTATCCGGTAGCATACAAATACCTTATCAGAAGAACGCTTCATGTTTCGAGGCTATGCGCTAATCGACTTAATATTTGGTATAGTTTTCTATGATAAGAAGTACTTTTAAGATAAGCCATAGGCCATTCATCTGAACTAAGGAAAATCGAAAGGGGAAATGTCTGGTGAATACAGCGGGTGGAGTATAACTTCCCAATTGAATGTTTTAATGTATATTTGACTAGCACCGCATCATGTGGTGGGTTATTATTATCTAAAAGTGTAGAATAATACTTTTGTTGTACCTTGAGTAATAGTGGTGTTGCACAAATTTACATTAAACCTGCAGTTATTTGCGTTACAATTAGCACTAACGGATCATATAAAGCACTTGTTTGTTTGAAAAGGGTCGGAATATACATTTGAAGCTACAAAGCCCTGAACTCCCTGCTTGAAACTGAAAAAGTGGTAATGGGAGATACAATATTAAAATGCTACAGAGTTAGTCTCACAGTGGGTACGTAAATTTCTTGAGTGATCGACTCAATCTCGCTCAGAGTCTTAGCAATTTTTTCATTCATTTTTTGCAACTAATAATTCTCGACACCAAACTATTCCCTCAAAATTCATAACATTAACTCGTTCTCATGAATATTCGGCATGATCGTAGATGCAGTAGCATGGTCACATGGTCTGCATGATTTTCTCATCTTTAGGTTCTCACAGTGAATCCACTTTTCATCACCAGTGACTATATGTTGCAAAAATAAATTTCGTTAATGTTTGACAAGAAACATTTCAGATGTGCGTTCAATGTTCAACGTTTCTCGGTTTCATTTAATATGCAACTCAATATCCTTGCTCTTGAATCACCTCCAATGATTTTAAAGTATCATTGAGTTACTTCTAATGGAAATGGATTGAATAATGGTAACAATTGTTAATTAAAATATAAATTTAAATATTTTACAGCTTTACGAAATTTAGAGACATAAAATTACAGGAATTTGAACAAGGAAAAAGAAATGCACTTACGACTGGGTTTTTTTTGACAGATCAGTAGAACTTTTGTAAAAAACTGTCCTCTCTAAGTGGAGTTTCATTTTATTTTTTCAAAAATTCCACTATAGACGTGCCTTCTAGGTGCATTGAAGAGGTTTGAGGGGTTTATGGCTATTCAGTTGTTAGAGTAACGTCAGATCAAAAAGATTTTACTAAGATAATTAACTATTTACGAATTTTGAAGCATCAACTCAAGTGTTTCTCTTATTTTTTACGAGATCATTCTATCATAAGGAAGAAGGTAATGTTATCCGCACAAAGATGCCACTTTATTCACTATGAATAAGAAATGATACAATTTAAAAACCTTTGCATTTTGAAAAAAAATTGATTTATTGGATTTTTGTACAGAATATTTATTCAATAATTTTTTGCATTATTGGAAGTGAGTATTATTCTTGGTTACAACAAGACAGCGCGGTGGGCCTTGCGAGTAATGAGACCAGACATACACATCAAGACTTTTTTGGAGATCGATTCGTAATACACATGAAATATTTTCTAGGACTCAGCTAACCCAATTTCTTTTCTGTGAGTATATTTAAAGAACAAAATTTGTTAAAATAAGCCTCAAATAATAAAAGATTTTAAAATTGCGATACTCGATACAAGAAGTAATTCCAGCATCTTGGAACATGTTTCTCAGACTATGGGCAAACAAATTCATTCGGTTTTGTACAAAGAAAGTGCTGGCTATTTTAAATATTTATTATAAAAGAGGTTAAAAAATTTTGCTTCTTTATGCTATAAGTTCTTCATCATAAGCATAAAATATATATTTAAAAAAAGTGAGTTGACTTTGCATAATAAATTCCTTAATCATATAATTAGTGGAACTTTTAAAATTGCCATTAGAATAAAATGAATTATAAAATCAACACTTACGTAATTAAATTTTAAAATCAATGCATCTAAACATGAATATACTTTTGAAATGGAAGAAAAATATTTAGAAATCGAGCTGCAATTCTTTAAGTGATAAAAACAACAAAAAATTATGATTTAAAAAACATTAATTAATAGTTATGTGTTTTGTGAATAATTTTTTTCCCTCACACGAAAAACAATTAGTAGAAAAAAAAAACTAAGGAATACTATTATTTAAATTTGATTTAAAAAAGTAATCATTTTTCTACTGATACAGATGAGAAAATGAAACTCCAAATTTAAAGTAAATATTTTTGTAAATAAACAATTAGAAAACAAGGACATAATAAGAAATAATTTTTACAAAAAATATTTTCAATGATTATATTATTATTTCTACATTCTGTCAAATAACAATTGGTTTGTATATTAAAAATGTATATATATATCTGTATAAATAATTATCAGAGATATTTAAAAATTTTAAATCATTTTTAATAAACTGTTTCATACTAAAATATTTTCTTCTTTTGGAACACGAAATAACTAAAGTAGTTATACGTACTATTAATTCTAAATATCTTTTCGACATTCCGAGCTATCCACAAACAAACCAATATTAATGGGAGTCAGGGCCTTACTTTCTAAGACCCGATTTACTATAAAAGTAATTAAAGTTCCTCCGAAAAACAAACCAATACGAGAATAAGTAATTACTGACTCTAAGACCCGTTTGCATTTGATGCATTTGGTCCAGTTCCCGGCACAAACTTCCAGCTGAGTGTTTCTAAAAATTACACGACCTCTGCCCGATCACTATTTCTCCAGAACTGAATATCACGTAAGGATTCGCAGTTGCCATCCGCCTCATTCAACCCCATAATTAACGACATTTCCTCGATCCCCCTCCTTCCCTCCTTAGGGTTCTAGCCGTTCTCGCAGCTGGTAATTAGGGTCGAAGGATGAATTGAGCCCTGTTTTCCAAGCGTTTCCTAGTACAACGACATTAACAGGCATTAGTCTGGAGAAAAGAGAGTTGCTTACTTTTTTCCGGTCTCTGAAGCACAGTGATAAAATCGGTCGCATGTCGATGAGCAAGGAGTAAGGTGTAATTATCCCAGTTGTTAGCGATTTGCGAACGTGTTCAGGTGTGATCTTTCACTCCAGGGACTATACGGGAATAGAATGTTTGTTTCGTTCTGAACACTGATAAATAGCAGATCCCGCGACGGTTTGCGCACATGCCTTGCTTAATAGGTAATTGATGGGCTACAAACCTTTCTCGACGTTTAACGGATAGGAAATTAGTTTTGATGTTATTTGGAGGCTGCTTTTTAGTATTCCGTGGGGAAAGTCATGGGAAATACTCTTTCTCAGTAAGAAGTATCGAGTGCATATGTATAATCAATTGAAGTATTTCTCGTGTAATGAATTATTTAGAAGAATGTTCCTTTTCGGATTTAATTCATGCTTCTCTGTTTCCGATAACTACGCTCTGAGTAAAGAAAATAAGATATATAATTTTTAAACATTCAACACCTTCTTTCTGAATCATGCTACATTTTTACCTGTTTTCATTGTACTTTAATGATTCTCAATATTTACATAGGATTAGAATTTGTATCGAAAAAAAAATTAAGTGATAATACAATTTTATGTAGTTAACGCCATGTAATAATAATCCTCATTTTCTGCAAATTCACTAGATAAAACTCTTTGGTAATGTTTTTTTTTCCAAATATTACTTAAACGATTTTACAAATGTCACGTTATACTTGTAGTTTAAATTCTCTGTTGGGTTTAATAAATGTTCTATAACCGTATATTTTGTTCGAAGAAGTTTCAAGATAGGAATTAACTAAACATTGTAAATAGGAAAGGAAAAAGATATTTTTTGTGCATTCTGAGATTTTAATTTAGAATATTAAAAGCAATCTCATAGTACAATTTACTTTGAACTAAATATTAGCAAAAAATTGTCTTAAATTAACGAAGTTCGAGAATAAAACAGATTAAATTTTGGAAAAATAACTGCATAAAATTTATAAATTTTTAAAACATGTACTACATTTATAAGATTTTACAGTGTTAACTCATTCACCTTCTTGTCATATTAAATATATTTTTTGTAACACAAAACTGATTTTTCTTTTCATTTCAAACAACTGAAAACCTACAATAGTTATCCCGTCTGTTTCTGAGTTCTAAACTGCGACACGTACAGGCTTATGATTAGACAAAACACTTTGGATTAAGAAAAACTACATTATACACCTTATAAAAGTTTAATTAGAAAAATTATCACTATTAATTATTGATAATTATTTAAAAGTAGAAAAAGATAATTAATGAACTTTTTGAGCATTAAAATACAAAAAAATAAAATTCAAAATAAGAATTGTGTGAACCAAAACAAAGCAACTTAATTAAGATCTTAAATATTATTTATTTTGCTACTTATTTATCGGATTTTGTGTATAGTTCATTTAAAGTTATGACCAGACTCATTTAAGAATAACTTTTCTCTTTCCTCTTGTGCTAAATTGACGTCAAATGTGGTGAACGTCTTGGTCAGAAAATTCGTATTTCTCATCGCTTAGAAATATATGTTTGACTCATCTACCCGAAATAAGATTAGGTTAAAAGTAGACACAGTCTGCATAAGGGGAACACATAATACCTTTTTTACCTGTTCCATTTAATTATACCGTTGAGAGTATAAATCTTTCAAAACAATATTATTCGTTTTATGATAACTATAATCATATCACACCATAATTTTCTTTTGCCCATTATTTTTACTCCACAACATATTCCTCGTGAATTAAATCTTTTCGTAAATATATTTTCTCATGATATTTATAAAAGTGAAATAGTAATCCATTGTGCAAAATCCCTTACCTTAATGACTCGCGTCATGTTTTCCCCATTTATTTTGCAATTTCAGTCTTAAATTCAGCTGAATCAAGAGTTCTTGAAATATCTCTTCAAAACCAAGGAGATCTATTTCTTATTTCTTTAATGTTATCTGTTAAGGGAAAAACTGTTCTAATAATAAAATTATTTCAAATAACTTTATTATCGGAACAGTCTTATGACGCAAATAATTTAAATCTATGTTTAGTGTTTATCAATAATTGTGGTCCAATCTACAAGTGAAACCTAAATATAGAATATGATGAGAAAATAGAATATGATGAGGCATGACTCATAAAAGTGCAATATATATACACAGTTATAGAAATTAATGTTTTCATTTTATTATAACAATATAATTATATTCATAATTTTTAAGATTTTGCCTATGCATGTTGTTTACCTTAACAGTGTTCACAATGATTAAGTATTTTTTTAAATATAATTCAAATGTGTGTAGAAAATAAATTGTATGCATAAAAATAAATATTTCTGAAATAACTTGAATACGTATTTTTATAGGGTTTCTTTTTATGCCTTATTTACAACTAGAATTACTAGTTATAATTATATTAATAAAGCTCAATAAACCAAAGAAATCCATGAACGTTCTCCTTGTAGGAAGAAAAAAAAACTCACATAAGAAAAAAAAACTAAACTTTTTCAGGATACATATCATTGACAGAAACTAACAGTAATGGAAACACCACATAACAGTAAATCATAAAAATGTAAATAACTCTTATTAATATTATTCTTTTAAGTTATATCATAGATAGAGATATACATCGAAAATATTTAAAAAACACTATCCCCCTTTCCCCCTCTCCCTCTCTCTCTATACTTTTAGAAATTTGTATGTTTATTTTTACAATTACTTGCGTACAGCACTTGTAACGTTTCACAAAATGCAAAGTCCTGCATATCATTATAAATAGAACTTAGTTTTAAATTCAGTTGAAAAGAAAAAACAAATCAAATATTTTCAATACAAAAAGTTAAGCTGCAACAATTATCGATGTGCATTGGATACTGTGATTAGTGTGGATACTGTAAATGGTAAGTTACCAGTAATTAGTAGGGTAGCCTTTATTACTATTACAGCTTCACATCGATGATTGAGCTGACGAGAGCCAGTTGAGCCAGCGTTTCCCTAAGTGTGGGGCACGCCCCCCTTGGGGGCATGACAACTCTAAAAGAGGGGCGCGAGCATATTGAAAAAGTCGAAAATAAAAGATAACTTAAAAAAAAAATTACTAATTTTTGAAAATTAACAAAAAAATACATTCTGACATAATAAAAAATAGAATACACATTTACACTAATATAATACACTTATAAAAGTATAAGTACTGCATAATGTATTTCATAAATAATTTTACAATACTAAGTAGGGGACTTGGTACCCTAAAAATCACAAACCTATCGTTTTTTTTATTTTGATTTAATCTTATTCTTTGCATTATTATCTTTCGATTGATATATCACTTGTGCATGTCGGAAAGTTAGAAGTTGAAAAAAACTTCATTTGAAAACTAATTAGGCAATTCAGCCACACCCCCTTTTTAGAAAAAAAAGCTAAAAAATGCGTTATGATAAAAAAAAAATCTATTTTAGAAATAGAAATAATAACTATAAAAAAGAATGTGTAGTATTAAAAGCAGAATATTTCCGAGGCAATACAATAATGTAATTTTTCTTCCTTGTGAAATGTGTGCATGTAAAATTTTTAAATTAAGGCATTTTATATTAATAATTTTATAATTTCAGTTCTTATTCCTGATATATTTTTCATACAAATGTAATACTTTAATGTTATAAGAAGAAAAACAGCTAAAATTTCTGTCATGACAGAAAATTTTTTTTTTAAATTTTTCTTGAGTTTTCTTGTGCAATTATAGTACTCTCTAAAAGTTGATCATTTATAAAAATGTGTGGGTTAAAAACATATGAAAATGCAATTATTTTAAAAAAAACGTATATGTAATATCTTAAAGTGGTATTTTAAGTTTAATTAAGCTTATAATAATTATTTTTTCAGAATTATAAACTTTAAAGTGGTTTTTCTCAGTTTGTGTTTTTCGAAACCTTAGTGCATTCAAAATGCTACTCCTTCGACAATTATTTACCAATCCCTTCAATTTTTTTCCTGCGTGTTAAAAATAAAGCATGTAATAAAATTAGGGATCCGTTTTGCTATAAACTGAATACTTTTTTAAAAAAAAAAAATAAAATATAAGACATGTTGGCTTTTTCGTTGATTTTTAGCCTGTATATCAACATTTTATTTTTTTTCTCAAAAACGAATGAAGTTATTCTAAAATCGATCCCTAAAATTGTTAAGAACATCCATAAGAATATTATAAAAAAAGATTCAGGTCAAAAAATTAATTCTTACAAAAGGAGTAGGATTTTAAAATTTTCCCAATTTTCTTCAAAAAATTTAAATTTTTAAAATTATGTGAATAATGTATGAAAATTGTCACCTGGTAACATTTTCTTGAATAGAAACATTGTATAAAATGTTAAAATATAATTTTTAAATACGTAAATAAAGAAGTTTGCTCAAAGGGTGCCAAGTCCCCTTAAGAACAACTAAATTATTACGAGTGATCCCCTGCTTGTGTCACCATATACAAAAATTAATGCTTATCTTGATAATTTGTGCGGTTTATAATGGATCCCTTAACTGCCGATTAAAAGTTATATGATTTGCTCCCCAATGCCACAGTTTTCCACGTAGGCGTGCTTATATGATGTATTGGGGGGAGGAATAAAAAAAAATCAAATCCTCTGAAATATAAGTACATCCTTCGCAAACGCTGTCTTTTTATTGTATTCCAAATCCTGCTGGATATTAGAAGTGCACAGAAAAGATCGTACTTTTGGCTGACGTATATATACGGCCGGGTAAAAGAATGTTTTAGCTGAGCGAGATGTTTATATGCGCGTGTGGAACTTAAGAGATTTAAATCCTATTTTAGATTTAGCATCAAAGTACCGTATTATTGAATTCAATGAATTGTTTTCGTATGGATGGGGGCACGATGAAAATTATGTTTGAATATTGGTTCACAGGTATTGAACATTTGAGAACCACTGGTCTTAAGCTCTTTCAACATAACAAGATACCAGAAAACAATTATAGCCTTAATCAATTTCTTTTTATTTGATGGGAACTTCATTCGGGGAATAGATTTCAGAAGATGCCACCATTTTGAAGTTGGCTTTTCGATAGGGTTGAGGTCAAGACTTTTTCCTGGCTAGACAACAATATTATTTATCCAATAAGCGATGACGTCAAATAAAAGAGTATAGTAATCACCTAGAAAGATACATACGATTATTGTGTTACAAGAAAGCTGTCTTTCCTATGTTAAATTTGCAAGACACGCATGTGGTTCAGTGACTACATCTGAAGTCTGAAAACTTTGTTTAAGATATCAGGAGACAAACTCATTAAAAAACAAATCAGGAAAGAGACTAAAAAGGGGTCACCACACATCTATTGAACACATGAGAATAAAAAGAAGAATGCAGTTAGAAGTGATCTGAAGGTTGCTGACGTTTTTATCAAGAACAAACAGATGGAGATTAACAGATGTTAGACTAAAAGATAGAATTCCACAAAACAAGCCTTATCTCAATACACAACAACGCAAAAGAACACTGTAGTGCAGTTCTTCTCAAAGTTTCAATACTTGCGACTCAATATCCAATCATAATTTTCATCGCGCCCCCCCACATAAATATAATGCATTGAATTCACAAATGCTATACTTTGACGCTAAAGCTGCAATACGACTTTAACCTCTTAAGTGCCACCAGCGTATAAAAACGTCTCGCTAAGCCAAAACGTTAATTGTTCCGGTCGTATATATACGTCTTTCCAAAGTATGATTTTTTCTTTGTACTGCTATCCATAAAATTATTCCGAAGGCTTTGAAATACAATAATAGGACCTTGACAATATTTGCTAAGGATTTGCTTATTTCAAAGGATATGATTATTTATTACTTTTCTCTTCCTCAATACACCACATGCACTCGCCTACGTTTTGAAAAATGGTAGCATTAATCACTCAACTTTAAGTCGGCAGTTAAGGGATAAATTATAAACCGTACAAATTACCAAGATAAGTGTTAATTGTATATAATTTTATATATGACAAGCCCATGGGCTCATTCGTAATTATTAAACTTGTTCTTAACTTAGTATCGTTAGATTAGTAAAAAAAAAATATAACACAGTACTACACAATGAATTTTATAAGTGTTTTATAACAATATAAATATGTATTTCATTTTATATTATTTCAGAATGTATTTCGTTTGCTAAATTTCTGTCAATAAAAAATTGTTTTAAAATAATCTCTTGTTTTCGATTTTCAGTATGCTCGTTTATATATATATATATATATATATATACACTGGTGTGCAAAAATTAAGGACGAGATGGTATTTTCAATATAACTTTGTACAAAAGCTTTCCAAATCAACACATTTAATACCGTAAGATCCCCAATACGTAAGGACATGTGTAATGTAAGCAACACTTACTAAAAGAGAAATCAGAAAGGTAAAAAGAAGCTTGATTGAAAAGTAGCATGGTGTGCAATGCGACTGAAGGCCGAAACTTTTCTGTGATGAGTGTCCAGCAAGAAACATCTGGTCTTTAGTAGGGGATATGATCTCCCCTGACTGCTAGGTAGGTTTCACAGCGTCTGCCCATGCTGAGAATGAGGGTGTCAATGAGTTGTTGAGGCTTTGCTGCCCATTTGTCTTGCAGCGCCAATCGAAGCTCCCGAATCTTTACTGGTGGTAAGGTACGAGCTGCCAAGCGTCTGCTTAGAAAATCCATACATGCTCGATGGGATTGAGATTCGGAGATCGTGCCGGCCAATCGATACGTTCAATATCCTCACTCTCTAACAGCTGTTCGCCAGCTACTGTGCGATGACATGGTGCATTGTCGTCTATGAAAAGGAACTGCAGACCCATAGCGCCTCTAAAAAGACGCACATATGGAAGAAGAATCTCGTTGCAATAAAGGGTCCCGTTGACTGAACCTGCGTCGAATATGTGAAGGTCTGTACGACTACCAAGCATGATGCCTCCCCAAACAAGAACACCGCGACCTCCATACCTGTCCCTTTCAATGATGTTCGAGGGATGATTGCGGCTTCCTCGCTCTCTCAAGATGAGTATGCGATGAGAATCGCTACTCAAACTGAATCTGCTCTCATCTGTAAAGAGTACTCGTCCTCATTCATTCTCTCTCCAATTCCGGTGTTCCCGGCACCAGAGAGAACGTCTTCTCCGATGGGCCGGCGTTAAAGGTACACACCGTACTGGGCGTCGGGCAAACAGACCACCACCGTGCAGTCTTCTGTCCACGTTAAAACGCGATATCGGTCGTCCAGTCGCGAGTCTAGCGATTTCCCCGCTGTCTGCCGCCTGTTTCTTCTGGCCTGTAAGACAATGTACCGGTCAATTGCGGGTGTGGTTCCTCGTGGACGACCACTAATGAACCCCCGGATTGCTGTTCCTGTAGTTTGAAATTGTCTCCAAAGTCGTGAAGCGATGCTGTGAGCAATTCCGAACTCTGCAGCCACACTTGTCACACTGCGGCCTTCCTCCAACTTCCCAATGATTCGACCTCAGGTAAAAGCATCCAGATGTCGTCTAACAGATTGATTATTCGCCCTTTCTCGCTGAGGCAGCAACTCGGTGTGATTTTAACTGCTATACGGCGTGCAATCTCTTTGCCAGAAATACTGATCTTACACCGACAACATGCTCTGTACTACTCAGACACTCCCCCATTACGTCTACCTGCATATCTGCGCATGTGCTGCCGTACATCACCTTACTTAATCTCCTGATTGGTCTTTCTGTCCGCGCTGCCTCTTCGTTCAGCTGATATGCTAATTTTTCGACTTCGTCGTTAATTTTTGCACACCAGTGTATATACATAAACAGATTTAAGTATTCATATTTAATTAGTCTGAAATTTTTAAAAATTAAAATCAATCAGATCAAGTTATTTAATTTGCTTGTTTATCTACACAGGTAAATCTCGCGACAAGCTTTTATATCAAAAATCGTATAACGACTTTATACATAAGTTGATAGCAAAACAAGTTTTAAAAGAAAAGTTTATTTTATTCCTTTTAGAGCATTTAAAAAAAACTTGTTTTTAAATTTTTTTTTTACTTTTAATTTATTTTTTACTTTTTAGTTATCGCTAGACAGAGGTTTTTCAGTCAGTTAATCTCATTAAACGCCTCATTGTTGAAAGGTCGTTTGCCGGTTAATTTTGAACTGCCCAGCTAAGGGGTACTCAACATTTTTTTTCCGCCAGGCTGCATACATATGATAGATATGTCACTCGGGCTGCAACAAGAGGACAATGGGAAGGGGGATAAACACTGTTAGATCAAAACAACATTCGACGAAAAAAAATTAATTAAAAAATATTAAAACTCATTCTCTTTTTTTTTTTTTTTTTGCTTTTACTATAACACTATATTAAAAACACAAAACACATTTTTTTTGTAAATCCGTATTTTTAAACCAATTTTTTTCATTTTTTGTGCAAAATTTAGACAATACTGCTTTACAAACGAGAAAATATTTTCGTGCGACTATATTTAAAAATGAAGAAGTTTTTAAATGTTTTATTCAAAATTTGAGTATTTTTTTAAAAAGTCGTAAAAAAAAGTTTTTGGCCTTTTATTTTCTAAATGACTGATTCTAAAAGAAAAAAGCCTGAACTTTCTTAGTGAAGAATATCAATTCATTAACACAAAAAAAATCATACGGAACGATTTAGAAATCATTTTCATAAAAACGCAACAATTTTGACTCATTTTAGAAAAAAAATTGTAAAAAAATAGAAATATCATTATTTTTTTAACAAATTATATACCGTATCGTAGCGAAATAAATGCTCTTTCCCAATAGGCTGTTATTTTTTGTCTCCGTTTCAGAGCAAGAATAAGATGGTTTTTTAAGAAAGGTCGAAGAGAGAGAGAGAGAATTGGAATTTATATATTAAAGCCCTATCCTATAAGCTGCCGGGCAGAATAAAAAGCTAACAGGGGATAAAATGTTTTCAATTAATATATTTTTAATTAATTGCGATATCGGAATATAAATGTACAAAACATGCATTGTCATCCAAACTAAACGTGCACACACAATTTCAACTCCCTTCGGTTGAGGACATGAGCTTCAAAATTGAGTTGCAAGATTCCACCCGAACAAATTACTTTAATTAATATATTTTTAACTAATTGTGATATCGAAATATAAATATTCAAAACATGCATTGTCGTCCAAAGAAAACGTGTATACAATATTTCAGCTCAATCGGTTGAAGATATCACCTTCAAAATTGAGTTGCAAGCTTCCACCCGAACATTATACTTTAATTAATATCTTTTTAACTATTTGCGATATTGGAATATAAATGGTCAAAACATGCATTGTCATCCAACCTTAACGTTTATTCAAAATTTCAGCTCAATCGGCCTAAGACATCAACTTCAAAATTGAGTTGCAAGATTCCACCCGAACATTTTACATTGCAAGTTAAATAAAAGCTTGTGTGTAAAATTCAACATTGTGTAGGTATTCAAGGATAAAAATTAATGCTAGGTTTAAAAATTCCCTGTTGCAACCTATAACAATTAAATCATCTATGTATCTTAATAAGAGGCAAGATGGTTCATTTCTTCGGTTTGATTCACAGTGGTGTAAATACAGATTAGCGAGACTATTACTGGCAGTAACCACCCTGAGGCAATCCTTCGATTTGTTTGTAAAGTTTGTTATCAAAAGTAAAATGAACTTCTCCTGTATTACAAATTAAATTAGTGTATTTAACTTTTCAAAAAACTAATGTAATTATTCAAACCATATTTCTAATATGCACCTGAAAGTATTTGAATTATATCTTCTATTTAGAGGGAGTTAAATAAATATTTGAAATCGAATCTATGCACTGAAATTACCTCCTTTTGGCCAACATTCTTTATTACACATCACGGCTGTTTTTTATAATAAAAGTATCTTTAAACTTATCTATTGTATTTTGTAATATGTTCTGTAAAATTCTTTTCGATTTGGATATATATGTATTGAATTCATTTGTTATACAATGCAGGATTTGACTGGTTTCTTATGAAATTTAGGAGTCAAAAATATATGGGGATATTTAATTGTATTGTTAGAAATATCTGTTTAGAAAATGCCAATAATATGTTGTTAATTTCTTTCATACTAAATTTACTTACTTCATATGCATTATTTTTTTTATATTATCACTTATTAACTAACTATAGTAATATTTACATATTATTGCATAATTTCCTGTGACTTCATCAACATAGACTATCACAAAGGGTTTTTTTGTAAGTTTTCTATTGGTCTTATAGTTTCTCTATGAGGAACGTAATTTTTTGTTTTAAAATTAAAATTTATTAAGTCCCTGAGAACATAAAAACTATATTCCTTAAAAACCTGAGTAGGTAAATTATATTTTTTTTTTGCAACTTTGAGAATAAATTTGTTAATACCTTCTGATAGTTGTTTTCTTACATTTAAAATGCTATTCGAAATAGTTAATCGATAACCAGTGCCTTTGCACGTAATTTCTCTTAATTTCTGATCTTGAACTATTTCTAGGTTGCCCATTACTAAGTGCCCATGATATTCTTCTACGTATTTCCTACGTTTTCATATATATATATATAGGAATTCTTGTGAAAATATAAGTGAATATTAATAGATGCTCACAGAATACAAAATCTCAAAATCTCAATAGAGAACATACAATTGAAAATAAAGTTTTTTTTTAAATTTCATAAATTAACCAAGTGCAATCTCTGAGTTATGACCGATAAGTGGCGTTAAACCAGTTTGATGATTTGATTATCCCTATTGCAACTTTTTGTAGTCTAAAATATAAATATCAAAATTCATAAATACCTGAAAAAGTTAGAAGTTGAAACTCCAAAGAGTAAAATATTCGCCCCCATATTTTGAATAATATATTATATGAAATGAAAACTATATATATATATATATATATATATAAATATATATATATATATATATATATATATATATATATATATATATATATACATATATATATAATGAACTATAATATCTGAAAGGTTCGAATATGAGGTCTTTTCAGACGAATACTGAATATTATAATCAAATTTAGGGTTAGACATCAGCTGTTTGTGAAACATAAAACGATATTTTGTATGTATTGTTAAATAGGCTTAATACACGTATATATAATTGGATTTAGCATTTGTTAACTATCTATTCACATGCATTATACATTGGTATTCGTATCATGACCATTCGTGTATATATTAACCACTGACATAGCTAGCTCTGAGGGGGCCCTGTATCAAAATTCCTTCGGGGGTCTTTTTTAGATGTAGGAACTATGTTAGTGAGACTGTAGTGACACATGTTGGAGCCCCTGTAGCTTGGGGCCCCGTATCAATAATACTGCAGTAGCTACACCCCTGATATGAACAAAGGTTTATGAACTTGTATATTTTACTATATTTTATCAAGAAATATAAATAAATTATTCTTAATCTTCAAACAATGTGTTTTTGTGCGTATTATACTAACGTTATAATACTGCACAGAAACATTCAGGAGATTTTTCAGCAAATAATCAAAATTAAATATAGTTTTATTTCAAATTTTTTCTTAAACTGAAATAAATAGATTCTTATAAAGAAAGCTTGATAATATTCCTTAGTTTGATTAACAGTATTACAATTTTTCACTAAACACTTTATTTTAGATTAAAAAAATTAATTTGATAATTCCTATAGAAGTTAATCTGTCGTTTTATACATAATAATATAGTGTTACGAGTAAAGTATGAACTAATTATTAATTGCTGTTTAATTTTTTTCTTACGCCCTTTTAACTTTTTTTTATATTATAATACATAACAACAAAAACACTTCTATCAGAAAAAAAATATTATCAATTCTTTTGAATATAGAACCAATATTAAGTTAAATTGCCACAGGTATCATGCGATATATTATTTCCCTACTACTTATGTGATCAAAAATTGATACAAAAATATAAAATGCATTATCCATATATAAAATGAATAATAAATGAAGGAGAATGGAACACGAAACAATAAAATGTTTTTACTTTTTAAAAAGCTTATAATTAGTTATTAACTTATTCAAAGTACTTGCTTAATTATTTTATTAAAAAATAAGAAACGAATATACTTCTTTGATATCGTTTTCTTCTTAAGTAATTCATATTTCAGTTCCAAATGATTGAAGAAGTTAAAAAAATAAGAAACATCTTCCAATATTTATTTTAATTAACTAACATTTAATATTTGTCATCAATAAATCTCTTATCTTTTTACTTATTTCCTCGTAAGCAATGATTGCATTTCATTGTCCGGAATTAAAAATCCAAATTAGATTTAATTAAAATGAGATAATTTTTGGTAATGGATATGATTACTTTTAAGAATGCACGAGTAATTTTTTTCTTTTAAAGCCATCATATTCTTCTTTAATAGATGCCTTAGCCTGATGTTTTGAATTTTATGATTAGAGTAAATTAATTCTCTCAAAAATATTAGAAAAGACAAATGAAGCATTATGAAAAAATACGATTGAATTGTCTTTTAAATAATATTAAGTCTTCAAACTTATTACATTAAATATCTATCTGAAATTAATGATTTTTTTAAAGCTTCATTAAAACATTTCATGAATAAACTTAGAACGTTAGGGAAAATAAGAAATTATATATATTACGAAACCTTCTCGTTATTACTTTTAAAATCAAACTGTTAATTGCATATGTTTTATCAAAATGTTAAATAAATAGGTACACTATTTGTATAAGTATTGCTTAGAATTTTGAAAATTATATTTTAATTGTTATTTTAAACGGTTGATATTAAACACATGTTTGTGATATGTGTGCATATTTTTAAATTTGCACAGAAATTATAGTTGTAATATGTTTTAAATTATGTGTCTACTAAAGGTGTCAGTTACCTGACATCCGCATTTCTTTATTTTATTTTCCCTTTGTATAAAATGGTTGATTGATAGCTACGTTCTTTGGAATTTTGTAAAAAGGCTTAAACACTGGGATTTTACCTGGATTAGCATTGTACTAGTTTAAAGAGTATCATTTAAAAACTATATTCCGCGGAATGATGACTTTGATGCCTTTTTCAATAAAATTATCACTTATCTTTTACTATTCAATATACTATAATTTATTTATCATAAAATCATACTTCATTTGCACATTCCCTGTTATTCATAATACAGTACAATTTCGTTTATATAAACGTTTATTATCTGGAGCGTCAAAAGGCTGCGGTAGCCCAGTTATCAAGGTATCGGATCATGAGAGGCATGTCATGAGATCGAGCCCAGTACCACTAAAGACCCACCGTGTAGGGAAGCGATACACGTTAAATCTGTCACGAGCTCAAACGTCCTCTTGTTGGAGTGGTGTGGTCGTTAAAAGAGGCCAGCTCAAATATCGTCCTCGTCTTTTAACCATGGTTCAAAATTACGAGGTCCGTCTCCAAAAGCTCTCGTATAGCTGAACAGTGTGACGTTAATCTCCACTTACTCACCGGAGCGGCAAATATCTGGACATTTTTTTGTCAATTACATGTACTGTATATGAATACATTTTTGAACTGTGCAATGCAGATTTAGAAGGCAAAAGAGACTTCAATCACGATCACAGGGAGGAGTTCACCGACTTTGTCCAATCGATCCCAAGATTTTAAGAATGTGATGTAGAAGATGTAGAAACCTAGATGGCATGCAATTCAGAAGACTGTGGATTTCAAATGCTAAATGATGACGTGATTGTGACTTCCATGCAAGAAGAATCCGACCCTGAGGACGATAAAATGGATGAAGACAAGGACAACAACAACAAAGAAAGTATCAAGGGTCCATCAAGTGCTGACGCGTTTTCTGCATTAGAGACAGCTATGGAGTGGTACGGGCAACAATCAGAGTGCTGCCCTACACAACTACTGCTGCTCAAGAGAATCAGAGACCTTACAGTGAAAAAACGAAGGTGTGCAATGGTACAGTAAAAAATAAGTGATTATTTTCCACAATAAAAGGTAAAGTGACATTTTGCATCCATTTTGCTTTTTCTTCAAGCACTTTTCCTTCATGTGATAATTTTCAATGTCCGGTTTCATATACTGTACGGATCGCATTCGGTTATCGGTTATCAGAACAATCGCGTATCCGAACAGTGTCCGGCCCCAAATGATTTGTATATACTACGCTCTACTGTACTGCATTTCTATAGATATAAGGATGTATTGTAACTGTTTAGAAATAATCAATTATAAAAAATGCATGCATGATTAATGATCAAATTATTTAGCAATAATTTGAAAGTTGATTCATTTTACTTGCGCGGGAGTGCCAATAAAATCACCAGCAAATCAAGTGTACCACCAAAGGGTTGCAAACACTCGTTACATTAGTATTACTCGTAAAATTAGTATTAAGCAATTGTGTAATACAAATAATAGTTTTAATTTAAATGTATGCATAAAGCAGAAGATAAATAAAAGAAAAAATAACCTCTGTTTGACAAGAAGAAAGATCAAACGGTCGTTTGGGGGGTGAGTGAGTACTTATTAATGTCGTTATATGAAACCTACACTTGGGTTATTGGAGACACACTTCGTAATTTTGAACTATTGTCAAATGAGGAGGATATCTGCGGAGCTGTCACTTCTCTCCAATCTTTCACACCACGTCAACGAAAGGAAACGATTGCGTATTTTCCGCGGCACTAGGGCTGGAACTCATGGAACGCAACCGCAATTCATAACCATGTCCACCAAGCTACCACAGAAGCATTGAGCATATCGGAAGAAAATCATTCACATTTTAAAAATGCAACAAATTCCTTCGCAGAATATATAAAGATCATTCGGGAACAGGTAACTTTGTTAAAAAAACATAAGCATCTGATGGAAAAGATATTTTATGTTGGTAACATAAATTTGGAAGGAAAGAGAGAAATCCACACCCACAGAAGGAAGGAGAAGTGAGACAGTGGACAAACACTGACTTCATTTTAACACAATAGCCCTGGGCGGGTTGAAAGCTTCTCAAGAACCCTCTTCCATTTTCTGATCTCCGCTTAGCAACAGTTCTCCTATTAGTCCCTCGGGCAACTTTAAATTCATCCTCTACATAATCAGCCCATCTCAGTTTGGGCCCACCCCTAGTTCCAGTTCCAATAGGACTAAAATACAAAATTCTGAATGTCAATAATGAATGATCCATACGGCAGATGTGGCCCTAAAAGATCATGTGACTAATCTTGATATATTTGATGGCATCTGCTTCCACAAATTGCTTATATGATTCAAAATTATGTCGTTGTCTCCCCTATCCATTCTCATTATCAGTATCAAGGATACGAGTATACATAAAATATTTTTGTTCAAAGATGGCAAGCTGTTCAGTCTTTGATTTATTGAAATTCCAAGTTTCAGATTCATTCGTAAGTACGGCCTAACTGTTTTATACTTTGTATTTTTTGTATGTCTCTTAGTCAGTTTTGACTTTAAAAAAACTCTTAGACCATAGAGACAGCCATTACCAGCAATACTACATCTTATAATCTCAGCACCATTTTTTAATTCAGCCAATTTGAGCTCAAATAAGCTGACCACTCCACTTTGTAAAATTCCTCCGTTGCGAAATCCAAAGTATAAAAAAGCCTAACTGATCTTCCGTAGATGTCTCAGGAACACACGCACACATTTCGCAAAAATAAATTGGTATATCAATAACTGTAGAAAAGAAAGTAGACTAATTCATTTTTAAACAGTATATGGACATATTTTTGTTCAATAATTCCTGTCGTTAATGCAGTGCTTCTCAAACTTTCAATACTGGCGCCCCCTTTTCAATCACAATTTTTATCGCGCCCCCCTTATACATTAATAATGAACTAAATGCAACAATAATGCACTTTGACGCTAAAGCTACAATACCAGATCTTAATTATAAACCATACAAATTAATAACATAAGTATTAAATTTTGAACACTACTTTTAAGCAAAAAAATAAATTAAGTAATAGGATAATTATTACGTTATTTTTCCTTTCTCTGTTTTTAAATTGAACATATTGCAAAATGCGGGGACTGCTTAGAAGACAAAATATGGATATCTGCTAAATACAGAAAAATAACTCAGAGGGTCAATTTCTAATCATAAGCATTCTTTATAAAAACTTTGCTTTGCAAGACAAGCCCATGGAAATCGTTAATACTTATTAAACTTGTTCTTAATTTAGTATTAATTAATTAGTTATAAAATACACTGTGCAGCACTGATACATTAAAAGTATACCGGCCGAAGTACTCGCTCTTTGCAGGAGTTCATTTATAAGAAAATAAAACATTCTTGATACAATAGCTGTATTGTAAGGAGAGTAAAGCCAAGTGCTGCGCGACAATGTTTACAAAAATGTAAAATGTTTTTTTTTAAATGATTGCTCAAATTATAATTAGTTTTAAGCGAATTTTAATTTTAAGCCTCACAGAATTAACATTAATAATTGATGTAAAATAATGAACAATAATATAAAATTCCGATGAAGAATAATTGCATTATTTTTAATATTTAAAGCAAAAAGACTTCAACATGTTTTAACCTGGGAGCAGGCACGCATTCGATACGGTCTAGCGGGGTTATTGAGTCACCCCAATCCTTTTTTTATAATTATTTTATTGTACACGATACAAATCGTTATTCCAGTGAATAATTTAACTAAGAGAAAGTTTACTTACCCCTACTTTCAAGGACTTTTCAATTTTTCTTTGGTAACAAATAAATAGTTTTGCTAGAATTAACAATTTCGTGATCTGTGTGTCCCACGCGACCACTTCCGGGTAAAAAGTGTACTCATTATGATAATATGTATGTTACTGCTAAAAACAATTGTTATGCTTTATATGTTTGAAAATACTCATCTTGGTCTAAGTCTTCGCATAGTAATCTATCAAAGTGTGTGTGTGTGTGCTCTCCGGGGTTTTCCAAATATCATAAAACTGATTTACATGTAAAAAAGCGCAACAGAGAAATACATTACTTACAACTTCCTTAAATGAGAAATAAACACAGAAGAGAGAGGTTATAACTAACTGTACCAATAACTTTTAAGGTCAAACAAATTACAGCTATAATGTGCAGTATTTCTAAAATATTGACAGTGATGAATTTTTTATGTTCCTGAATTTTTTTCGATTCTGAATCTGTTTTTTCTCTGAAAGAGTAGAATGTTACTTTTAAAAAAGAAAACGCAATAAAAACTCTCTCATCATGGGATTACAGCAAATTAAATAAAATATTTTTTATTTGGTTATAGGATCAAAGATAACTAATTAAGTATTGAAGAAAACTTTTTTGATGACTTTAAATATCGCCTATAACTTACATCAGAGTAAAAGTGCATTTTTTTATTATGTCTGAAAGTATTTTGTTTTAATTCATTCCAGTAAATTAATTATTTTTTAAATCTTTTCTTTTCGATTTGCTCGCGTCCCCCTCGTAAGGTTATCGCCCCCCAGGGGGGCGCGCCCCACAGTTTGAGAAACACTGCGTTAATGAGATAGAAGGACCAATCCTTGGATCATGTGGCGTAATGGATAACATTACCCCCACCCCCTGCAAAGTCAGGTTTCGGGCATCTAAGTTGGATTTTAGAAAAGGTTGGTACTTGACATCAGTCAGGCTTTGGGGCCCCCTGATGTGGGGGTGTACGTCGTGCCACTGTCTGGATCTTTACTTACTAATTGGAAATATCTTATTCGAACAAGATGCACTTCAAAATTCGCAGTGTTATAATCTTGTATATTTAAGTATATGGCTGTGTAGAATTCGGGAGACTCTATTATCCTACTCGGAATGTTATAGGAACGTGTTATAAAATCGTTCTTTTTTTCAGGTTGATATCCAATATTTCTGACGATTCAAACTGGATCTGTTATTTCTTTTAACGCTGATTTTGTGTGCCAATTTGTGTGAATGATTCTTTTAAAATATTTTAATCAAAGAGAATAAATAGAACTGATCCATCATAATAAATGACTTTCAGAGATTTTATTCATGTTGTAATAAAATTGTTGATTTTGGAAAGAAAGGTATTGCATTGATATTTATACTACCTTTCTGAAAATAAGTTAAGTGGGAAGTGGACATTTTTGCTGAATCATTATTTTATACCAGCTTTTCTAAATATTACATAAGCAAGACATATTAAGGAATTTAAAGAAAATTCCGTAACATTACTTATATAAATTTAACAAACAAAAACGTGATTACACATAACAAATTTAAGTAAAAAAATAACTATTACTCTGTTTGTAATAAAAATGTTATTATATATATATATATATATATATATATATATATATATATATATATCTAAGGATTTCATTTAACATATTACTTCCATACGTCATTTCTCTTTCAAATTATAAAAATTATAAGTAAAAGGTTTTTTTTTTAATATTTATAGTAGTAAGTTATTTAAAACATCTAGTGAATACTTTGGTTATTAATAACATTATTTGTGATTAACCATAGATAAGATAAAGTGAAAAAATATATTTCCCTTCTATTATCAAGACTAATTTATTAAAAGAAGAATTATTTGTCGCACAATCTAAATCTGTTAGGCAGGCATATATTTAACAAACTAAAAATTAAATGTCACATTTAGTTTTTATTTCAAGTGAAAAATAAATAATTAAAATACTTAAAGTTAATTAAAATATAGTTTTTAAACTGTAGCAAAATTATTGACAGGCTTAATAAGGATTTGCTACGCAATTGGCTCAAGGTATAATTCTCATTCTAAGCAATATAAGAGTAAATGTAAAGTAAGAAATATATCAACCAAAACAATATTGATATGGACAAATTTTTACTTTAAAATTCTGTAATATTTGATAAATTGTTGAAAATAGTGTTAAGTTCCTTTATGAAAATTCCTTAAAAATGTTTTTTTTTTCAAAACTAATGTAACGTACAAATTTATGTTTTCTTATGTACTTAATATTTTTGTAACACAGATGGAAAAATTTAACATTTTTAGAAAACTAACTCTTATTCTATTCCTAAAAGTATGTACCGTATTTATTCGAATCTAAGCCACCATCGATTCTTAGCCGCAACCCAAATCCTCAACAAGTTTTTGCAGTAAATAAAAAATAGTGTAAAATGGTTTATAAATATCCAATTTTATGAAATTAAAATAAATTTAAAATTAGAACTAATAAAAAGAGAAAAATTGCTTATTTTACCAATACTATAAACTTTTAAATGCATAAATAAGCCTTTAATTTCTATCATTTCCCCATTCAACAATTTTTTTTTCCTTCGATTCTGAGCCGTGCCCAATTTTCAGTAGGAAGAACACTGGAAAAAAGTTGAGGTTTACATTCGAGTAAATACGGTAGTTATACTATTTCAAATATGTGATATATTTTTGAAATTTCAAATATTCTGTTGTTTGCTAGTACGTGAGTAAAGAACTTCGATCGAAGGCGTATGGAAGAAAATAGAGTGAATACTTGTAAGTAGTGATTTTAACTTCTATAACATATAAGAACTAACAGAAGCCTTTAAAAAACAATATGCAACCGCATAAAACATAGAACTGTTTTAGTTCGGAAAAAAAATTCAAGAACATTTACATGATTTTTATTTTAATACAATAAAAAAAATTACTATTTTATTACTATTATTAGTTTCTTTTTTAAAGATCTTTCAGTCTCTGTCTGCTACTATTAGGCTTAATAAAATATTTAATTAAATAGAGATAGTACGTATGGAAATTGAAAAGAACAGTTTATCAAAAATATTTTTAAGGATTCTTAATAATGTCCTGGAAAGTTTAAAGAAAGCATATTGAAATCTGAAAGTACATGCGTCTGAAAAATTTAAAATAATAATAATTATAATAATAATAATAAAAATAAATGTATAAAAGTTAAATTTCGTCAGAGTATTGTTCTATTAAATGAAACAGGATTTCCGATAATTTCTATTTTTATTTGGTTAATTGATTTAATGGTCTATTAAGGCTGTTATCGCCATACGTACAATAGCGGGAACTTAACTCGGAGCACATTTTCTGACAGAAAAAAATGCCTCAATTTTTATAAAAATGTGTAACATTCATAAGTAATTAGTTTTTCCTTTTAACATGTGAAGGGATAGTTCATTTAGCATTAAAGTACACGAAAAAAATGCAAAACACACTTTACCAAAGAAAACATGTGTCAACTCGGATAAAAATGAGTAGTACGATAAAATAAGTGATTCTCTTCAGAATAGTGTAGCTGGAATATACAATATTAATGTTTGAGTACTTTTATATCTGAAAAATACTCCGATTTTGGCCCCTATTCTTTAACATTAGCCGAAGATAGCCTTAATTCCGAATTTCGTAGTTTTGAACCAATAGTTCTGAACCGTACTAGAAAGAAGGAGGCGACATCTTAGTGCACATCCTACTCATTAAAATTTATTTGAATTCGGGGTGTACTGTTTCTTTTTTTAACCGTAAGAGCCATATAATGTCATTATCGCTCAGCAAATGATGAGCCGCTCTTTTGTTTCTGCTCAGTTAGTGCTACATTACGATATATTTAAGGTGCCTGACTAGTGCAAAAACGTCAATTTTGATGAAAATGACGAATTGTTTTACTTCAAATTTTATATAGATGACTTTTCGGCTTTCTAAAAATACCTTACTTTTGTTTGTACTCCGTATTTACGAAGTTATAACAGTTTTTAAGTCAAGAGAGAGCAGTAAAAACGAACTGGAAGTTAGATATGGAAACCGGAAGTGTTTGCATTTTAATACATATTTTAAACTCTTTTTGGTGTTTATCGAATTTATTAAAAAAATATTAATTTAAGTAAGGTAATGAAATGACATGGTGATATTTTTAGAAAAATAATTTATTACTTTTAAGTGAAATTTGGCAAATAAATTCTTAAAATTTTGTCATTTCCGAATTTTTTATGCTCTTGCTTCTCGATATATTGTTTCATATTTAACTTTATTTTATATATTTTATAGAAAATTCGGTTCTTAAAGGCAAAATATTAATTAATTATGCTTCAAGAAAGGTGTGGGAGCTCTAAAGAGAATTTATTTGCCTCATCATTGGTACTAGGAGTAATGTGAATGTTGAGAGAGACACAGAGCAAATCCCACTAATACTTAGTCAACTGGTGACAAAAAGTTAAACTCTATTCCTAAATGTTTCAAAATTTACTCAGAAAGCATTTTTCAGTAACATATTATGGAATAGTTTACTTAAAGATACAATTATTAAACTTGAAACATTTCGCTTAAGTGCATTATTGACGTTAAACTCTTTTAATTTTTGACATACAGATTTATTATATATATATATATATAAAATTAGAAATGCAAATACTTCCTTCCTAAGATTTTGTGCAAGGAGTTTTAAAATTTGATCTGGAACGCTTTTTAACTTCTGAGGGACACTCCTTAGAATATAGAAAATTTTCGCGGAAAAAAAAGCTGCATAGAAAACCAAATTACAAAGGATGAAAAAAGTAAAAGGTTTTAAAAACTGTTCTTTATATGCTTTTCAGTATAATCTTTTATATCCTTTGTGATAAGCAATACTTTTTAAAAGAAATTTTCGGGAATATTTACTGACAAAATAACACACATTAATATATATATATATATTTTATATTACATATTTCTTAAGCTATAAGATACTTAGTGGAAATATATATAGCTGTTTTTCCATACAAAATATATTATTTTTTAACGTAATTAAATTTTTCTAGAGTGATTTTTATATCTTTAAATATTCTCTATGATTTAAAATAACCTATGCATTTAGACGTTAAGAAAAGCTTTTTTGACTATAAAATTGATAACAAAATTAAAAAAAAGGACTTGTGAAACAAATATATAATACCGATATGGGCTTATAAAATGTTTATTCTTTTGATATAATGAGGTTTTAGTTAATTTTAACTGTATAATTTCTTTAAGATTTAGATTTTAAATCTTTAAATGCGTTTTTCTCTGAAACAGATTTTTCCATATTTTATCGCATGGCAAACATGATATCTGAAAAAGTCCTTGAGATAATTGCATGGAATTTAACATCAGTGTTTATTATTATAGTTTGCATGTCGTGCACTAGAGAATAAAAAGAACAACGTATTCACCTTTTTTTATGATTTTTTTGTGATAAATGCAAAATTTGTGAAAAATTTTCATTTTGTGCGCTTTTTGATCCCTAATTTTGTGGTCAATTGAAATTATTCAAAGATGATAGAGTAGAGTAGGTAAACGCTTTCTGAATAAAATTCAAATAATGCATTAGAATTTATTTCACAATGTTTGCCGCGATGTGCAAAAAATGCCTAATTTTAACCTAAAATTGCCCATTTTCTTACAAAAATATAATGAAAATTTTTTTCTTTGTTATTTTTATAAGTTTTCAGTTATATTCAAATAAAACATGAGTTTCAAAATGAACTTTCAGCATTATTTCAAAAAAATGTTCCCTCAACTAGTCAGGCACCTTAACTGAAGTCAAAATCACAAACAAAACTTCAAACAACAAACTTCATAACTTCACGTTTATTGTACTTATGAATGTAGTCAACAAATGTAGTACATATAATGCAGTTTCATCCACTCAATAAAATTAAAAGAATACATTTAGGTGAAAGGACTCAGAATTCAAGCAAATTTCAATACTAAAGTTAGGAAATACAATTTTATTGACTAAATACATCAGAATCTTTGAAAGTAACAGTGGACATACGCGTAAATTGGGTAACAAATATTTGATGACATAATTGTTGATTGCATAAATATTTTGAAACGTCTGGGTCTTAAATTGGGGCATTTTTTTTCAGGCTGAAAATAATCGAATAAAGTAGCAGGGATTTAGTCAAAAGGTTTCAGACGAGAAACCTGTCGGCATAGAAGGACATTTATTCTGCTCTTCGAAAGTAAAAGTAAACCTTTACATTTGATTTTATCTGTGTTTATTGTCACACTTTCTATGGACATAAAAAATGTGTTTTTCTGTATAATATTTTGAAGACATTAATAATTTTAGATTTTTACTATGTGAACCTAAGTTTGTAAATGAAATCAATATATTTTATTTTACAGCGAGATAAGAAAAACGGACTTGGCATGATTATTTCATATTAAAACATTCTTAAAAAATAAATTAATTTAAAATTTGGGGTAATTAAAAAAATATATAATATACATATATATGTCATAGTTCTCTTTAATATCATCCTTAAAAACTTTTTAATTATTGATTGTCCATTCCTTCAAGACCCGCGTTCAAATATTTAACTAGCTTACCTCTTTAATCAAGATTTAATGGTAATCGATTTTTTTAAAAACAAGATTACGTCAGAAAATATCGAGTGGTAGTTTTCTGCCTATCATGGACTCCATTAGAAAAATTCCCGTAGCACATTTGCCGCCTCATATAAATAGCGGAAGTTTCTTAGTCCCTTCCTTTTTCGTCTGATTGTTCTTGCGTCTGCAGTTTTTGTCTGTTTTCAATTTTGCGTCCACTTATTATGAAGTTCAAATGCTGTTGTCCATGAACTTTTATATGTGTGTGACCATGAATAACAGGTGGGTATTAATTAAGAAGATGTTTTCAATAGAAATATGCAACTACATTCATCACTTCAACAACCGGGATAATAAACTGTATGAAACCAATACATTTGGCACCATTACGCACACACACAAACTTATATATATATTATATACATATACATTCTTTTTAATTCCCACGTGAATAACTTTTTATTTTTTGATAGTCCTTTTTTTCAGGACTCGTATTTAAAAAAATAACTAGCTGCCCGCATAACTTGAATCTATCAAACGATATAATTCCAAAACTCCATACTCGGAGATCATGTGAGTTGTACTTAAGTTTGCCACTAAAAGTATCCTGACAGAGTATATAACTTAAAAAAATATTACTAATTAAATTGCTGAAACGCATCCTCCTTCGAAATAAGATCCCTAAGTTACTACATGCTTCTGACATCGCTTCTAAAGACTGTAGAAACATGTCTGGAATCCATTTTTAGCCATTTTCTTTTAATTTAGTCTGCGGTGCACTTTTAATTCAGCAGCACATTAAAATGAACGAATCTGCAAGCGAAGTTTCAGTTTAGGAGACAGGCTGAAGTCACCGGGGACCAGATCCTCAAGTAAGGAAGATATGACATAAAAGTTGTTTTCCTTTTTGGAAGAAATTAATTGACAAGGAGAGATCGGTGTGCGGGAGCGTTGTCTTGCAAAGTCACTATTGATTGTTTAGCTTAGAATTTAGGTCTCTTCTTTTGCATCGTCTCTTGCAAACCACGCATATTTTCCACATAGAGTTCTTTGTTCTCAATGGGTTCGAAGGGAGAAATTCCAGAGGCACAATGCCATGGATATCGAAGAATATATCTAATATGGCCTTCCCTTAACAACAATCTTGGTGGAATTTCTGCTTCTCTGGAGATTGTGATGATTTTCAAGTTGTCAATGCTCTCTTGGATTGTGAGGTATAAAAAAATGCCATTTCTCGTCTCCACTAACAATTTTACCAAGTAGGGAAGTATCTTTGTCAACAGCCGATACTTATTATCCCTCCATTTTCTTTCGAATCACTTTTTGGTCTACATTTGACATGCATAAAATCATGTAATGACACATCCTGTGCATGCTAAGATCATTAGAAAGTATCTGTTGACTTTTGGGGCCTTGGATATACCAATAGATTCTGCTGTTTGTGCAATTGTTTGAAGCCTTTTACGTACATCTGCAGAAACCATTTCAATATCCTCCCAACAAACACTCTTTCTTTCAATCGACGATCACTAAATGTGCATCCGTCTACAAAATACGACTCCGTGATTAACCTTAACCCTGTGATTTCGGGCAAACCACTTTTAGAAAAGGGAAAAGATGCACTAATACAGAATTGTCATCGTTGTTGCTCTACTGTTAAAAATTGTCTTGTTACAGACTCAGTCCGAGAACTTTTGAATCCTAATACGTATAAATAGCCAAAGTTCTTTGTCCCCCTCTCTTTGTCTATTTGTCTGCATTTGTGTTCGTATCTGCTGCAAGTGAAGTCGAAAGGATGTTGCCCAGTAAATGTTGTGCGTGTATAACCATTAATAAAAGATGCATGCTAACTAAGAAGATGTTTCTTTGCATGGAATAGTACCTCTTCACAACACCATCCCAACATGTGCAAATAAATACATAAAATCACTCACCACACTCGCCTCTATTACACAAGGTAATTAAGGGGAAGACGTCAGTTTGTTAATAAGTACTTTTATGCGTCGATAAATGGCGTGTGAAGAGTCTGGTACGATATTGAGTATGACTTGTGAATCTATCTGAATTAATAGTCTTTAATTGGCTCTTTTTTCGATCTTGTGCACATTTAAAGCGGTGAGTATAACTTTTATAATAATCCGTTTCTCATATTTAAAGTTTATAAACGTACTTGTTATTTAAAATAAGATATTTGCAATATAAATGAGTTACGCATTCTGTTACACGTACGATGCATGTAGATGTGGCAATAACACTGTAGCAAATAAAGAAATAAACGTGTGGGGCATTCACTCCTATACTTGGGGGAGACGTCAAAAGATTCCGAAATAAAGGAAATAAACTTTAAAATAAGTTGTTGTTTTTTAAAAAACTTGTAGCTATACTGTTGTGTAAAACATAAATACAATTAAAAATTATTATTATAATTATTAACATTTAAATTAAATTATTTATAAGCAGTCTATATCCATCGATTGCCTCGAATAGCACAGAACACGGGAGCACAATATTAATCCTCTGGTCAGAAAACGCAAACTAACAGGGTATTAGAAAACTAACATCAGAAGTCTTAACTCAATCAGAGAAAAAAGCAAGCATGCGGGGAAGGGTCCAAAGAAATCTAGAAAGGGCAGATAAATTCAAAATAAATAACAAGAAACCTTCGATGAAACAGACGAAACCGAGACGTGTCAGTTTGTCATCCACAAGCAAAGAAATTCCTCTAGATACCAGTGGTAACAGTTTTGATGAGGATAATAATGACGTATTTTGTGTTGTTTATAAAGGGTACTTTTATGCTAAAATGGTCCCAAGTGTGAATGGATGCAGCGCATCGAATGCAACAAATGTTTTCACGAAGATTGCGATGATAATCATTCACAATGAGTGAAATGTTGTGAAGGCTATCATTCGAACATGTAGTGCTATTATTTTTAGCAAGTTAATTATTAAATAATTTTTTTGGTTTTCTATGGTTACTGTTGCTTCACATTTAATTTTGTAATGTTTGGCCATTTTTTTTATTACTGTAGTGTTGCTGCAATTTATTCCATGGCTGAGGCACTTCTATGTATGGAAGAACATGCCACAACTAAATGAATTTCTTTTCCATTAAATTTCTTATTTATTTTTATACTAAGAAGAGATAATTAACTTGTATACATAAAAACCAATTAAGTATTCAAAAATAAAGTATATTTGTTTCATGGTCTTGCCATTTCAATTTTCAATGTACTAATCGAATAATACTTAAATGTAGCTACTTCCCCGATTTTACCATATATATATATATATATATATATATATATATATTTTATATATATATATATATATTTATATATATATATATTATATATATATATATATATATTATATATATATATATATATATATATATATATATATATATATATATATATTTTATATATATATATATATATATATATATATATATATATATATATATATTTTATATATATATATATATATATATATATATATATATATATATATATATATATATATATATATAAGAGTATATTCTTATGGTGTATATATTGTATTAATTAACTAGCGATCACTAGCGTGGGGTGTTCTGTACACCCCAGCAACAAGAAAGTCCTCCCATGTTTCTAAAAAGAATGCACAGAACCACGATTTTTTTCTGTAGGTGCACATTTTAGTGATTGAAACTTCAGGCCTGATGCAATGCCTCTCTCTCCGATGATTGGAATGTAACGACCTTCAAAAGTTTATCTCGGGTGCTGAGAACACCCCGCGATTATATATTTGTACTCAAAGCATCTAAAGTAGAGTAAGTTTCACTCTTTCCGTTTACATTTTTTTCAAATATATTAATATGTGTGCATATTTTATTTAAAAATTTATTATAATATAAAAATAATAAAATACTATAAAATAATTGTGATATATATATATATATATATATATATATATATATATTTTTATATATATAATTTTTCAAAACATTTTCCAGAAATTATGGCATAAACTCCATGGGAATGGGAGAAACAGCGACTTCGTCTTGTATTAGATGCTTTATTGACAGAATCTGAAGATGAACTAAGTTAATTCGATAACTGTGTAATTTCAGAACCAAACTTGGAGTGATGAAACTTGAAATTGCGAATTTTTATCTAAGCGGTGTTCAAATCACTGATGAAATGTGTAAGAAATATGATGTATCGCGGATAAGTAACTGTTGGTCATTGTGAATATTTTATCATCTACTTAATACTGCAAGAATTAATGCTTCCATTTACTATCATTCGGTGCTTCCTGCAAAGAAAATGAGGCGTTCAAGATTATTAGAGGAGATTAGAATGGATCTAGTGTAGCTATATATACAGTTGGATATGAGATCGGAACTCCCAAACCTTAACAATAACTCAAAAGAAGCTTTACAGACACAGAAGATATTAAAAAGAGCATTAATCCACCAAAAAAGGGGCACTGCATTGTTTGTTCTCTGGTAAAAGATGTAAAAACGAATTTCTTTTGTCTTTAATGTAAGAAAAATATGTGCTTAAAGCATATGAATACAGTCTGCTCTGAATGTTTGGGAAATGATTAAAATATTATTTTTCGACTATCCCTTTATCATTAATTATAAAGCACATTCATTACCAGTATATATGTTTTACTTGTGGCTTATGAAAAAAAATTTAAAATTATGTATTTTAAAATGAAAATTTTGTAGGTTTAGTTAAATTAATGTTAGTTTCATTTGTTTGCAATAAATTTAAATTTTCATAATTAAATACACGTGTTAAAAGTTCGGGGTGTTCTCTACACCCCGCGAGTAACGACGGTAGCAAAAACAGGTGCGAGTTACCGCGGGTTAAGCATAACTTGTTATAAACTGAATATCTAATATATATATACATTCATTATTATACAAGCTGTAAAAAGCTGAGCATATATTTAAAAAATGATCACACAATTTGATTTATAAGGAATCGAGAAATTATGCCAAAATGTATAATATTTAGCTCTCAAAATGCACTATCTCATCTTATATGTACTGTGTGATTACATATTTATTATACAATGCAAATTTTCTTCCACTTCCAACATACGTTATGTAACAGTAATAAAAATACTATATTCAAAATTACAAATGTTTCATCTAAAATAAAAATAGGTATTTTCTAGTTTTAAAAAATGTTTTACATTTTTATTGAATTTTTCCTTGTTTTGAAAGTATAAGGAAGACGCTTGTTTATTGCATTGAATCTAACAAAGTGATGCGTAAAATAACATTGAATATAACAGCTTGAAATGTTACTGAAAAATATGAGTAAATTGTATACAAAGTCGAACCTCGCATTTATTTATTATTTTCGAATACTATGAAAATTATATTTGTGTCAAAAAATTACAATAATTTAAAATCTTTTGAGAAGAAACTCAAATATAAATGCTTAATATGCAGACAGAATAACCATTTTAATGTCCGTATGCAATAGAGTACTAAGTATTAAGTAACAACAGAATAATAGATTAATAAATTATTAAAATTGAATCAATTTTATTCAGTAACGACTATATTCCTAACATGCATTTGAAATGCGATAATAATGTACAATATATCAATCAAAAGCAACAACGTTTATGATTAAAGTGAATTCACGTTAATGAGCCATCACTTGTTGTTTTTCTTCTTGGATGATCATCACTAAATTTACTTACAACTGTACCAATCCTTTCGAATGCTTTTCAATCCCGCGATACAGGAATTTTGCCAAATCTAACTTCTTGGGTGATACTTGTCAATTTACACTCCTCCTCAAACTTTCTGGTCATTCAATTAGATGCAAAGGTGTCCTGATATTTTCTGTGGACATATTGCAGTAGAATTTCATTTTCAGTAGCAGCGAATATTTAGAAACTGATGTTTTACGATGTTGCTCTGTATTGTGCGTGCTAACTCCAAACATTTTTCATGCCTTCACTTCACCTTTGACATTAGGTTTCCTGATACTTGCATCTGCATCCTCTTTCAACTAACTTGGCATTTAGTATAGTGATCGCAAAAGGTCGTTCTCTGAAATTTCAGTGCGTGTTTTGAAAAATGACTTCGTTGCTACTATTGTGCGACTGATTGTCTTCCTAATGTAGGAAAAGTCCACGCAACTAGCATGGTGATTGTTTCAGAGTAAATTACACTTTATTCTAGAATTTGCTGTTAGCTACAGTATATTTTCTTCTGAATAATAATAATAATAGAAAAAAAACAATTAAAATACAATCATAGATTCATAATTAGACTTGGTATAAAACACACAAATATTGAACAAATTTAATTTAATTCCGTAATTGCAATTTCACATGAGACAAATAAAAACGTAGTTGCTGTCAAACGTTTAACTACAATGTTGCCACACTGCATTGTACTTATACAGGGAGACCTGAATCTTAATGCGGGTGAGAATGGAGAGAGGTCATATCAGTTCCGAAAAAAGTATAAAACATTCCCGATTACTTAGTTAAAGGGTGACTGGCATAGTGTTATGGAAACAATTGGAATTCTCCATCACATTATTAGTTCATTGGGAAATATATTTTAGAATTGTGTGTACAGTTCTCGTGACCTTGCGGTCGCTGGTGAAGTTGGAGAAACCGCATAAACAGACATTATACTAAAATAAACACTTTTATTTTTCAATCAGATAGATAATTGAACCAAGGAGGTGGTCAGCTTAATTATTAATTTAAATATATATAAGAAATAATTTGATTGATTTTCCTTGTAAGATCTGACATAAGGGTACTCGTCCTGGCTTTACGAGATTTTGTTCCAAAAAACGAAGGATCCTCTTTCGGAAAAAACCTACAGCCTTATATTATTTACTCTAACAATCTAAATTTTGTAGCAGCCTAACGAATATCGACTATCTCTCGCTCACTTTTCTAGAGTTTAAATTTAAGCTCACATTTACATTAATCACAGTTTTCCATGGGAAGCAGTTTTATAAACTTACAAAAGGTAAGAAATAATTTTCTTCAGAGAATCAGTGAAAAGTGCGGATAGGAACCGTCACACCATGCTTTTTCACTAACATAATATTACAGAGTACTATTAATCAAAATAACAAATGACAAAAAGCTTTGTTGGTTTAGTTAAAAGAAGCTTAGTTTGTCTGAGTCAGGGTTTGAGAATTTGATGCCACTTAAAACAAAAACATAATACCGTATTCTAAGTTATTTCAAAGGGTGACTCATTTAGTTAAGATTATAAAACGGCACAAGAAAAATCCGGTTTTTTTTTACTCTCTACTATGATGTTATGAACTGGAGAGGAATTCCTGTAATTCAGTTCAAATATGCAATACTTGTTTAAGCGTGTTGATTGCTTATAACTTAATCCTTGCCCATTCACGTACTTCTTGACGAAACTAATTAAAAACCTTAATAAACTTGACTAAGTAACTTGGACAGTGTTAAAAGTCTTTTATTGCTTTGTTTTATGAATTATAAATTTCGGTAAGTACATATATGTAATCAAATGGTTATTATTATTATTACTTTATATATATTTACACACACACATATATATATATATATATATATATATATAAAGATTAAATTTCCTCTGATTTTATTAATAATATAACATACATTAAAATACCACATTTTTCATTAAAAATAATAAGGACATATTGAAATTTACAGTAAAATTGAGGTCGGAAATCAGAATTAATCGTAATCAAGTTAGCTGTATTAGACTTAATTTTATTTGATTATCTTTCGTACGTGACATGATTTTTAAAGGAAACTTATTTAACCGAGCGTCATTCTAGAGATTAAATCTTAGCATTAAGTCATGCGTAAGACATTTTCAATATGTAATTTATATTTAATGTACAAAATCAACACTGTTATTGATTAATGGTGCTATTAATAAATATTTAAAATTCATTAACTACAAAACGTTTTGTTTAAAACTGAAACAATGTATTATTTAATGACGAAAATATTAATACAATATAATTATCAAATTCCCAGTCCCAATTTTCCTAGTCCAAATTCCCCAATTTATAAAATAGCTCTTTGTATTTCCAAATTGAAGGAAATAATAGAAAGGTTTTCATTTAATGTATAGAATGTGTTTAATAACATGTTTCTTTGACACAATTAAGCTTTTTTTTGAAGTTCCATTTTTCTATTTAGTTATTTTATGTTTGCAAAAATTTACTAATGAAACGAAATAAAAATTTAAAATTGATGTTAAATGTGTTTTTCTTTTTCAAAGTATACTTTTTATTAATGTAAATCCCAGAATTATCAAAATAAAAATGAAGAGATAAAATTTCATATTTGTTCTTAGAAGAAAACACCATATCACTGTGAAAAATAATAAGTAGGAATAATTTTGAAGTCATTCAACTAATAACGTTACTGTTTAGTTTGCTTTAAGATTCTTAGAATAGGACAGCGTATCTTTCTTAGGACAACACAATTTTCTAACATCTATACATTTGAATCTCATTTGTGTTTCATTTTTTATTTCGTAAGTAAATATTTATGCGTTCAGATTTTGCTTGTCCTTGTAAATGTTTATGTTTAGAAATTGACTATACAAGAAAGGAACCGGAGAGAAAGCAGTATGTTGAGTTTGACAGAGGAAACTCCCCGCTTTTTTTACGCTTTCGGTGTAAACGGCATATGTATGTTTTATATTTCGTATTCTTCCTTAATGTGTGTATATTCATGTAAAGAATTTTGTCAAAATTAAACACTACAAGCAAATAAAAATTAGATTCTTATTATTTATTTTTTTAGGAATATATCTGATTGAGTGAGATTTATCACAGTATTGCTTAAAATGCTATTGGGATATTTTTAAAACAAGGTAGTCATCGAAAAAAGATACTATTTAATGTTTGTGTTCTCTAGGTTTAAACTATATTTTTTTACCTTTCATTTAATCCAATAATTGTTCGCTTTAAGAGAAACGTTGAAGAAGAATTAATCTTTGAAATTAGATCTCGCTCCACACCAGAATGAAAAAGGTAATATGCCAGTCTTAAAATAATTTCTCATTTTAGTTTTACTAAATTTTAGCAACATCTGTAAGGCAGAATTCAAAACGCTCACATGGCATGTCTATAACACACGTAAATGAATTCAGCTTACCACACACACACACAGGAATTTTCCAAATTACCTGTGGGTTTTAGTTGTTTAACTTAATCATTCTTTTTTCATAAATTAATCATATTGCCTTACCTAAATTGTACATATTTACATGTAGAAATGGAAAACTTGTGTTAAATATTACCAAAAATAAACATTTCAGTTATATTATAGAGAGCAACTTGGAATTTTATTACAATATTAAATACTTTACTTAACTCTTAAAAGGAAACATCAATACTTAAATCTACTCTCGTTGGGCAAATTCCATGGATAAAATGAATTTTACAATAGTATTAATATATTGATTTTTCGAAAAATATTTTTTCATTCTTTCCCTATAGAAGGTTTAAGTGTATGTTTTCATTGCTAACACACATCACTTTCTTGCCACATTGCCATTATATATTTTGACAGCTGATATTACAATGCTGTTTGTAAAAGAGTGCACTTGATTCTGCACAGAAATTTTTATATGGTGCTTATAAAATATGGAAAGTCAAAAATGTGAACAACACATTTTGCTTTTCTCCTAATGAAAAGGTAAAATGCTGTACAATAAAGAAGACAAAAAATGATTCAATGTGTATAAAGGAGATGCATTGTCAAAACACCCCAGTCCCAGTTGTTTTTCAAAAACTTTGTTGTAGAAAAATATACAATGTTTTGGAATACAGTTGAAGCTAATGGAGGCAAATAGAAGAATGAGTCAAATCGCAAAAAAAGAGCTTTTAAGATTACTCAGGGATAAACTTAACGAATTTGACTGTTCAAGATCACGTGAAACATGCACATTTAATTTCAAAACTCAGCATATGAATTTGAAAGATTCCTTGCAGAAAAAATGTTTGCTCATTTCATTGACGTGTGAGAGTTTTCTCAAGAACGTCACGAAAGTGATACAGTTTTAATGACGAGAAATGGGTTGTCGACAAAAATATTAAGGGTAAGTGGTCATAGAGTGAAAAAAAGAGAGGCAAACCGTTTCAAAGCGATTGGAAAACTGTTGCTAATGAAAAAGTGGATGAAGTAGGATTTATAAACTTTAAAGGGATTGTTTAGTTTTTGATTTTACCGGACAATGCTGCGATCTATTCTGAAATGTACTATCATCAACGCAAGAAACAGAATTATCCACTCACATAGATAAGGGCAGAATTAATCAATAGCAAAGGTGGGGTTCCACCAAGATAATGTAAGGATGTATGCAAGTTTGGTAACTAGTCTAAAGCTTTTACAAGTTGGATAGGATGTCTAATAAACTCACCTATTCTCAGAATCTGGCATTGTTACTTGTTTCGGTATCTACTTAATATTTATATTGTAAATCCTTTACTTCAAGGGTGGACATCAGTAATTACTTGGAAATTATTTTAGCCAGTAAAGATCAGTATACTATGAGTGTTGAATCATGTTACCACAGAAAGGCAGCAAATGGTAATGGAGAAAAATAGAAATTATATACTTGAATAAAATCTTTATAAATAAGAAATATTTTCTCCCTTTCACTAAAAAACGAAATTACGTTTTGAACAACATACTAACTAAGAGTCGATTTACAAATTAATATATTTTAAATGAAATTATTATTAATGCTTGTCATACACTTATATCAGAAATATAAATTTAATTTTAATTCCTAGCACTAAATAAACTAATGAACACACATATATCCAAACCACATTCAGGAATTAAACACCAGAGATAAAAAGAAAAAAAAACGTTCACTCTATAACTGACATGCCCCTAAAATGAACAGTTTTTAAAAATAATAATAATAATTAAAATAAAAATAAAAATACTTGCATTTGTTTTTAAAATTATGAATAATGAAAAAAATTCACTATTCTTTGCAATTCTCTTTTCAAGAGTGGATTAATTTACCAGTTTCAAAGATATGTTTCCCTAAATGGGAAGCTTAGGATGTTGGGAGCAGGAAAAAAATGAAAGCTTATTATTTCCAAACATTTAATGTTCCCACGAAAAGCTTGCAAAAACATGCTTTTTTTGCAAAAGTAGCAGTATTTTGTAACTTTATTTAACTTTTAATTGTTAATCATTGATAAACAAACCTAATTAATATAGACATCTTACTTTTTCATATAAAATATTTCCAATACTCTACGTGCACCTATTATGTATGGGGAGCAAAAATACTTAGCATTCCTTTCAAAAGTATGCTCTTTAAATTAAAACTTTTGCGAAAATTTGAAAATTATTGTTCTCGGTAAAAGAGTTTCACTCCCGATAACATCTTTTACTTCAGAAACACACTCTTTTCTATATAGTTTTTCACAAATTTGATTCACGTTCCATTGTTTAAATATGACAAGGTTAGCCATAGGCAAGTGATTTTGGTGTTCTAACTTTTTGAGTATTTTGAATGGAGCTTTTATTCCCCCCAAATATATATACATATATATATTCCTCATGGTCCCTTTCAAAATCCGAGTTCCCGAATAGTTCAGCTTCAAGTGGAGTTGTCATTTGTGTTTTACTTTACAACAATTTAGTATAGGAAAATATTCCACCCGTTTTACTCACTTATCATCATTTTTTTCCATTGTGAAATCTTGTTTTTTTCTAAAAATATGTTATAAACGGGCTTAGAATTTTTGAAAAACAAAAAAACAAGCTTTTTGTTTATACATGGATCCGCAGATATTCAAAAATATACGGTATTTTTAATAGTATAGCAGTACTTCACAAAATTTCAATATTTGCGATTTAATTTTGTGTCATATTTTTCATCGTTCCTTCCCCCCATGCAACACGTATTTATTGAATGAAATAATAATGCACCTCCCTCGATGATAAAGTAGCAATGTGACTTTAATTACAAACTGCTCAAATTATTAAGATAAGTATTATATTTGTATATGGCAAGCCCGTAGAATGTCACTAGTAATTATTAATACTTTAATTTAGTATTGATAAATTAACTATTATATAAATACTTTTTGCCGTACTAATACATTTATAAGTATCCTATATCAGAGTGAATATGTTTTTTTATTTTTAATTATGCTAGAATGTATTGTTACGAATTTAGTCTTATTCTAATTGTTTCTACTCATTTGTGTTCATTTTTACAGTTTAATTTGTCGTATCTAATGTGATTTCAATCCTGTTTACTTGTAATATCATTTCCACTGCATTGCACGGCCCCCATGCTTTAACATTGGTTTAAATGGTAAACTTGCCAAATATTGCAGCTAGCGCCAAGTTAGCGACGGATTTGGCGACTTAATTTTTGGCGCCAAATTTGGAGATATATCGCCAAATGTGGGCGATAAGCTAGGCGACCATGGCAACCCTGCTCCTAATAACCCTGTCTGGCAACCCTATCGCGGTATTGTAACACTATTGTATTGAATGTATTACTGTATTGAGTTTTTCTCGTACGTTCCGGATTTTGCTAGACCTTTCTATTTCTCGATTATTCTGGCAAGTGCAAGAGGTTTCTGACCGAAAGGTATAAAAAGGCCCGGGCCGGCTAGGCAGTTAGTCAGATCTCAGCTTTCATGCAAGTGATACCTCTCTGTGCTTGAGAGAGAGAGAGACGATTGCATAGTGCGTGTGTTATTGCTTTTATTGAGTTATTATTTTTGTGCTGAGTGTTTACTATTGCTTTTGTTAGTGCATTACATCTGTGTTATCAGTATTTTCATCGATTGTACGTGACTTTCTCGAACTGTTCTACAATTTGTGGAGGACTGTTTTGGCCAAGAATAAAATTGTTTTGGATCCCGCTCTTCGGCTTCAATCATTTCGAACCCCGAAAACGTAACAATTGGTGTCAGAAGTGGGATTGAATGCCAACAACAAGAGCGATGGAGGCCCAGTTCCAGACTCTTCTAGAAAAATTGACTGAAATGAAATCGGACTTGACCGCCAGCATGAATGCCAACATGGGCGAAATGAAATCGGAGTTGACCACCAATATCGCAGAAGTGAATACCAAGCTTACTAACGTAAACGAGCAGATCAGCGCCAATATGGACGAGTTGAATAACAAACTAACCGCGAACAAGGAAGAGTTGAAAAGTGATCTGAAGGGCATTGGCGGCAAATTGACGACTATGGACAAGAAATTTGAAGAAATGGAAGGAAGAATCGAGTTGGTGGAAAATAAATTCGAAAACAAATTTGTGGATATAGAGAACAAATTTGAAAATAAATTCGAAGATATGGAGAGCAAACTAGAGGCGAAAATTTTCGAAAAGGTAGAAGATGTTTCCATCTCTTTCAGGAGTGACCTAGAGAAATTGAAGCAGAAAGTCATGACTGGCCAAGGGGATGAATTTAAGTTTCAAGCTCCTTATTCCAAGCCTTCCATCAAGCTTTCTACATATGACGGAAAGTCCTCTTGGCAGGTGTATAAGACCCAATTCTCCATAGTGGCGGATGCAAACCAGTGGGACTCCCAGACCAAGGCCTGCCAGTTAGCTGCTTCTCTTCGAGCCGACGCTGCTGATATTTTGCAAACTTTGCCGGAAACACAGCGGCTGGATTTTGACGCTCTCGTTAATGCTCTGGAGTTACGCTTCGGAGAGAAATGTGTGAAGGATTACAGCAGACTCCAGCTGAAGTCACGGCAGCAGAAAGTTTCCGAAACGCTCCAAGAACTGGCGACGGACGTCGAGAGGCTTTCTCACTTGGCGTTTTCTGACTGTCCGACTGAAGTAGAAGTCCTGGCGCTGCAACACTTCATCGACGGGGTGCGTGATCCGGAAATCCAGAAAGCTCTCCGAATGGCGGATCTCAAGGACTTAAAGGGGGCCCTAGTGTTTGCTATAATATTTGAGGTAGCCCAGCAAGCAACACGAAAGGACAGACACCCCATACGAGCCGTCAACGAATCGGACACGTCGAACTCAAGTGTGGAGCGGTTAGAGCGACAGATGAGAAGCTTCATGAATAGAGTTGAGTCTTTGATGTCCCAGAAAGCAGACGGGAAGAAGACCCTTAAATGCTGGACCTGCGGTCGAGAAGGGCATCTGCAGAGAAGCTGCCGGGCACGCCAAGGCGCTGAAACTAATAGCGCCTCCCAGAAGGAGGTGTCGGAAAAACTAATTAAGGGCCATCTCGTGGGGCGGAGGTTGCCAGATTTTGGAAAGCCCCACTTTCAAGTGTGTCAAATTTCGACAAAGAGTACCGGTGAGAATGGAATTTTTATAATGGGACATGTTAACGAGCTTCCCTGCAACATGATCATCGATACAGGAGCCAATGTGTCTATCATTCGAAACGATCTGGCTCAAAAATTAAAAGAGAAACTTATCTGGACCCCGCCCCGCGTGGTGCTACAGACCGTGACGGGGGAAAAGATTGATATTCACGGAAAATTAAAAGTCAAGATCAAGTTTGGAGACACTACCTACCAACATGCTGTGTATGTCGCAGATATTGCAGACCCTTTCATTCTTGGACTGGACTTTCTAAAGGAGCATGGTTTCACTCTAGACTTCAACAAGAACGAATTACGTTCCATACACGAAGAAGTCACTATATTCAAAATTGAACACAGGACAGAATCTATTCTACAGGTAACCGCTAACGAGAATATTACCATTCCCCCAAGGACTGAAATCATAGTACCTGGATACATCGGTAACGATGTAAGTTTCAACTCTGGCCTAATTGGATCTGCGGAAAATAAAGCGAATGGATTGCTAATAGTTTCGACGCTAGTGGACCTTTCCAGAAAAACTATCCCGGTAAGAATTTGCAACGTAACTGAAAAACCTAGAGTGTTCCAGAACGGTGAAGTGTTGGCAACCTGCAGTCCAGTAACGTGTGTCTGCAAAAGTTCGAGCTTGCTCCTATCCAACTCGCCTCAACAGTTGACTCCCGACCTTCTAGAAAATGCTGAATTGTCCCCCGAACAGAAAAGCTCCGCAGAAAGACTGTTCCAAGAATTTGAAGACGTGTTTTCTAGAAACAGTAGCGATATTGGCCATACTACAGTGACACAACACAGAATTGATGCAGCAGACCATCCGCCAATTAAACAGCACCCAAGACGCTTGCCGTTTGCTAAACAGGAAGAGGTCGGAACACTACTACGAGAGATGCAGGAAAATGACATCATAGAACCGTCTTCGGGTCCGTGGGCATCTCCAATCGTCTTGGTTCGTAAGAAAGATGGCTCCACAAGGTTTTGCGTGGACTATCGAAAACTTAACGACGTCACCGAGAAGGACAGCTACCCTCTTCCAAGGATAGATGACACCCTGGATACCCTTTCCGGTCATAAATGGTTCTCGACTTTAGATTTAAAGAGCGGATACTGGCAAGTGGAGATCCATCCCAAAGATAGAGAAAAAACAGCATTCACTTCCGGCCAAGGACTATGGCAGTTCAAAGTCATGCCGTTCGGGCTCTGCAATGCGCCAGCTACTTTCGAGCGCCTGATGGAGACCGTGCTAAAGGGTCTGACTTTTGAAGCTTGCCTTATTTACCTGGATGACGTCATAATAGGAGGGCGTACGTTTGAAGAACATCTTCAAAATATCCGGAAGGTGTTATCAAAATTACGGGACGCTAACTTGAAGCTAAACCCTTCGAAATGCAAGTTCTTCCAGAAAGAAGTCAATTAGCTGGGACACATCATCTCTGCAGAAGGTGTTCGTACCGACCCCGAAAAAGTGTCCGCCGTAAAGAATTGGAAACGCCCTGAAAACCTCCGTGAGCTGCGAAGCTTCCTGGGACTTTACTTATTACCGAAAGTTTGTGAAAGGGTTCTCTAACATCGCAAGACCCTTGCACAAGCTAACAGAAAGTAAACAAAAGTTTCAGTGGACAAAAGAATGTGAAGATTCCTTCCTCCAGCTTAAAGAAGCTTTGACGTCTTCACCGATCTTAATATATCCACAACCGGACAAGCCATTTATCTTGGACACTGATGCCAGTAATGAGAGTGTCGGAGCAGTATTATCTCAGGAAATAGATGGCCAGGAACGAGTCGTAGCTTATTGGAGTAAGTGTTTATCGAAACCGGAAAGAAATTATTGTGTCACTCGAAAAGAGCTACTGGCTATTGTGAAAGCCATCGAGCATTTCCATCACTATCTCTATGGCCAAAAATTTCTTCTACGTAAAGATCATGCCTCTTTAACCTGGCTAATGAATTTTAGAAATACTGAAGGCCAGGTAGCCAGATGGATACAACGGCTCAACGAGTATTACTTTGACATCAGACATCGTAAAGGCTCCTCGCATGGAAATGCTGATGCCCTTTCAAGAAGACCTTGCCCAGAAAATTGTCGTCATTGTTCCAGAGTAGAGACCAAATATGACTATGCTATACGCCAGATAACAACTTCAACAGCGACGCCACCCGATCCCTGGAGTGACGAGAAAGTTCGAGAAGACCAGATGGCGGAGCCTGATATTAAACCCCTTATAGAGTTTATATAGTCTTCCAGCAATAAACCAAGGACATCTCGGCTTATAGTCCTACAATTAAGCAGTATTGGGCCCTCTGGAATTCTCTACATCTCAGGAATGGTGTTCTATACCGAAAATTAGAATCAGAGGATGGAAAGACATTCAGGTGGCAATTAGTACTTCCTCGATCTCGTATCTCAGAGGTACTCAAAGAATTGCATGGCAGCCCAACAGGAGGTCATTTCGGCGTCATGAAAACTTTGCACCGAGTTCGAGAGCGATTCTTCTGGGGTAAAGTGAGAGCTGACGTGGAACAGTGGTGCAAGTCCTGTGATGCCTGTTCAGCTCGGAAGGGGCCAAAGATACGTAGCCGAGGAAGCTGCATCGCTACAATGTTGGAGCACCCGTCGAACGTATCGCTTTCGATATCCTGGGACCTCTGCCAAGGACTTCGTCTGGTAATAAGTACCTACTTGTTGTCATGGACTACTTCACGAAATGGCCCGAAGTGTACCCCATTCCGGATCAGGAAGCCCCCACCGTAGCGGAGGCTGTAGTGCAGCACTGGATATCGAGATATGGGGTACCTCTTCAACTTCATACCGATCAGGGAAGAAATTTCGTCTCTGCGGTATTGAAGGGGGTCTGTGAACTACTCGGAATTGACAAGACCAAGACCACACCTTTGCACCCACAGTCAGATGGCATGGTGGAGGGGTTTAATCGTACCATCCTGAATAACCTCTCAATGATGGTCTCCAAGAATCAACAAGACTGGGACCAGAAAGTTCCTCTCTTTGTGCTAGCGTACCGCAGCGCCGTTCACGAGACTACCGGATATTCACTATCCCAGATGCTTTTTGGCCGGGATCTTCGTCTCCCTTGTGACCTGCTGTTTGGTCGCCCTCCGGATACACCTTCATCGCCTGAGGAGTACGTGCAGAATCTCCAGGCACGTTTTGAAGATGTACACAATTTGGCTCGAGAACGGATCAACCTGAGGACGGAGAAGATGAAGACTCGGTACGACACAAAAACCACAGGACATCAATTCAAGGAAGGTGACAAGGTATGGTTATACAACCCGACTCGACGCAAAGGACTTTCTCCTAAGCTACAATCGCATTGGGACGGTCCTTATACAATTTTAAAGATAATAAACGACGTCGTAATCCGGATCCGTAAGTCAACGAATTCGAAGCCTAGAGTCGTTCATTACGACAGGCTTGCTCCATATTATGGCCATAATTCTTAGTGTGTCAATTATCGTGTAATTTATTTTGACCATGGTCTTGTATAAATAAGTTAGTGTGTAAATAATCTTGTAAATAATTTTGTTTATTGTTTTGTAAGTGTTTATTTTGTACTATGCATTAGGTGTTTATTTTGTACTATGCATTAGGTGTTTATTTTGTACTATGCATTAGGTGCTTATTTTGTACTATGTATTACATGTTTATTATTGCATATTCATTTAGTTGTTTTTCATCAATTGCTTTATTATTATGTTAACGTCTGATGAAGGGTTGTACTGCCCGGGACGTGCAGTTCTTGAGAGGGGGGCAATGTTACGAATTTAGTCTTATTTTAATTGTTTCTACTCATTTGTGTTCATTTTTACAGTTTAATTTGCCGTATCTAATGTGATTTCAATCCTGTTTACCTGTAATATCATTTCCACTGCATTACACGGCCGCCATGCTTTAACATTGGTTTAAATGGTAAACTCGCCAAATATTGCAGCTAGCGCCAAGTTGGCGACGGATTTGGCGATTTAATTTTTGGCGCCAAATTTGGCGATATATCGCCAAATGTTGGCGATAAGCTTGGCGACCATGGCAACCCTGCTATCACCCTATTGTAACCCTATCTCGGTATTGTAACACTATTGTATTGAATGTATTACTGTATTGAGTTTTTCTCGTACGTTCCGGATTTTGCTAGACCTTTCTATTTCTCGATTATTCTGGCAAGTGCAAGAGGTTTCTGACCGAAAGGTATAAAAAGGCCCGGGCCGGCTAGTCAGTTAGTCAGATCTCAGCTTTCATGCAAGTGATACCTCTCTGTGCTTGAGAGAGAGAGAGACGATTGCATAGTGCGTGTGTTATTGCTTTTATTGAGTTATTATTTTTGTGCTGAGTGTTTACTATTGCTTTTGTTAGTATATTACATCTGTGTTATCAGTATTTTCATCGATTGTACGTGACTTTCTCGAACTGTTCTACAATTTGTGGAGGACTGTTTTGGCCAAGAATAAAATTGTTTTGGATCCCGCTCTTCGGCTTCAATCATTTCGAACCCCCGAAAACGTAACAGTATTTTGTTTTGCTTCCTTTTAGTAAATTATTAATTATACAACCTCTGGCAATAAAGTTCGGTGAGTAGTGATTTAACATTAACGCAAATGAAATATGAACGAGAGTTACCTTACTGTTTTTGGAATAGTTACCTCCCATAACTATGCATCATTGAGATCTTCGATATATATCCTGAATTGTTGCAAAAAGTCTTCTTTTGAGCAGAAGTTCAAAAGCCTCCTCACGTTTAGTTGGATATCAGAAATATCGTCAAATCACTTTCTTTTGCAAAGCGAGTGTGAATCGAGATAATAAATAGGAAGAAGTCTGGAGGATTGAGACCTGGCGAAAATGGCGAATGTTCAATTTGCACAATCCCCTTTTTTTCCAGTAACTGTTTGACTATATTGGCTGTGTGAGGGTGAGCACTGTCATGAATAAAAAACTACGAACCTCTTGTTATGCGTATTGGGGTCGTACTCTCTCTCTCTCTCTCTCTCTGTGTAGACGTTTCATGAAGCGGGTAAAAATTGCAATGTACCTTGCAGCATTCATCATCCAGCTATCATGCGCAGTTAATTGACAATCTTTTGTGATTACTCTCCTCACCTTCACAATGTTTTGTCAATGACATAGATTGCCGGTCTTCCGCTACGGGAGTTGTCAGAAACACTTTCCCGGTACATCTCAAAAATAGGCGGACCACTCGTACACACACTTCATGGACAGTGCTACAATTTCTTAAAAACATACCCGCATTGAATAAGTTTCTGTTGGTGTCTTGCCAAGCTTAAAACAAAAAACTTTAAGTTTATATTTTGATCATTTATTTTCTTGTTCTCAATTAAGAACCAATGCACTAAATAAGCATCTTGTAAAACAAGTCTATCATGGAAATCAAACGACGCTCAAATGAACAATGGTTGAGGCAGATTGTTAATATCTGCCGCTAGGCATATGCAGTGTTTATTCGCTAGTACTTTCAGTATGGTCATTCTGACTTTATTCACCGAGCTTTATTGTCAGAGGTTGTATTAAATATTTTCTTTTCGAATTTTCGATAGGCTCGTGCCCTCCCTCCTCTATGTAGGGTTATCACGTACCCCTAAAAAGGTGCGTCCAACAGTTTGAGGAACGCTGTAGGACAGCATTATAGAGGGCAAAGGTTCAAAAGAATTCCATTGACATTATCCTACTGATAGTTATTTGAAATCATACACTTCCCCATACAAATCTGGATTTATTTCGCCAATGTAGTCTACAATAATTAGATGATTACAAGTCACTACGTTAAAAATCTGACCAGATTAACTCTTGAAGAAGCCGATGTATTTTATGAAGTGAATCATGTGAATATAGTGATGGTAGAACTGCCGTAATTGATAATTATCATGGTACCAGTTCATCTACTTCACTAATCTGTGTATAGTTGGAAAGCATAAGAATCGATGTTTCTTTACTCAAATTCGTTCGGGCTCTAACTCATGATACACCAATCACAAATCCCTGACCATGACCAAAGGGCTGTCGCAACTACACTACGTTTTCACATGTATCACACAAAAGTGGACTGTTCATGAAATGTGACTTTATACTCTATTGTATTATAATAATTATTATTAAAAAACATGTTCTATTGAACAATGTATTTTGGTTTTTGTGAATACAAACATAAAATAACCATAATAATACGAATCTGGTCTTTTGAATGTTTTTTTTCTTATAGTTTTTAAACATTTAAATATCTTTTCTTTAAAAATATTTTAATGCAATAACATTGATTTTCATAAAACTTCTTATAGCTTCAAAGAGAAAAAATGAAATTTTGAGCCCGATTCGTACATTTTTAAATATGGATTTTAAATGGTGAAAATAATTCAAGTGATATAAGGAGATTAGAAAATCTGAGTTAGTGTTTATCAATTTACCATTATTATAAACGTTATTATTACCGTTACTATTGTCATTGTTGATGAAACGGGATTTCATATTTTCTTATATTCTATTGATCTTATTTTAATAATGATTTTTTTGCGTTTGGAATAAAGTAAATATTGTTAAAATAATGATTTTTGCACCCTGTTTCTTAGTTAGCTTTATTTTAAACATTTAATTATAGTTGATATATTTAATAAAATAATATCGTGTACTTAATAAAACTTCTTATAAATTAGAAGAATAATGAATACTTCGACCGGTTTCATACATTTAAATAGGAAAATACATGGATATTAGAATGAATTAAAAGTTCAATTCAGAATAAAATAATTACATTGCTTGTAATTAATTAACTGGGTATCATTTCAAAGTTTGGTGTATTTATTTTGATGGACATTTTTTTAATTATTTTCAATTGTGCTTTTAAAAATTACTAGAATATTTTGGAATAAAGTACTTGATTGTGTGTGGAAGTGTACAAAGAGAGTTTGAAATATTAAATATAAAAGAGGGATAAAATGTTTATAGAAAAACGTTTAAGGAATTTTTCTGTAAATTTTTTTAAAAAAACATTCTAAAAATGTAGTTGATGCGATCCTTTAAATTTAAGCACATTGACTCTTCACTAAATTGAATCAATATAATTATGATTTTTATAAAATTGAAAAGTTGAGGATATGATGAAGAAATAGATTTAAGAAGTGTAGAGTAATGGGGAAAAAACTTAGAATTAAAATGTCGAAAATTAGATTATTCTTCTGAAATAAATAATTTACTCGAATTTTTTGTATTAATTGAAGAAAAGGTTTTAAGACACAAATTTCTCGTAGTATTGCAACCGGAAACAAGTTTCCTACTTTTAAGAGGACTTGGTACCCTAAAAATCACAAACCTATCGTTTTTTTTTATTTTCATTTAATCTTATTCTTTGCATTATTATCTTTCGATTAATATGTCACTTGTGCATGTCGGAAAGTTAGAAGTTGAATAAAACTTCATTTAAAAACAAATTAGGCAATTCAGCCACACCCCCTTTTTAGAAAAAAAAGCTAAAAAATGCGTTATGATAAAAAAATCTATTTTATAAATAGAAATAATAACTATAAAAAAGAATGTGTAGTATTAAAAGCGGAATATTTCCGAGGCAATACAATAATGTAATTTTTCTTCCTTGTGAAATGTGTGCATGTAAAATTTTTAAATTAAAGCATTTTATATTAATAATTTTATAATTTCAGTTCTTATTCTTGATATATTTTTCATACAAATGTAATACTTTAATATTATAAGAAGAAAAACAGCTAAAATTTCTGTCGTGACAGAAAAAAAAATTAAGTTTTTCTTGAGTTTTCTTGTGCAATTAGTACTCTCTAAAAGTTGATCATGTATAAAAATGTGTGGGTTGAAAACACATGAAAATGCAATTATTTTTAAGAAAAACGTATAAGTAATATCTTAAAGTGGTATTTTAAGTTTAATTAAGCTTATAATAATTATTTTTTCAGAATTATAAACTTTAAAGTGGTTTTTCTCAGTTTGTGTTTTTCGAAACCTTAGTGCACATTCAAAATGCTACTCCTTCGACAATTATTTACCAATCACTTCAATTTTTTTCCTGCGTGTTAAAAATAAAGCATGTAATAAAATTAGGGATCCGTTTTGCTATAAACTGAATACTTTTTTAAAAAAAAAAATAAAATGTAAGACATGTTGGCTTTTTCGTTGATTTTTAGCCTGTATATCAACATTTTATTTTTTTCTCGAAAACAAATGAAGTTATTCTAAAATCGATCCCTAAAGTTGTTAAGAACACCCATAAGAATATTATAAAAAAATTTCAGTTCAAAAAATTAATTTTTACAAAAGGAGTAGGATTTTAAAATTTTCCCAATTTTCTTCAAAAAATTTAAATTTTTAAAATTGTGTGAATAATATATGAAAATTTTCATCTGGTAACATTTTCTTGAATAGAAACATTGTATAAAATGTTAAAATATAATTTTTAAATATGTAAATAAAGAAGTTTGCTCAAAGGGTGCCAAGTCCCCTTAATGAAGTTCGGAAGAAAGCATTTCAAAATATAAGATCTTTTTACAGAATTGATTGTCATAGTATATACAAGATATTTAAAGATGATTTTTATTTAAGACTATCTGCGTCAGTTGTAGGCGAGCTTTTGCTAAACGCGGAGCACATTTTGAGGCAAAAAAATTACTCAATTTTTTTTGAAAATTTGCAACTTATTAATTCATGCATTTGCTTAGAATATAACGTTATTAAAAGTTCAAAATAATCCATAAATAAGTACTTTTTTCTTAAACATTTAGATGGATATCTCACTTAGCCTTACGGTATAGAAGAAAAGATATGCGAAGCACATTTTAGAATGAGTGGTATGGTAAAATAAGAGGATGGGATAAAAAAGTAGCGGGCCACACAATGAACATTAAGGGGACATGGTACGATTTACGCAAACATTTTTAATTTAAGGATTTTCAAATTTTTTTTGTTGCATCCTATGTGTGTATACTATATTAAACAGATTTGTATCCAAAACTTCATAAAAAGTTAGCTATTAAATCTTTAAAGGAAAATCTTAAAATGTGTGAAGTTATTTTAAAATGCTACTTCTTCTACAAAAGTAGACTTATATTTGTAAAATTTGATTTACATGTACGTGTCAAACTATGTATAACAAAAGTTTTTATGAGTTTTGCGATAACATGATTAGTATTCGTACAATACTTCTTTTTATGAATGCATATTGAAAATTCCTTAAAAATGTATAAATTCTGAATTCAAATATTTTAAAAAAATAATTATTGCTTTGATTCAAAAATACATACCAACTTTTGTTACATGTATTAATAGCAATAGGTAAAAAAAAATTTCAAAACATTAGGCTCAATAGAAAAAAGCCTTAACATTTTAAATGAAGACAAACTAGTTATTTTATTTTTCTGAGATAAGTTTTTAAAGTTTTGAATTGCCATAGGGATGGGAATATAAACGAACGTAAAAGCTATCGTAATTCTGCATTTTTTCTGTTTTCAGATTTCAAATTTTGTGAGGTTATAGAAAAGTATGTAAAGAATAATTTAGGCTATAAAAATTATATTTGATTTTTTGACCAATTTTTGTCATTTGAATCGTACTATGTCCCCTTAAGTTATTTCCCTTTTATTTTTTGTGGTGTATTTCACTCGAGACTGTGTGATTTTGCATGGAAATAACTTTATATTCAATTTTTGGTGCAACATTATTTTATTTTAAAGACAGGTTTAAAAAATATTAAATCTAAACAGTCTAAAAAATAAACAATCAAATATCCCCACCACCTTCCTCAACAAGTCGTGGTAAAATTATCAAACGCTGACCATTCCACGTCGGTAAAAAGATTGGAGAGCACTGCTGTATAGGATAATGCAGACAGAATGTAACATTAATCTTCGAGAACTTTTATATTTGAAAAAAAAAATACTCCGAATTCGGGTCCTATTCTTTAACATTAAGCGAGGACAGCCGTAAAATATGCATTAGCTTCTTATGCAAAAATAAATAAATTAAAAAAAAACTGGACAGTACTAGAAAAAGTGGAAATAGATTTCGTAATATTTAACCTCGAAAAATGAAAAAAAAAGACAACACCAAAGTATTTTCATAAGCTTTTGCTATACGGCTTTAATTACTTTAAGGCTTAGTTCAATGTAACTGCTATATAACAAGACAGATTTTTATTAAATTCAGAAGTAGAACATATAGAACTTGGAACATACAAACACATTTTGGTTAACTAGGATTATATCGATAGTGTAGAAAACGGATTATGGATTAAAAACTGATTGTTGAGCACAAAATTGAAAACTAAAATTTAATTAAAAAATTTTAAAAAGTAAAATCTGCAAGATAATTATTCTAATAGAGATACTTGAATTTGTTATGAACGCTAAGTTACGTTGAATTTATGGAAAACTAAAGGAAGAGAGGAATAAGGAAAACTAAGAATATTGTTTTAAAAAGATGTTCAAATTTTATTGTTTAAATATTATGTTTAGTTTATTTGTACGTAATATCTTAAATATTGCCACAATTTTTCATCATGTATTCCAATCAACATGCTTGTGATATTTAAAAAAATTAAAACTTTAAGCAGGGTAGATTCAAACTTATCTTTGTGTTTCTAACAAGAAATATTTTTTTTAAATCAAGAAGTGCATTTATGAAATTTTTACAAACTCTAAAAAATTAACATGTCGTACAAAATATTTCTTTTATTTCTCTGGTATTTTATTGCATTTAAAAAAATGCATAAACTTTATACTTCAAAAAGGCTTTAAATTATGCAAATTATAATTCAGATGAATAGAAAGTAACTGTATCGGAAGAAAACTTTATACATAAAATTTCTTACATGCATAGTTCCTACTAAAGTTAATTTAATCTAGAGGCAAAGCACATCAAATAATATTCCTTGAATTATTCATAAAACTTTCAATACATTTTAAAAGATACAAAGAATTTTGCATGTATATGAACATTTTGATATTTAACACTTTGCTTTTTATATACTCTACATTTAAATTTCAATGATGCAGCTTACATTGCTCCATGTTGATATTAAACTATGGCTTTTTTAATTTCGTAGAACTTAATTAATAATTTCCTTTTTTTTAAAGATTTCACTAAATATTATAAGAAAAATTCTTAGCGAAGAAAAACAATGATTTAACTGGTAAAAATAAAAGTTACATATATTAATTAAAATATGAATATAATTAGAATTTCGTACAGACATATTATCACATGACTTTCCATTAGAATTTTCAAATATCCCTTCAAATATGTAACCTCTGTGCCTAAAAATGAAAAAAAGGAAAAAAGAAAGATATTAAAGAACAGCTTCTCTTTATTAAATGTTGAGTTTTAAGAATAAGTTCAAATTCATTATTAAAAGGTATAAAAAACTTGCTTCTGTGTATGAATGAATTTTATGTTTACTCTCTCAGCCTAAAAATGCAATGTGTACTAAGGATAATTTCCTTTCATGTTTTCTGATTTTGGCATAAGAATACAAGTAAAAAATTAAATAAAATTTTAAAAATTACTGAGATTAATTAAGAAAATCAATTTTATTAATTAAATTATTTTCTTTTCAAAAATAAATCCTTAATAAATATATTAAGAGCTGAAATTATATTATGTAGAAAATTGAAGATAAATGTGCATCAAAAGACCGAAGATCGAAGCAAAAATTCTAAGAAAGATCAGAAAACAGATCATGACAAGAAAATAAAATCAAGATGCAGACAGGAAATAAAATTCACAATAATTGTTTTAAAAAGTATGTTTTGGAAAAATGTTTGAAATTATAACTTAAATTTTAAAAATTTTCGTTTTAATTTCAATTGTTTGGAGAAAGAAAATACTGGTTTTTTTCTTTTAAGTATACATCGTATTTTCTAAAAATATTAATTTTTAAAATTATTTTTAAATGAATTTTTTTTTTCATATTTTATTATATTTACACTAATTATTTCATCCTTAATATAAGGAAATTAATAATAATTTAATACTATTAAATATATATTTTTGCTGAAAAATTTCCCTTAAACAATTTTAATATTTAATAATTCCGCATTTTTTTCTTAAAAAAACTGTGGAATGAATCGTTTAATTCATGTAGGTTACATAATGAATACAGTCACGCTACTTCAATTGAAACAAAAGGACTTGTACTTGCTGTTTTGCGTATAAAATTTAGACACATTTTTAAATAAGCAAATTGTGTAAAGATGTTCAAAGAAGTCCTTTAAAAATATTTTTTATTTTCTTTAAAAAAATCCCCTTTCATCTCCTGTGTATTTTTAAACAGAGTGCATTTTGTTTACCTATATTCGCTATTATTGTTGACAAATATGTACTTTTTAAAATAATGTTTCTGCAAAAAGTAAACTTTGCCAACAGCAATTCGCATAAAATGATTAACTGCAAACACGTGATTGCCGATGACACGATGATTGGCCATCGTGTGACTATGAAACTACATGAATTTTTTAACTGATTGGTTGAAAGCACGTTGTGTCGTTATTCTGTGGGCTGCGGTAGCCCAGTGGTTAGGGTATCGGACCATGGCAGGTATGTCATGAGTTCAAGCCCAGTACCACTAAAGACCCGCCGTGTAGGGCAGCGATGCACGTTAAATCTGTCGAGAGCTGAAACGTCCTCCCGTTGGTGCGGTGTGGTAGTTAGGAGAGGAGAGTGCCAGCTCAGGTGTCGTCCACGTCACTTGACCATGGTTCAAAATTACGTGGTCCGTCGCCAAAAGCCCTCGTGTAGCTGAACAGTACGACGTTAATATTCAATCAATCATTCGTTATCCTGTGATTATGATGTCACATGCATTTAGGCCATTGGTTATACGTTATGATCCATATTACTGATTTTTACAGCAAAATTCTTTCATAAAAAACTTGTTTTACGTTGGAATAAAAATATAACTGAAAATAATCGGTGGATTACTTATTACAGTGCTTCTCAAACTTTCAATACTGGCGCCCCCTTTTCAATCACAATTTTTATCGCGCCCCCCCTTATACATAATAATTTACTGAATGCAATAATAATGCCTTTTTACGATAAAGCAACAATATTTATTATGAACCGTACAAATTCATGACATAAGTATTAAATTTTGTATATGTTACTTTTAAGCAAAAAAAAGTTAAGTAATAGGATAATTACTAAGTTATTTTTCCTTTCTCTGATTTTTAAATTGGAACATATTACAAAATGCGGTGGTTGCTTAGAAGACAAAATATAGATATCAGCTAAATATAGAAAATGAACTCAGAGGGTCAATTTCTTATCTTCAAACCCCTTTCAAAAACTTTGCTCTGTAAGACAAGCCCATGGAAGTAGCTAATAATTATTAAACTTGTTCTTAATTTAGTATTAATTAATTAGTCATAAAATACTCTGTGCACCACTCATACATTAAAAGCAGTGCTTCTCAAACTTTCAATACTGGCGACCCAATTAATTTTCAATCATAATTTTTGTCTCGCCCCCCTGTACAACAATAATGTATTTACTGCAGTAAAAATGCACTTTGAGAGAGACGCTAAAGTTACAATACGATCTTAATTATAAACCGCAAAATTAATACGATAAGTATATTAAATTTTGTGTATATTTTAAGTAATATATATTTTAAGAAAATTACTTAAAATATATATTACTTAGAATTATGTTATTTTTCTTTCTCTAATTTTTAAATTGGAACAGATCGCAAAATGATGTATTTAATTAAAGATTTATTTCTTTCAGCATTCATTTCTCAAAGCACAAATGTCATTAGAAAAATAGTCTAGTCAATGTCACTCTCTATCATATCCATCACATCTGGCATTATAGGGTACGTTTGCGTGAATCTGGGCAACCTATCGGACGTCTGCGCAAAACATGTAAAAATGCTTTTCCTCGTACAATTCCAGTCAGTTTTGGTCGACTCGATACTCCTATAGCTACCGAATCTAGCTTGAATGTACATTTTTTTTAATTTCCACGTTAATTGTAATTCACAGTAATTAAGTATTTATGGCAGTAGATTAAAACAATATCATACATACATTTTTAAGTCGTAAGCAAACATTCGACCATAATAAAGAATCAACAAGTACACAGACGAACGAGCATGGTTCCGAAAATTAAATCAAGGCGATCTCTCAAAAATACTTAAATTTTGGATTTACCACTACTGAAGTAAATGATGGAAAAAAAGCCCCAGCTCCATATGTGTTAAAACTTACAAATCTGTAGAACAACATGTGAAAGTTGTTTTTAAAACATGTAAAATCATTTAGCTATGTTGGCAAAGAATTTTAAAAATATTTTCTGGATGAGGACAGCTTGGTAGCTAATTACGAGTGGATTAGTGATCTATTTCAAGATACTCCAGAAGGGCTCTCAACTTCCGAAGAAGAAATCTTCATAGATTTCACATCCAGTGAAAATTTAAAAGGCAATTTTGTAATAAATCGCTCTTTGAATTTGGGGTAGAGGTGGATGAGGAATTATCTGTACTGAAACCAGAAGCACTTCGTATACTATTACCATTTTCAACATCCTACCTTTTTCAAACCGGATTTTCTGCAGTGGATGCCTTGAAGACAAAATATAGATCTCAGCTAAATATAGAAAAATAACTCTTTAAGTGTCAATTTCTGATATTAAAACCTTCCTTTGAAAAACTTTCCTCTACAAGAAAAGCCCGTGGAAGTCCCTAATAATTATTAAACTTGTTCTTAATTTAGTAATAAGATTGATTGATTGAATATTAACGTCGCACTGTTCAGCTGCACGAGGGCTTTTGACGACGGACCACGTAATTTTGAACCATGGTCAAGTGACGTGGATGACACCTGAGCTGGCACCCTTCTCTCCTAACTACCACACCACACCAACGGGGAAACGTTTCAACTCTCAACAGATTTAACATGCATCACTGCCCTACATGGCGGGTCTTTAGTGGTACTGGGCTCGAACTCGTGACAAGGCAAGCCACGATCCGATACCTATACCACTCGGCTACCGCGGCCAAATTCAGTAATAAGAAATTATTTATAAAATACCTTCTTCAGTACTGATACATCAAACGTATACTGGCTGAAACACCCACTCTTCGCACGAGTTCATTTTTTAAAAAAATAAAACATTATTCTTGATATAATAGCTGAACTGTAAGGAGAGTAAAACTGTGTGCACGACATTGTATACAAAAATGTAAAATGATTTTTTTTTAGATAAATGCTATAATTGTAAATAACTGTTTAAAAGAACTGTAATTTTAAACCTCACACAATTAGCATTTAGAATTAATGTTAAATTATGAAAAGAATATAAAATTCCGATGAAGAATAATTGTGTTACTTTTTAACATTTAAAGCGAGAAGACTTCAAAATATTTTAACCCGGGAGCAGGCGCGTACTCGATACTAACATTAATGATAGTGCGGGGGGACTCAGTCACCCCAATCATTTGTTTAGAATTATTTTTTACTGTACACGATACAAATCGGAATTCTAGTGAATATTTTAATTTATAGAAAGTATACTTACCTTCTTTCGATGACTATTCAATTCTTTGATGATTTGAGAAAAATCAATAAAACTGAACTAAAATGATTCAAAAGTACGAGACCATAATAAAGGACGCAAATAAGACACTTTTCAATTATCCTACAGAAATGTTAAACCAATGAATTATTTTCCAAATATCGCAAAACTCAATTATTTACAATTTCCCTAAGCGAAAAGCAAACGCATAAAAGATGGGAGGGAACTAATATTGATAATAACCATACCATAAGATTGAAGGTCAATCAAATGGTTAGCAAACGTACTATGCAGCCTGGCTGAAAAGTGAATCATGACTTCCTTTTCTTTTTCTACAACTAATGTACAGTATTTCAATAATAATTACAGCGGAGAATTGTTTATCTTCTTAGAATTTTTCTCAGGGTCTGGGTTTCGCTTTTTCTTTTAACGAGTAATATTTTATGTTAAAATGTAATAAAAAATCTCTCATTGAGGAAAAACAGCAAATAAAACAAAATGTTTTTTTTTCTCTTTAATTTGGTTTTGGGATCAAAGATAGCTATTTGATGACGGAAAAAAGCCAGATAATAAATATAAATTATGTCAGTGTGTTGTTGTGTGTATTTTTTTATTATGGAAGAAAGCATTTTGTTTTACTTCTCTTTCCGGTTATTTTTTTTAAAAAAAAATCTTTAAATTTTCGATACGCTCGCGCCCCCCTTGTAGGGTCAGCGCGCCCCCCCAGGGGGCGCGCCCCACACTTTGAGAAACACTGACTTATTATGTTCATTAAGTGTAGAAATGAATTGTCATGGTAAATATAATAGTGACTGCCGACCTTGAAAATGTTGACTTCGTCTACATATAAGGCATTTTTTTTTTAATTTCAAAATCTTATATATAGTTTGGACACATTTCTTTCCAAAACAGTTTTCATTTTTCCTTTACGTGAAATAGAAATAAAGTTGTAGTGATTTTAAAAACATCACTCTATGCAAGAGTTCAGTAAGATAAAACTTTAAATGAGTTTTTCTCAAAATTATATATATAGTTTCGAAAGAAACGTTTTACCAGATACATGATATCTTCAGAATCAAACTTGATAACGTTTTGAAATTTTGTGGGAATGATTATTATATCATTTTTCATAAAGTGTATCGTAAATGTTGTTGTAGGTTAAATATATTTTTATTTAGGATAGTTTTTATAGAGAAAAAACTTAAAATGTATCAACATATTCGTATTATTATGTATACTTTTCTGTAATTTTCTTGTATTTTAATATTTATCTTAGAATTTGGTTCATTTTGATGAGCACCATAATATGTATGTTGTGTATAAAGAAAGTTATGATAATTGTATAAGAAATTTTTATAAAGTGTTACCCGGTTTAGTAAAAATTTGGTAAAATTTCCTTGAATACAACACATTTTTCTAAAAGTACAATATTTATTTAAAAAATGTATGTATATTTACATTTTTTTTCTTCTCAAAAACATTCAGTTCGATCAAAAATTTGTTTTTTTAAGAATATTGGGTTCGAAGGTAAGCAGTCACTTTAAGATACTCCACATAAGAGTTTACAAAGCTCATCAAAGCTTTCTCGTTATATGTGATTGTGAATTACATATTCAAATCCGCTCACATGTGTGTCATACGCTCTCTACACACAGATCTGCATTTTTACTCAGGCATAAGTGGTCAATGTTAGAAACTGCTTTATTCAATCCCTATATTAGCTACTTATCTCCATTTATATATTTATTTTGTTCAAATTTTCAACCATTAATAAAGTTCTTTTCACCCAGTGAAGTTCAAATCAATTGTTTTGAACTTGTAGTGAATGACACTTGATATTAATAATTTTTTTTCAAGTATTAATTCATTAATTTAATTAATTAACGGTTTTCAGCGCCGACTTCGATTCGGCTTCATTGTTATAACAATGCAACTGTTAAAACAATGACAAACTGGTTTTTCAGCCAAACTAGACAAATTGGGCATGCTCTTTTTTCACACACAATTCCTACTCTATTATAGTTCACTCTCTCCCTATATCTTTATATATAAAAATCTTCTGTGCGTGTGTTTGTCACTAAACTCCTCCTAAACGGCTGGACCAATTTCGATGAAATTTTTTGTGAGGGTTCAAATAAATTCGAGAATGGTTTAGATTCACAATCCGGTCCGATATCGCAGTTAGTTAAAAAATATATTAATTAAATCATTCAAAAAATACAACTCAACATTCACATGCATTGTTGTAACAACGCTATTGTTATAAACAAGTAATACAAAAAAAATTTAATCTATTCCTACTAAGATCAACAAAGAAAAAAATTATTTTAGCTACTTTTTATTAAATAGTTGCTATTAATATAAATATGTATATGCATATGACAGAATCACAATATTAAGTGGTAATTAATTTTTATTAATTTTCATTAAAGTATCGTATTGTCATCCAAAACAATCGTGTATATAAAATTTCCTTTCAACAGAATGCTTTATCACGTGAGAAAAAAACCTTTTCAAATTTTGTCATAAGTCGCCAAAATGGTCGCCAAATTGAGTGTATTTGTAAATTTTTAAATAATTACTTTTAATCAATTAATTTTATTAATTGTAATTAAATTATTGTATTGTCATCCAAAATAATCATGTGCATTACATTTCAGCTCAATTGAGTGCTTTAAAATGTATTATATTAACGATTGAAAATTCCACCAAGATAAATAAATAAATATATAGAGATTGTGAGCTAATAGTAGGAATTGAAAAAGACGTAAGTTGGCGTCGAAAATTGATTTTCAGCCTAAGTGGCCAGACCCGGTCTTTATTGTTACGAAAATCCGGACGCGATTCACGTTTTTTAGCGTTTTTAATTAATATCTTTTCAAATAATCTTTATATATGTAATTCTTCTATGCGTGTGTATGTAACTGAACTCCCCTCCTAAACGGCTGGACCGATTTTGAGGATTTTTTGTCTGTTCCAGTGGACTCGAGAAAGGTTTAGATTTATAATTTGGTTTAGAAATGTTTGTTTAATTAATTTTTTATTTATAAATTGTTGATCTTGGAATGTTTTATATTGGATCCGGCAGACTGCGCTACGATCATAGTATCGAATATGCAAAAATATTTTATTATAATTCAAGTTGGTTCCGATAGTTGGTGCTGTGATCATTTCAGGAAAATATTTTGTCACTTTGTGTTATTATTTTGTTGAAATAAATCGTGTGTTAATTAAATTATTACATTCAGATGTAATTATTGTATGAACAGTTTTGAAGTGTGCATAAAAAACTATACATTCTCCAAATTTAGTTTGCAATTGAAGTGAGTATTATACATAATGAAAATCCTTGCTTTTCTCACGGCCAATTAAATGTTGCGTGTTCCAGAGTCGGAAAACCATCGAATTTATTTGTTTATACCCCACAAGGATTAACCAAAAATATTGTACATCTAATGGCATTAGAATAAATTAAGTTTATGTACAATTTAATAAATATACCTGTTATAAAATAGTTTGAGTCTCAACTTTTTCACCTTTAATTAAAACAACTCTAAGTTTTTATTCACACAGCCTTTACATTTAACTTCGCTCATAGTATACACATACTCACATGCTATCGATTGATTGAATTGTAATAACCGTACATATGTAATGGCATTAGACAAATAACTTTTTAATACACATTTTACTCAAAACTGTACAGATTGTTAAAGCTTATTCACAAAAATTCGGAATTTTTGAATTTAAGATGTGTGCACAGGACAACGTCTGTCGGGTCCTCTAGTATACATATACATATATATATATATATATATATATATATATATATATATATATATATTTGGATTGTGAAGTAGAAGGCGCTATTACAAGCCCCCGTAGATCCCCCCAGCAGATAGTTTCCAGAAGAAACGAGAGGGCAATGTCCCGGACGGGAAAAGGAGCAGCGAGAGAATGAACATGAAAACGAGGCAGAATACGTTGGGACCGCAAGGGAAGCAGACGCATATTGACAGAGCTGTTATATTTCTCTAAAAATAATGAAAGCCAATTAGTCAACGACGTTTAAATGTTCATTTAATTAATTAATTGTCATTCTACATTTTCATTTATTCTTATTTTAAAAATAAACAGATTATTCTGTCAAAGGAGTTTACAAATTAATCCCAGTAACAACATAACATTTGGGGGCTCTACATTTTTATTTATTCTTATTTTAAAAATAAACAGATTATTCTGTCAAAGGAGTTTACGAATTAATCCCAGTAACAACATAACATATATATATATATATATATATATATATATATATATATATATATATATATATATATATATATATATTCATTTAGTTCAAATTTTCAATTAGGAAAATACGTTTTATTCATGCATTCAAAGTAGGAATTTACTTATTTTTTTTTCTTTTACTTGTTTTCATTTTTAAGAATAACTACATTTAAATCACAAAAGTATAGACCTGTTTATATCAAATATTTGATACATGTTTTTGTACGTGAAATATATAATTTTCATATCCATGCATACGTTATTGTACTAATATACTATCAATATGTCAAATATTATTATGTATTCATTTTAGTAGATTTAGTTAGTAAAATTCTTTACTCTATTAAGAAAATCACATATCTCGCTTCCTTATTTTTTTTTCTGAAATGCTGTCGGAAAATATAATTTAAAATTAATTATTTAGAAAATCCCGCTTAAAGTTGTAAAAATGCAACCTTTTCTCGATATCTTTCTATTTCATGAATCTTCTAGTATGCAAATGTAGAAAGTTATACTTTCTACGTAATACTAGTTAAGTGCATCTTTCTCGAACTTTCTTCAAAAGATCTACTGACATTAGAATTTTCGAAGACTATTCTTAGTGATCTAAGATGCATTTATCTCTTTAAGCGATACCTGTCACTTGACTTCTCTAAGATTTGAATATTCATGAGATTTTCCTGGGGATCCTCCATTGATCTTTCAGCATGGCCATTACTGGAGTTCACGCAAAAGGATACCCGGAAGGATCGGGACGTCTTTGTAAGGAATCCAATGATTCATACCTGCTTTACTTGCCAATGCAATTAATCAAAATTTCTAACACTCTGCCCAAATCTGTGATACTGTAAAATTGGAATATTGCAACTCTAAATACTTTATATCTGTCTAAAAACTTCACTTCGTTGATATATAAGCTTGTATTTAATTTATTTTATTCAAATGATATAAATTTTTATCTTAAAATGTTTAAAATCTTACTAGAGTTTTTGATTGCAAAGATAGAGAATATTGAGGCTGACTTTAATTAGAATGTTCTTAAAATTTTAATCTCTTTAGTTTATTTAAATGTTCTTCATCTCATCAAATGTATATTAATTATAAAATTTCCTTACATAATTAAGCAACATAATTTTTTATTCAAGGATATTTAATGCAATTCAGGATTTTTGTATAAAACAACTACAAACACAGCTAAAAAGGCGTTTTAAATTACAAAATATAATGTTTTACATATGTCCTACGAGACATCAAGTATTTTTTTTTAATATTTTGAAAACATATATCGGCAAGTTATTTTTCATTAAAAGCAATTTTATTACGCACTTTATAAAGGTCTGGTGCAAAATCATGCAAAAAAATCAATTGCATCATTTTCCAGCTTATAAAAGTTTTGTTTATGTATATTTTTTGCCCAATTAGGAATTACAGTAAGGAATTTTGGAAACTTTAAAAATTAAGGAATAGGTAACCTATATAAATTATTTTAAAAAATTAAATATTTTATGAATTTAATAATAAATTTGCTAATAAATTACTACACATACTTTATCAAAAAGTTTAACTAAATATTAATGGTTTAAATAAATTATCTAATTTAAGAAGAAAAACATTGTTAAGATAAAAAGTTAAAAACAAGCTCTCTTGCATTTATTTTCCTTATTACAGGAACCCACATAATCAGCTAGACAAATAAGCCTGCATTCAAATATATTTACACTCATCGTATGTATGCACTCGTGGCTATGTTAACCTATAGGTCATAGTTATGAACTCGTGAATGGTATGTCATGAATTAGAACCTTATGGCCACAGAAGACTCGCAGTGCAGAGAAACTGATACAATTTAAATATGTCATGGTTCAAATGCCTCACATTAGCGTGGAAGTTAGGAGAGTGAGATTCCAATTCAGGTTTTATGTTCGTCACTTGACAATGGTTCGAATTTACGAATTCCATCACCAATAACTGTGATGCTCTATAGTCCGAAGTTAATAAATAAAAAAAACACTCTCTGTGTTTGCTCACCATCTAAAAAAGATAAAATAAAAAGGGTTCAAAACAAAGTTTGAAACAAGTACACAATTTTTGTAAATCTTGCCTTAAATTTGGAATAAAAGTTATAAGTAGTAACACACCACGTACATTTTGGACTGTACATACTTAGAAAATAATTTTAAAAATATCATATTCATCAATTACATATATATTTATAGGGATATGAGATTTTTTTACGTAGATTATAATAAGTATAATGAAGTGTACTAAAATAATGAAAAAAATAGTTACTTATTATCTACGTACTAACAAATAAGTGTTTTCTTACCCAAACTTTCTGAAATATAAAAGTAGAGAATAAAAATAATTCAAGCTTTATTGAATATATTTAATTGGCATTAATTAATTAAATTTAATTGAGTATTATTAACGCTTAAGACTCAGAGGTACATAAATGTGCTGAATTTTTTTTTCTATGTATTTCGGGCGACAGTAGATTTGCTGTACCAAGTCATTAAAAGGTGAAGGAACTTCCTGAATGCAACCGAATTCGTCCACCGCATTGTATAATTACCTTAATTTTGATGTTTAGCATTTTGGCCATATAAATTGTAATTTCTCTGACATCTACAGTAAATAACTTTCCAATGATTGTATGCTTTTAGAGTGGCTAAAATGATTGAATAACATTTGTGCTATCTGTATGCTAGTAAACGTAAATACGTTGTTAGGTCTAAGGAATAAGCGGGATTTGCTAGAGCTTACATAATTTTTAGAGTAGAATTCGTTTTTACAATTATAACGGATTTAAGTTTTCTAAATGTGTTCATCAAATTCAAATCTTGAGACATGATGAAAATTATTGATTTTGGGGATTTTCTTGCGCCATACGGTTTTGATGTAGGTAAAGGGGTTGGTTTTGGTATTTAATTCCAAGTTTTTTCTAGTACGGATTACCATTACAATGCCCAAAAAGCTTTATATCTTTGAGGTTTGGAAATATGTTGTCATTCCTTGCATTCTGAGATTTTTCAGCCCGTTTGTATAGAACAATGAACGCCCACCTAGGGCACGCAATATTCAAGAATGTTTCGCTACATGATTGCACTGCTACTTTAGCCAGCCTGTTTTCCTAATCTATCAATAATCGTACTCATCTGATCGATTATTCGAAAACGACTGGAGCAGAACACATCGTCAAAGGTGGCAAAACATTGACAATGCGTGCAGACATATCCCAAAAAGATACACAAAGCATCATTTATTCAATGTACAGGCATGTAGCAGCAAATATCACGAACCATGATGAATACACCCATTTTTAATTTCATTACCTTCCTCACACCACCGAATGCTTTATTTTCAGTTATCTTACGATTGCATTGTGTGTTATCCCTCTATTAAAATGATTTTGATGTCTCATGTCCTTATTGTTGTATTTTGTATGGCCCGTAGTAGAGAAGGTACATAAACTAATTTGAGAAATCAGTAATATATATGCTCTTGCATGTTGACGGGTTTCTCTTTTTTTTATAATATATATATATATATATATATATATATATATATATATATATATATATATATATATATAATATTTACAAATGTTGGATGAAAGAGGTACACACACGCCAGTTTGGTTAGCTCCATAAATTGTTAAGCTGTTAGAGTTAATTCATAATTTTGTATCTGAGATTGCTTGAGTTATTACTATATCTTAGGAAAAATGTAAAAAGAACATGCTGTGTAACATGCGTTGAAATGATCAACTTAAACAGTTTTAAAGATGTGATTTGTACTGGATTTAGAAAATACTTAACTTTGTGCAATTCTTAAAATAAGATTTCTGCTAAGAATTTTCTATGATGACATATTTGTCTGATCTTTAACTTTTAATTTATTTTGAAAAAAAGTAAAGTAAAAAAAATGTTTAAATTTTAGTTGAAATTTAAATTCTTGCTGTTTTTATGTGGATATATTTAATGGAAAGCGAAATTTGTGTTCATTATATTTGTGTACACTTCAGAAGTATAACGAGTTTATTGTGTGCATGGAATAAAAAATCTATAGTTGTAGACAAGATATTTTAGAGGATTTATAGAAAAATTATCTGAATAGAGAGAGAGAGAGTATCAGTAATTTATCAAAGAGTTGCTGTGATAGCTGTGTCAAAACATATATATTTAAATATAGCTATGGCTTTGTTACGTTTCATTATATTTAATGGTGTTCTATTGTGCTAAGAACGTTTTTACAAATGCGTAATTTTATTTTTTGCCAATAATAGTAAATTTAATTCCAGAGCTTTCTTGAAAAGAAAGGAAACTCTATCGAATGAAAGATCCCTTTGGTGAATTGCCATTCTGTAAGAGTATCTCGAATAGCAACGAAAAATAAACGGCTATCACGTGATATGATACTCCAAACCATACTTCTCAAATGCAGACTTCTGTTCATACCGTTTACAAACCCATCTGAGAAGCATTGGTACAGTCCACATGGGGTGATGGAGCCACATTCACTTGAATTTTATATTTTAATATTTGTCTTCCCTAGCTTATATACACCACTCTGGTTTTCTCTTCCAAAGCGCTGGAACTTGAGCTATTTAGTCATTGGTCACTAGCTGTTAATCGTCTCTTTTTTCTATAGTAGGATATCTGTTTATGTATACACAATATTCGGGTAACTTGTTTAGTGTGTGTGTATCACTTTTTTTATTTGTAAAACACGTTTATTATTTTTTACTTTTATTAAAAATTATTGTATAATGTTTTATTTTCATTAATGATCTTCAGATATATTTGACTTTTCTCTTTATTTTGTTCTAGTGATTATTTTTAACCATGTCTTAAACCTACAAATTATTTTTAATTGTTTAATTTAATAATCAAAATCATTATCTGTTTAATGGGAATCTATTCTCAGCTATTTAAGTGGAAGTTTCCAGTTATTAGGCCTAAACATTTAGTCTTATCAGCACATTACGACTTAACATGAAAATTAGAAGACGTGGTCAACGTCGAAGCAGGAGCCTTATGCACGCACTAGACAATGAATTAAAAACTTTAAATTTACATCTGAATGCATGCTAGGGATGAAGTATGCAGTTTCACTTATGAATTAAGTTACGCGAGAATATAATGATATTATAAGTAAGATGTGAGAGTGTTTTTCGAGCTGAATGCAGTAAAAGGAGAAAATGGCAGATATTTCCTCACTTGAAAAAAATGGTCCATTGTCGGTGCCCATTAAGCAAAAGCTTTGATTTCAAAAAGAGGAGTTCACACTGGGTACTCAAAATCAGCTATATCACTAGTTTTCAAAAATTGGAGATAAAACCCGCAGTCCTCTTAGAAGACGTAACTGTGATTCGCGTACAGTTTCCCAGGAGCGGAATCAGCGTCTTCTCCTAAGAATTGTACAGCAGAGAAGGGACTCAACTGGGCTATAACTAAAAGAAATCGTCAACCAAAACACTATCCATCAGATTTCAACTCGAACCATGCGCAGAGAATTGCAACGCATAGGAATGTATAGTCGTGCGTTTGTCAGAAAATCACTCATTTCTACCCAAAATGTGAAGCTTCGTTTGCAGTGGTGTCGAAAAACAATATATCTGAGGATTGGCAACGGGTAATGTGTGTGTGTGGTCGGATTAATCACGCTACACTGATATGAGGCACAAAATTTGACGAGAACCTCACGAAGCCATTAATCCACAACCTGCGTTACTTGCAATGAAATAGGGTTAAGTGGGAGTATTATGATATGTGGGGTGCGTACTGCTGTCATGGAAATGATTCCCTGGTGCTCCTTGAGAGTAAGCAAACAGCCATGATATAACCAAGACATACAGGCAGATCAAGTGCACTCTGCAGTGTTGCAATTTAACTCTGATGCTGACGAGTTTTTTCATGGACGATAAAACAAATATGGGCTGTACCAGATGCATTCAAAATTGGTACGCTAAACATTTGTCTGACTTTCAACACATTTTCTGACTACCGCACAGCCCGTACCTTATCCCCATAGAAAATGTGTGAGTGGAGTGGCGTGCTTTATCCGTTAGGACAGAACCCATGATCTTCAGATCCATAAGCACGTAACATACCGCAGGACCAAAACGATTACTTCAGTCCGGAGGCTGTTATATGCTTATGCAGATGATGCCGCTACGCACAACTACACCAGTGAGTTGGCGGATAGGCAACTGAACGATATATTTGTTATGACGAGCGTGTTGCATGAGAATTTGTTGCTGTTTATTGGAGGAGCGTCGAGTGAGTTAGACGTCTTTATTAGCTGTTTCAATTGAGTCTGATGAGTTTGTTTTATGCTGCGCCAAGTGGATATGGCAAGTTTATTTGTTGATCTTTTGCGGGTAAATAACACCACGACATATCAGAAGGTTGCCTTTTCTGAAATCGCCTGATCACCAATGAAGTGGCGTGCTTTATCCGTTAGGAGGGAACTCGTGACCTTTAGATCCGTACGCACGTAACATATCGCTGGATCAAAATGATATCTTCGGTCTGGAGGCTGTCACTGACTTATGTAGATAATACCGCTACATGGGATACAGTGAAAAGACACATTAGGCAGCACTCTACTCTTCAGTCTAACTTAAAAGATATAAAAAGCTGTATATCCAATGCATGACACTCTTTGAACGTGAATGCACTCTAGAGGCATATAGACTCGATGTCCAAACGAAACAGAGCAGCTTTCCGTGCGAATGATGGTGTAAAAAATATTGATCTTATGTCTCTAATTCACTGGTAAGTGTGTTTATTTCAACGTATCATTTTATGTCAATTCAAATATCGTTTCACATGACGTCATCAATTAAATACATATGCTAACAGCAAATATATTTTATGCAATATTTTGTTTCTTAAGGCAAATTTACAGCATATGTGTAAGGTAGAAATGATTCTACCAAAAATTGACAAATATTTCCTAATTATGTTGCAGTCAGTTATTTTTTAACAATTTTTAAATTACATTATTTAGTGTTCAAATGAGAAATGGCAACGGTTTTAACATGGCCTTTTTTATTTACAAAATACTATAGTAATTCAACTTTTTCTTACCATGTCAAAATTTTATTATTAATTATTTTTTCTAGTTTTATTATTTTTAATTTTGTGATTTTTAAAGTTAATCACTTTTTAGAACAGAGTATTTAAAAAAAAAATTTATGTACGAAACATAAATTTGTTACAAAATTCTTATTTCTGTTTTTCAAAAAGTAAGTCTAAGTCATAAATATAATAGTCAGTATACAATATAGTATAAATCAGCACCATTGAAATTTAGAAATTGGGCGAAGAACAGGATGCTTATCAAGTTATGGTGGTGCAATAACGATTTCATATTGGTAAACTGTTTATTTTGGTAGAACTGATGTGGTGAAGTCCTAGTTGAAACCCTTGAAATTTTAGGTACTTATGTAATATCACAACAATCGCCATCTTTCAAGTTAACTCGCTCAATGTCACATGTGTCGTATCCGCTGAATTGGCAATCATGTGCTTCATTCCATATAATGTCGCCAATAGGCTGGGATAATACGTAAGTACCAATTTTTGGCACAAGAACATTTTGCGTATGGTGATAGCGGAAATAGCGCATTTTTGAAACTAGGACTTTACTGCGTCGGGATTCTAGTTGAGCTCGCTTTTGGCGGCAAAAATTTGGCATAATAGAGAATAAATTGCAAATAATGTTTGGTTTCAGGAAAGCAAAAATTAAGTATAAACCATAATTTAATGATGATGAATGAAGTTTCCGCAAGTGAACTGTGATTTCATACTTTTTTAGATAATTTGAGAAAAGTGTAAACCGTATTGGTGACATTATATGAAACGAAACAGATGGTTGCCAATCCAGCGTGTACTACGGAATCGTGGTTGCTAACTTGGCGAGTTGCTTTGAACCTTGGCATTGTTGCGATAGTACGCAATTACCTTACCTCGCTTCCTAAAATAAAATGCATCACTGCATGTATAACATAGTTGCACATATCAATTCGATGATCGCTTTTCGTAGTTTGTAAAAATAAAAAGATGTACCGTAAAATCCGTCAAATAACGAGGAACCGATGTATAACACTCACCTCTACTTTCAACCTGAAATTTTCAGTTTTAAATATATTCGCCGTATAAAAAACGAGTACCCACTTTTTTTATGAAAAAACCCTGAAAAGCACGTGCGCAATGTTGCGATGCTTTGAAGTCATTTATTCAAGGTATTATTCTAAGCTTTAAAAAAATATACTTCTAAAACCACAGGCAACTCTAAACTTATATAAAAAAAATGCTATTTCTTTTAAATAAACAGTATTTCGCTTTATGTGTAGTCTACTTTTTTTTCTTTGCTCATATTTTCGTTTTCTTTTTAAAGCACATATTTTTATACCTGACGATTAACGCACACCCGTAAATTTCGACCTTATATTTTGTGTTAAAAGTCGCGTTATACACCGCCTTTTACGGTACATATTTCACAATCAGAGTAAGTGGCTTTGCATCATTCTTCTTAAGGTATCCGACTACGTTCAGAAACGTGATTTTAAAAAAGCGCATAAATAGATAATTTTCATAATATTTAGTGCCAATCAGATTAGAATACATGCATAAAACTGTTTTAAGGACATTTTGACAAAAAAATTATTTAAGTATAATATTTTGGCAAAAAATTAACTTAGATTAATATTTTTTCAAATATTTTCCTTTTGTGAAAAATGGTTCTATTGTAATAATATTTTGCCTGTATATAGCTCTGACCTCTCTACAGAGGCTAAACTAGAATTTTTGAAAAAATTCACATTATTTTCAGAGTTACGACCAATTGAAATAATTATTGGCGTTTTTTTCTTAATGTTGAATGTTTTTTCTTAATTCCTATGTTGTCGTAAAATAGGAATATACCCACTTCTAAGTTATATATTTCAAAAGTTCCAGTTGAAACTCTGTAGTGTTGTATGAGCTATATAAATGCAAAATATTATTATAATCGAGGCATTTTCTCAAAAGGAGAAGATTTGGGAAAAAAAATTATTCTAAGTTAATTTTTTTGCCAAAATATTAAATTTAAATAATTGTTTTGTCAAAATATCCTTAAAACAATTTTATGCCTATATTCTAATCTAAATGACACTAAATATCATGAAAATTATCCATTTATGCGCTTTGCAAAATCACGGATCCGAACGTAGTCGGATACCTTAATTTAAAAAGGATTTATGTGTTCCTTCGGAAATATTAGAATTCTAAAATAAATAAATAAATAAATACAATTCTTTATTTGCTAGGTATAGAATAATTCCCATTTATAAATATGTATTATTCCATCTACTAATTCGTCCAGTGACAAAACGTCATCAAATACCGCGACATGTAGACAATAGTAAAATACTGTTTTCATGCATAAACAAAATTCTTTTTCGAGAACTTTCAACCTTCTTTTTTTTTCTTTCGCGAAATGGATCGATAATATAATACATAAATACTTTCTTAATTCATAAAATTAGAAGGCAATTTTAACTTACTAGGAAAAATATATGCTCTACACTGTTATAATATGTTTGTTGAGGTATTGAAGTTTCAGATGATTATTTATGGATATCAATGGCCTGGGGTAATATATGATGGAAATGGTGAATTTCGCCAAAAGACACCATGTACTTAACGTTAACGTAAATTTGGTTTGCTTATTGTAACTGTTTATGAATTATACATAGAAAAATCATATTTGGATTGATTTACTATATAAAAAGTTCCCTAAACTGCATCTAAAAATACTATTTAGTCCACTTGAAATAGCCCAAGAAATTACAATCGAAACCACAAGACCTTTTCATATGGACATATTATTTTTAATTTTATCATAATCAAACTAAAAGATTTAACAATTTGAAAAAAAAAATGGTTGCAAGATTCGCATTTAAGCATGAGGACATTATATTTTTTTTAAAAAGTGTTTACTTTAAGAGTTTTTCCTATCTCATTCACCAAGAAAGTTCAGTTTTGAGTTCATTAATATCATACAGATGTGTTTGACTTTGTGTGGAATAAAAATTTTTCTTCAACAAAAGTACATAAATCAATACGGGTATATTTGTATTTAGATATTGTAAGGTGCATAACCAAATACATATAACAAGTAAGATCAGCATGGTAAGCTAAGTGTGGTAAGACACAAAACTATATTTGTAAATTTTAGCATCTCTTGACATTTAACGTTTGTTTTCATGCTTTCGTTCTAGTTCTATTACCATGGCAGAACTTACAGCATCTACATCATATTTAATGTTAATCAAAAATCAAGAGAAAGAAAACAGAATGAAAAAAGATCTAGATGAACTTTTAGATCACTGTCCAAATCACGAAAAAGAAAAGTACAATGATCTTTTTCAAAGTTTTCAAAAATTATTTCAAAAATCATTGCAAAATAAGGAAACGATCCATTGGCACGAAATAGAATCTTTACCACAAGGTCATTTAATAGATTACAGTAACTTTAGCTCACCAGGAAGAGAAGAAATAAAGGGAATGCTTGAAAAATTAGTTGTTGTTAAACTCAATGGCGGAATGGGTACAACCATGAAATGTATAGGTCCAAAAGCTTTAATCCCCGTTCGTAATAATTTGACGTTTTTGGATCTCACAGTCCAACAAATAGACAACCTTAATACAGAATATGACGTTAATGTGCCATTGGTTTTGATGAACTCAGTAAAAACAAGAGATAGCACCGAAGTTGTGTTGAAGAAATTTCGCAATCTTCGTATAAAAATCTACACCTTCATGCAAGATAGATATCCTCACATAAGAGCGGAAAATTTTCAGCCTCTACCAAAATCTTTTGATGAAGATGAAACTTTTTGGTATCCACCTGGACATGGGAATTTTTACGAAGCATTTAATAAATCTGGGCTTATTCAGAAATTTTTGGATGAAGGTAAACAATTTTGTTTCGTTTCTAATATTGATAACTTAGGAGCAACCATAGATGTATCAATCCTCAATTTCTTAGTGAATCCAATGAGCAATACTCCTACAGATTTTCTGATGGAGGTAACGCAAAAGACACCTGCTGATATAAAGGGAGGTACTCTTGTTCTCCATAAAGGAAAGATGAGACTTTTGGAATATGCAGAAGTTCCTTCAGACCATATTGATGAATTTAAGAACGCCAGAAATTTCAAAATGTTTAATACTAACAACTTATGGATGAGGTTAGAACTTATAGTCCAGTTAACGAATGAAGATAAACTTGACTTGAATGTGATTGAAAACAAAAAGAGGATTATAACCGAATACGGAATTGAAGACGTTATCCAATTGGAAACAGCTATTGGGGCCGCAATCCAATCATTTCCCCAAGCTCAAGGTGTAGTGGTGCCAAGAAGTCGCTTTTTACCGGTAAAATCATCGTCCGATCTTTTCCTGCTGAGAAGCAATGTCTACGTCTTAGAAAATGGGAAAATTATTATGAACCCTTTAAGATCATTTCCTTTTCCTCCTCTTGTGAGGTTAGCTGATGATCATTTTGGTGACTACCGTGACATAGATAAGCGGTTTGCTAAAATACCAGATTGCATAGACCTTCATCACCTGACAGTTTCTGGAGATGTAACGTTTGGAAAAGATGTAAGTTTGAGTGGAAATGTTACTATTATAGCTAACCATAACGAGAGAATCGATATTCCTCAAGGATCCGATTTGCAAGGGAAAATTGTCACGGGATGTTTAAGAATAGTAGATTATTGATGTTAACAATAACACTGTATTGTCACGCGTTGATACTTTTCTCTGCTATCATAGATAAAAAATTACTTCAACGTTTTTGAAAAATGAAAATGACTAATTATATGTGAAGAAAAAGTTTAACATATTATATAAATAAACTATGTGTGTATGCAGTTGTTGATATTTTAACCCCTTATCTTCCGATTAAATGTTCGTTATTCATTCCTTCATGCCACTGTTTTTCATATATTTTGGCGGATGCAGTGTGTTATGGGGAAAAGAAAATGCACATATAAGCAAATTTGTCTAAATAATGAATGAGTAAATTTATTACAAACGCTGTCAATGTCATTTTATTCAATTCCAAAGCCATCAGACTAATTTTAATTAGAGCAAAGCAATGCAAATAATCGTACATTAGATGGACGGATATAACCGTCAGAGGCAATTAACGTATGGGTTGAGCAACGCGGATATATACGCCAATGGTCATGAAGGCATTAATAAGCAGATAAAGCAAATCTATTTTTTAAAAATAATTTTTTAGTCATTATTTCCTACAGTAAATATAATATTTTATATAATTTTTGAATTATCTAAGTGGTATAATAAAACGCTCTAAAATATATATGTCTTTAAAATCAGATAAACTGTGATTGCACATTATTGGTATACCAAGCGAAAATTTATGAATAAAATAAAAAGGATCACCGAATGTCAAGTATTAATTCTAAAGATATGTTATCAATATTATCTTCTATGTACAAAAAGTAATCAAATTACTAACTGGTGATCCTTTCTGAAAACGGAAAAGTTCACGTCTCAATATTTCCAATCTGCAAAACCCTTCAAATTCTTCAATATATTTAAGATTAGTTTTACCTTAAAAGCAAAACGAATGAAGAAAGAATCATATAAAACTATGTGTATCAGTCAGTTTGTGTCTCTATTTAAAACATTTCCTAAAACTAAATTTTAAAATGCTAGTTACAGTTCATAATTAACATTAATCTTGTATGTAAATTTGAATGTTTGTATAATCCTTTGTAATTTATACATATACAAAACGTTGCTTGTATCATTTAAAAATTTTGCGGTGAGCTTTGTTGACGCTTCAATTGAGCGGGACATTTAGTTTTTCCAGTAAAAAAATTCGAAAGAATTTTTTTTAGTTAACTTTTTTTTAGTACTCCCTTCTTTCAGGAAGAGTTTGTGTAAATATGGGTGAAATTGCCAAAAGTGAAAAAAGTTCTCTTTCATGCTTAAAAAACTATTACTGCACTTGATAACAGTTTTACATTCGACCACGTATTTTACTGAAATAGACTCTCAACGGGGTGCTGCGGGTGTCATAGATCAGCATTTCTTAAACTTTTACTCACCACTGTCCCCCTTTGCGCAGTAGTCCCCCGTCCAAGATTTTGATAATATATATATATATATATATATATATATATATATATATATATATATATATATGTGTGTAATAATTCCCTCTAGCATCCTTTTAAGTAACTCTTTTAATAATATTGAAATAATCTTTTAATTATTTAGTATGAAACTAACACCCTGATCTTAATCGTAATCGACTAATATTTATACATCAGAAATCCCTGTCCCGCCCATTCTATCCAATCAGAAATACGATTACGTAATCATCACGCGCTTGCACTGTTGGTATAAAACCTAACATCTTGTGTAATCCATCTCTCTTGCTCTCTACCTTCATCATGTAAAAGTGTAAATAGTGCTCTTTGTGTTGTGTCCGTCAAGATGTCACTTCTGCTTGTCTCCTGTCCACTCTTGTTTAAAATCGTCGCAAGTTTGTCTCGTCAACGTGAGAATGTATCGTAATTTTGTTCTAAGCTCTTGATATGTGTGCGTCACAATAAAGAAAATGTATGTTGACTGAAAATGTGCTTAATGAAAACCTACTAACACTCGTAAAAAATACTACACTCGGCCAATATTTTATATATATATATATATATATATATATATATATATATATATATATATATATATATATATATATATATATATATATATATATATATATATATATATATATATATTTCTATACTAGGTTTGGAAAAAGTAATCCATTATTTTTGCATGAAATTCAAAACTTTATTTAACATGTTTCGGATGTTCCCAAATGGATCAAATATGTACCGCTTTTTTGAAAATGTTGTTGCTAGTTTTTAAGGTTGCTTCATATTGCCTCCCTCATAGATGTATTGGACTTTATTGGCGAAAAACTCTAGTATTCGATTTTCATAATCTTCTATTGATCCCAATTTCTTATCCCTCTGGAAGTTTTGCAATGCGAGTAAAAGGTGGTAATCGTTTGGTGCCAAATCCGGACTATATGGTGGACGCATTAAAACTTTCCAATCAAGCTTCCAGAGTTTCTGGCGAGTTACTACAGACGTGTGTGGCCTGGCGTTGTCCTGATGGAACACAACAACTCTTTTGTTAACCAATTCTGGCCGCTTCAGATCAGTCACTACCTTCAAACGGTCTAGTTGTTTACAGTAGATATCTGAATTTAGTGTTTGGCCCTACGGAAGCAACTCATAATAAATTATTCTTTTGCAGTTCCACCAAATACATATTCAAACCTTCCTGGATGTTAGTCCAGATTTGGCCACCGTTTGAGTTGCTTCACAGCGCTTTCACCAAAATCGATTTTTCGACAATATTGTCGTATGAGACCGATTTATCATCCCCAATCACCATCCGCTTAAGAATGGGTAAATTTCATTCCGTTTCGCCTAAGGCTTCGCAGATGGAAATTCGATTCAACATGCTTTTTTGGTGTTAATGGGTGTGGCACCCAAACATCGAGCTACTTTTTGAATTCAACTTTGCTCAAATGGCTTAAAACTGGTCGATCTTTACCTCTTGGGCAATGCTACGACTACTAAAATTCCGGTCAACTTCGTTTATTTCTGTGATTTTATATACATTTTCAATGAGGGGCGTGGAGCAACTTCAACATCAAAAATGCCTGAATGGAATCCAACAAAACAAAATCGCTCGTATTTAGCTGTTACAGTATTGGCATCATAAGTGCCATTCACAATTTCAGCCACCTGGCTCGCAATTTCACTTTTATCAAAGAAAGACTGTAAAATGTACCTAATGTTCTCTTTGTTAACTTCCATTTTTAATACCCTGTATCTCACAATTGAATGTATCAAACAAAAAAAACAGCAAAATATTTTTGTTAGTGTGAAATGTCACCTTGATAACGAGCATATATTTGAAATTATTTGATCGATACTTCACGAGATATTGACACTATAGCCATCTACAAAAAAAATAACGATTTTTTTCCTCAACCTAATAATATATATATATATATATATATATATATATATATTTAACTATAATGTGTCTATAAAGCAAGAAAACTTAACATGTAAATGCAATGAATTTAATGAATCGATAGATAAACATCACAAGCATGTTGTTGCTGTTGACCTCAATATTGTAAAAGACAATACCCTTAGAAACATACTGAATAAAGGTACTGGTTTTAGATTAATGATTTCGAATAATAACAAAATTATAAAAAAAAACCCAGTTATATATTAATATTGAGCAATTTATATACAAAATAGCTATTTAATATAGTATGCCTATATAGACGCATTCACAGAATTCAAAGGTAATATTACACAGCAGCGTAATAAATATAACTTTGGTACAGATAATAAAATACTTTTTTAATATTAAAAATCAGATTAAAAAATTGCAAAATAATTTTATCATAGTTTATGTTGATAAAGTGCCAGGAAATTTTACCATCATAAATAAATACTATTACAATTTAATGATTGACAAATATTTTGATATTACAGCTTATATTAAGTCACCAGTTTCTAATAGAGAAATAAATAATTGAGAGAGAATTTTGGCTTTTCATAAACGATTGAGAATTTAAATTAATAATAATTTTAAATTTCCACGTAAATTTCTTACTCACGAACTTCATAAATACCCAGTCAAATTGAGGACAGTTACAAATGGATTTAATACATATATCCGCATAACAGGAAACATTTTCCAATATATATATATAAATATTATATGATACAATAAATAATCTTAAATTCACAGCTATACTTAAAAATAGTAAATCCCTTTTTGGAGTGCTTCTCAAACTTTCAGTACTGGCATCCCAATTTTTTATCGCGCTCCCTTTACACAATACTAATGTATTTAATGCAATACTAATGCACTTTAGCTCTACAACTGCATTACGATCTTAATTATAAACCGTACATCTTCACAAGATAAGTGTTAAATTTTGTATACATGTTACTTTTAAGTAATATATATTTTTAGTAAATTACTTTTAAGTAATAGGATAATTATTATGCCATTTTTCTTTTTCTAATTTTTAAATTAGAGCAGATTGCCAAATGGTATTTAATTAAATATTTATTCCTTTCATTATCCATTTCTATAGGTATAAATATCATTAGAAATAAAGTCTAGTCTATGTTACTCTCTATCATATCCGTCACATTTGGCATTTTCGGGTAGGTTTTCGTGAGTCTGGGCAACCTATCGGACGTCTGCACAAAACATGTAAAAAAGCTGTACCTGGTACAATTCCATTCAGTTTTGGTCGAGTCGATACTTCTATAGCTACCGAATCTGTCTTGAATGTACATTTTATAATTTACGCGTTAGTTTTAAATCACGTTATTAAGTATTTACAGCCGTAGATTAAAACAAAATCATAGATATATTTTTAAGGCGTCAAGAACATTCGATGATAAACAAGTACACAGAAGAGCATGGTTTCGAAAATTAAATCAAGGATATATTCTAAAAAATACTTAAATTTTGGATTCACTATTACTATTACTGAAAAACCCTGGGTAAAACTTACATGCGTACTTACTATGTGTTAAAACTTACAAATCTGAAGAACAACATGCGGAAGTTGTTTTTAAAACCATAGCAAATGATTTAGTCATGTTGGCATGGAATTTTAAAAAGTATTTTCTTTCTGGGGACAACTTGATAGCAAGTTACGAGTGGATTAGGGATTCATTTCATAACATTTCAGAAGGGCTCTCAACTGCCGAAGAAGTAATCTGCATAGATTTCACATCCAGTGGCATAATTAAAAGGCAATTTTGAAATAAATAGCCCTTTGAATTTTTGGCAAAGGTGGATGACGAATTTTCTGCACTCAAAACAAAAGTATTTCGTACACTGTTACCATTTTCAACACCCTAACATTGTGAAACCGGATTTTCTGCTGTGGCGGTTTTAAAGACAAAATATAAATCGCAGCTAAATGTAGTAAGAGAACGTAGAGTGTCAATTTCCAATATTAAGCCTTCCTTTCAAAAACTTTGCTTTTTGAAATTAAATTTTTAGTAAAGGCGACAAAGTGGTATGTGTTTTATGTTCTGGAACAGTGGTATGCAGAAAATCGTCGGTAAAACGGCATTTTGAATCGAATCACAAATCATCTTGTCAGAAACGTGAACACTAATTGTTACTTAATAATTTGAATTACATATATAACTAAACCATTTACAGCTATACAGTACAAAATGTATTTTTTCGTAGTAAATGAAGACATTTGAGCTGTTAGTTTTTAGTTTTTTTTTATTATTTTTTCAATAAGCACAAGTCAAATTTATTTGACGGCACGTCTATACCTCATTAAACATTTCTTTAGTAAAAAATGTTACGTTGATCCATAAAGGTTTGTCAACCCTGCTCTAGTGTCAGTAAAGTTATGGTATATATATATATATATATATATATATATATATATTATTTGAACTCTCTTTTTAATTTTTATTTCTATTCTTTTTATATACTTTTTTAATTTTTATTTCTATTCTTTTTATACTTTTGTTAAGCGCTACATTTCAGCCATTCGCGAGCCTTGAATCTGCATTAGGGTCCAGAATCTGGCAATAAGTTATTTATTTCACGCAGATTTAGCACGGGCTCTTCATTTTTAAGTGCAATTTTTAGGTAAGTTACTTTTTCTATTGTAAAGGATTTTGATATTCCTATCCATTACTTTCAATAGGTTTTTGCTCAGTATTATTTACAAAAAGAGGGAAGGTTAGCTGGCCAAAAAACATGTTCAACTCCACTTTTATGTAAATTAATATAAATTATTTTACATATTAGCTGTCTTAAGTCAGCAATGTTTATATTACTGCAGCAACCATTTTATAATTTTTAATATCGGTTGCTCATGTGCCCTTCACTGTGTGATTTTCCTACTGTCTATGTTTTTCGAATGGGATTGTTGGATGTTTATCTCTTGTTTGTAAAGAATAAAACTATATATATATATATATATATATATATATATATATATATATATATATATATATATATATATATATATGTATATATATATATATATATAATTAAATATAAATAAAATAATGACAATTATATAAGTAAGCAAAAATATAAAGTAAACAAATATATAATTAATATTTAAAATTCTGATTCTATTAAAAATTTCAAATCAATTACATACTTTTGATGTTATAATTATATTCTAATTAGATTTGGGCTGTTATGCGCCTACAATTGTATTAATTCAATAATATATATTAACTTAATGATTCAAATCTCAACTCTTTTGTGAAAAAATGCTTTTTCAATTCTAGGCCACACCTCCAATTGCCTACACGTTTTTGAGAAAAAATTGAGTAAAAAGTTTATCTATATCCATAATTTAAGACATTTAAAAAATAAGAAGAAATCATAAGAAGTAAATAACTAAGTTACTTTAGCAGATTTGAAAACATTCAAATAAATACATAAAACTATAATTTCTCTGCCAGATACATGTTTGGAAAATGTTTCGTCACTCCCGTTGTCCCTGCTAACTTCAGAAGAGGTACTGGCACATTGTTGCCATTATCCTACACGACGCCTTCTTCCGTGCCATCCATTGCATTTGTAATGCAACTTTTTTCAAAAGAATGTAAAATAATTATTAATGGATTTTGAACATTCTAAAATTAAAAATTATATCATTTTGCTTACCGCATCGATGTTTTTTTTTTCATCCATGTAAAAGTTTCAATAGCTGCTACTATATTTCTTTTTTTATTCTGCGTGTAAAATTGCCTCCCTTTTCAAACATGCAGCAATCGCCGCAGATAATTTTGAAGCCCAGTTGTCTTCCTAGAGGAAGGCACCTGAGATCTGACGGTGCGAACATGTACTAGGATTCAATTTTCCCGAGAGCACGAAAGATAAACAAACGCTCTAGGGATCTTTTAAATGCCGCGTATTATCATACGAAATAGCCGCTGTCGATTTTCTACATCATGAAAATCCACCGACTAGGGGCGGGGTCGAACCCAGAACATTCATTGCAGAAGGCCAGTGAAAAACCCACCACGTCACCCAGCTGGCCTAGTAAATATACATGGACGGAAAAAAAACTCCTAACACTAAGAAAGACGTGTGTTAGATCCACAAAACTTTGTAGGTGTGTTTATGCATCTAAAATATGACATAGATTCAAACTTCGCATGTAGCACGTAAATGTGGTGCTAGTAGTGCAACTCAGAAGTTGCAAACCAGGGTTACTTTCAATGCGTGCTGTAAAGTTCGTTAACCTTATTTGTCTGTGAAATTTGATATATTGTATTGATATTAGCCAAGAATTAATTTAAGAAGACGACGAAGCCATTGACAAAAACTTATCGGGATTGAACAAGGTCGTGTAATAGGGCTACGAAAAGGATTTTATTTCCACGATATTGCACAAAGACTGGGTCATAATGTATCTACCGTGCATGATTTTTGGTAGCATTAATCGTGGTGTACCACTGCCTCAAGAAGACTGGCTTACAGGCAGCCACGTCGCACTACTGAGAGGGAAGACTGTATCATTCGGCGTGTGACTGTGGTACATAGTACTGCGTCTGTGGCAGAAATGGCAGCTAAAGTCGGCACTACAGAGACACAAATAACTGTTAAAAAGCGGGTACTTCAAGAACAGATCCGAGCCACGTGCCCTATATCGTGTATTCTATTGACTTAAAGTCATTGCCGTTTGTCGTTTGTGACGTTAGTGGTATCAAATCTGAGTTCATAGGATGACGAAGTGGAAGTTGTTGCGTTTTTTCAGGAAAGCTGAGTATGCCTTGGTGCCGGTGATGGCCGTGTGTTAGTCGGAAGGAAGCTAGGAGAACGCCAGCAACCAAACTTTCTGCGTCTTCGACACACTACACCAACACTTGGAATCATGGTCGTAGGAGCAATTTCCTATGACACTAAGATCACTCTCGTGGTTATCTCAAACGCACTGGCTGCAAATTTGTCCGTCAGTATGGTAATTCAACCTACAGTAAAGAGCGTTTTTTTCCAGGTATAGAAGTTTAAGTTGGCATTACTTTCCAAGATGGCGACCGATGTAACAGCTGGCAAGTGATTTATTCTCAGTTTGGTTTGGCAATTCATCAAAACGATCATCAAGCAAGGCGTAGATTCGTCGAATGGGCCCAAAACGAGATTGCCGTTGTTCCCGATTTTCATAAGCGAATTTTGTTTAGCGATGAAGCGCACTCCTGGTTGAATGGCTACGTCAACAAAAAAAACTGCCGTATTTGGAGTGAAGCTAATCCACAAGTGTATCTCGAAACACCGTTACATCCAGAAAAACTGACTGTTTGGTGCGCTTCATGGGCTGGTGGAATCATTGGTCCGTACTTCTTCAAAAACGATGAAGGCCACAACGTTACAGTCAATGGTGATCGGTATAGAGCCATGATTACTAACTTTTTCATTCCTGAATTGAACAATCATGATATCCAAGGGCTGTGGTTCCAACAAGACGGCGCAACATGTCACATAGCTCCTGCCACAATCGATTTATTGAAAGACACGTTTGGTGACCGCCTAATTTCACGTTTTGGACCTGTGAATTGGCCTCCAAGATCTTGTAATTTAACACCGCTAGACTATTTTCTGTGGGTCTATGTAAAGTCATTGGTCTATGCGGATAAGCCAAAAACGCTTCACCATTTGGAAGACAACATTCGCCGTGTTATTGCCGATATACGGCCACAAATGTTGGAAAAAGTCATCGAAAATTGGACGTCCAGATTGGACTACATCCTGAGCCAGACGTGGCAGTCATATGCCAGAAATCATTTTTAAAATGTAATGCCACAAGATTATGATTCGAATAAAAAAAATCATGTCAATCGAATAATACATCGTTGTTTTTTATTGCAATTTAAAATTCTCTATACCTCTAAAAAAACACCATTTACTACCATTCATGAATAACATTCAAAGGGGAGTTTTAGAACAGGATCACGTTTGCCCTTTCACCGCTGTTGCAACTCAACGTACTATGCAGAGTGTTGACATGCTACGTTAGCCTGCTAGATTACACGTCATTCTCCAATGAAGCGCGTATGGGATACCATTGGGTGAAAACTCTAGCTTCATCCACAACCTGACCTGCCCGTCCCACTTTTGGCCCAACAAATACAACAAGGATAATGACACAATGACATTTAGCATCTGTATGATAAAGATCATGCACGCTCGTAGGATTGCATTCAAAATTCTGGAGGTTACGCCGGCTATTAATAAAAGACCATTTCACATTTGAAATTCATTTTCTTGAACTTAAATTAACCTGTGATCTTAAAAATTAGATCAATCAAGCAGGTTAACTAGATAACTGCATTTTCCAAATTTCATTACTCTACAATAGATTTTCTTGGCTTTGGGATATTTTCCCCTGCAGTTTGTACTATTAACTATATATTTTTTAAAATTGTTTATGTTATAAATTTATTTTCTCAAATAAGATTAATAAAAATATTTCATCTACTTTAATTTCAATTTCAAAAATAATGGCAAGAAATCAAAATTATTTTAAGATTAATAGAGAAATTTATATACTTACAAACATACAGTAACTGAAATTCAACATGAGGGGCAACATTAAGTGTACGTGTGAAAGTTATCCTAAAATTAGTTATTTCTAAAAATACATCTGCTTCAAAATATATCAAGAAAGAAAAGTACTTTATTTTGAAACAAAAGAACTTTTTATAATACACTGCTGTTTTTTAAAAAATGCAACACCATGAAAGAATCCCCAGAATTAAATGAACTTTGCCACAAATATTAATTACAAGATGTTACTTAAAATAGTAAAGTTTCAGAGCCTCCGCACATGCGTGTCGTGCTCAGCACCCTCTGAACTGATGCTGAAAGCTTATAAATAGATGAATATAGTGGGACGTTGCAAATAGTTAATGATTATTTGTTAGTGGCGAACGTTTATTGAAACCTAAGTATGCCTCCACGACGAAATAAGGAGAAATCCTAACAACTTCTCCTTCGAACGGAGAGGGTTATCGGCTTTCGAGAAGGAGGATTTTCCTATCACGCAATATGAGCTCGTATGCAGCGGAACAGTTCCACAGTGATTTGAGTTTGGAAGCTGTGGACAGACAAGTACTGAACAACTCAAAATTTGTGAGTGGACGACGGAAGGTGATATCAGCGAACGACGATCGACACCTGCTTCGATGGTGGTGAATGACCGTACAGCTTCCTTCAGATAATTAGCAGCACGTTTGTTTACTGCTACAGATATATTAATGTCGGCTTCGTCAATTCGTCAACCTGCTGCACCAAGGATTGCGTGCTAGGGGGCCTTTATACAGAATCCAGCTCACGGCAAACCATCGACGGAGGCGTCTGCAATGGGCTCATGAGCACATAGCTTGGCAAGCTCATTAGCACCAAGTTGTCTTTTTAGATGAATCACGCTTCACTTTGTGGGACCATGATGACCGCATTCGTGTTAGACGCTATGCCGGTGAACGCTGCCTTCCAGAGTGCGTTATTAAACAACGAAGTGGCCTTACACTTGGAGTTATGGTTTGGGATGCGATTTATTTTAATGGACGTTCCAATTTGTTATAAATTGAGGGTAATCTCAATAGCAACAGGGACGTTCGTGAAGTGCTATAGCCCGAAGTCGTTTCCTTCTTTTAAGTCATCCCTGGAGCTATCTTTCAGCAGGATAATGCACGCTCACATGTTGCAAAGACTATTCGAGACTTCTGTTCAGCCCAACACATACAACTTCTTCCTTGTACTGCTTATTCGCATGATATGTTGCCTATTGAGCACGTGTGGGATTTCGTTGGTCCGCCTCTTGCTCGTAATCCACGTCTTGCAGCTCCAAAAGACTAACTTTTGCTGCGTATACAAGCAATATAGAATTTTTTTCCACAGGCAGACATTCAAAATTTGTTTTACTGCATGCCACGTCGTATAGCAACACTTATTGCAGCTCGTGGTGGCTACACTAAATACTGGTTTCGGACACTTAATATTTTTTTTTTTGCTTTGAAAATGATGCCATTTATTTGTACTAATTCAAGTCGTTTCTGCATTAAATTTCATTTAATTCTATTGATTTTTTCATGGTGTAGCATTTTTATAAACAGCAGTTTACTTTCAAATGCTTATTGTGTTTGGAATTAGTGTAAGTACAATTTCTGTTAAGTCAATTTACTAAATCAATAGTAAACAACCATAACACTGATTGAAAATCAATAATGATAATAAAAATTATTTGAGTATTTTTAAGAAGCTATTACTTGCTCCGTGTTTAATATAGTGAGTGAGATATTGACGTCACACTATATAGCAAAATGAGGGTTATTAGAGATGAAATGGCGGAATTTTGAACCATGGGTAACTGACGAAGACAACATCTGAACTGGCATCACCCCCTCTTATCTACCCACCCATCAGGAGGACATTGAACCTCGACAGATTTCACTCGCATCGGTCCCCTGTACATGATGAGTCTTCAATGGTACCAGGCTTCAATCCCTTGAAAATCCTGCCACGAGTTCATGTCCATAACCTGTAGGCTACCGAGGCCATCCGCCTTTGATATAAATAAAAAAAATATGGTGCGCTAGAGGAAGGGGCTGCAGCGATAATTTTTTTCTGGTACGTTTCATATTTTAGTACGGAAATTATTTAATATGAAGAGATATATTTATGAGCACGATTTTTCACGTAAGGGATTTTAATCTTTATAATTTATTAGCGTTTTTATTATTAGAAAATATTTTAGCGCATAGTGTGCAAGTTAAATTCTCCTTCTAATAAATTGAGATAATGATGATTGCTTTAACTTTTGTTCTAGTACATTTTAAGCAATTTTAGATAAAATTTATTATAAAAGTTAAAAATTGTTATTTAGTCATCAGAGTAATACCGCTTTTCCACAGATGCTGTTTGAGTTTTGAATATTCATTAAACAATTAGTTGAAGGCGCATTGATCTTACAACTGAAATTAGATTCAAATTTGAGTTCAAACTCGCTTAGAAACTGCTATTAAAGTTTGTATTGAAGTATTGTGATGATTTATTCGGATGTCGAATGCTGCTTTCGCATTAATTAATCATAGGCGCTCACTTTCCTTTTACACGGAAACACTTTTAGTCGTTTGTCATCGGAGAGGCAATTGCTTAGGAAAATGTAAAGTTTTCTAATTGCAGTCATACATTTAAGGGCTTTAGAAACATTTTGTTTACTAATTAGAAAAGTATTTAAGCAAACTTTTCGATTTGCAAGGCATATATATTAGTACTTTTTATGTATTTGTTTGATTTATTTGCAGGGGACTACGTAGAAAAGGTGATTTAATTTTTTGTATAAGAATATTTATCAATTTATATTTATAACTACATAAAAATACTGTTTTTATAATTTCAGAATTTAACCCATTAAGCAGCAATTTTTCTTTTTTTTTGCCAAAAATGTTCCAAAAAAAGCACATTTTTTCCCTTTAATACAACTAAGCGTGTAGTACTTAATAGAATGCAAAAATGAAATAATTTTATTTTAATTATCAATTTTAAAATGTTCATACTATTTTTTTATAGTTGTACCACACACAAACCCTCCCACCTAAATGCTGCTTTTTATTACACTCTGAAAGTTTCACGAAGAAAGTTTCGTCTATCTGAAAAGAATTTCTCCAATAATTACAAACAAAATTTCCGGTTCGTAACTCTTTCTCTAACGATTTAGGAATGTGTGTACATATATATATATATATGTCCACACGCTTTGAATCATAATAATATTAAGCCTGACATTGCATTTACTTACAATCCATTTTCGATCCTTCTTAAACAACAAATTGCAGATTTTCTTGCCAATCCCTGTTTCTTAGAATATTTTCAAGAATCTAAACCTCTGCCTTCAATGAAAAATTCCCTCCTTCACCGCAAAGAAAATCCCTTACGAGAAATACTGTAGTACCATGGACAGTTAGCATCTCTAAAAAGCACTAAAACTAATGCCCTCACTTTAAAAATTAAACATATCAACGAATCAAAGATAGAAAGAGGAAAATATCAGCACCCGTACATAATACAAGAAAGCTGGTTATGGTCAGCATCCGATATCATGTTTGGTGCACGGCAAACCAGTTAAAAGGTTTAAGTAATAGAATACATTATATTCTTTTCGCTTAGACTCTTAACAACGTTTGTGTGTTAAACTATGCTGACATATTCTAGGAACATTTTTTTCTTGAAAAACCTTATACGTATCTTGTTAAACAATAAAAAAAATCATACGAGATAAAATAACTTAATTAATGAAATAATAAATTTAAATATGGGTTTCGGAGATTATATAAATGCATATTAAAACTTAAATGGATTTTTTATTTACTTATGATGTGTTAACTGTTCCAATTATTTAAAACCTTACGCACAGGAACCTCAAGAAAATCAAGTACAAAACAAGTTCAAGGCTGTATGTTCTTTTATGATTTTTGATCTACGCATTTTTATTGTATTCTAGTATCCAATTTCAACAACAATTTTTACTAAGCATAAATCCAAAATCTAACATGTCATTCATTATATTCTGAATAGATAAAGCTAATTATTTTATTACTAAAGAGTGGGTTTTATGCTTTCGCGTCAAAAGACTGGTTTTAAAAAAATTAAGAAGCAAAAAATAGATACCAAATGGCTTGATCGAAATTCTTTCAAAAACTTCTAGAAATGATAAAGACGTTTACCCTATTAAAATAATATGTTAAATAATTTTTAACTTTTGTGGGAGTAATAATTATTAAAAGATACCTGAAGATTTATTGTCATTTAAATAATGAATTTTAATGGAAATTTCATATAAAATATTTTTAATTTTTTTCTCAAAATTTGTTTTCAAAAGAGACGAGATATTTATAACTACAGAGAATTCATTTGATAAAATGTGCTTTTCTTTAAGAACATTACAACCACTTCATATAAAATGTGATGGAAAAAGAAGCTTCACACAATAATTATTTTTTTATGAAATACAAGATTATGTGTGAATGAAATTTCAGAACACTTTTTTTTTTATGAAAACCTTCAAAATTGTCTTTCACCCATAATCTAATTATTATTGCCGGAACAACTATATTTTATTGCTTTTCAGAACTGCTTATCATAGAAAAAATATTTATTATGTCAAACACAATTTCTATAAATTAATGGAAAATTTATTTATAGCAACATCGGATAAATCTCTTTTAACCCGGCATCACTCACGCCAATTTTGTCCCGCCGTTGGTCGCGGGGTTTTGAGAATACCCCCAAACTTCGACCACATTTACTTAATAATGAAAAAAAATAGTCAGTTATGATGCATATTTATAATGTATAAAAGATGTGTTTTAAATAATACAAATAAAATTATTAAATTTATTGCATGATAATGAGCCTAATATCAATAAAAACTAAAGCTACAACTTCTTCAAAGCTTCAACTTTCTTTTTAAAATGCATAATTTTATATTTTTTTATAAAATATACTTAAAACATATATACCAATTATGAACTTAATTTAAAACTAATGTTAAGTATAATAGAATAAAAAAAAAAATTTTTAAATCATTTTCGAAATATTCAGAACAGCCCGTATTCATATGCTTTAAGCACATATTTTTCTGATACACTGCAGACCAAACCACATTATTTTTACATCTTTAACGCGCAGTCGAACAGTGCAGCTCTCCTTTTTTGGCGGATTAATTCTGTGCTTAAATAAGTTAAGCCAGTAAGGCTTTTTTTAAAGTTTTTTTTGAAGGTTTGATAATTATGATCCCGCATCCCAATAGGACTACACAAGTTCCATTCTAATCTCCTCTAATAATTCTGAATATCTCAAGTTTTTTATTTAAGAAAATTAATGGTAGACAATATATGCATTAGTTACAGTAGTTTTAGATAGCTGGTAAAATATTTGCAGTGGCCAATATTTACATATTCGCGCGACACATCATGTATATTACACATTTTTGCAGTGACATCAACACCGCCTTTGGTCATATTATAAAAATTCACAATTTCAAGTTTTATCACTTCAGGTTTAGTTCCTAGTTAAGTATCGTCATTTTCATACAAATTGGAGAAAAATAAAACGTTTTTTATTCTTTTATATGTAAAAAGAAACTAGTTTAATCGGAATTTTATGATGAAAATCAAAAGGGACGCGTCAGGTCTTTCTTTACTGATAACTTTGATAACTGTATCTACCTTTAATTTTTTGGAGACTGCCAAGCATTGTTAATTTATTTTTTAACAATTCGTCAGCAAGTGGTAAAGTAGTACATCAGTTGCCACCAAAGATCTTATGTCCAGAACCATGTAATTATTGACAAAACGCAGAACAAAAATATAATGTAATCGGTCACGGGGTATTCTCAGCGTCCCCGATAATCGTCCGAGCTAAAATGATTGCATCAGACCTTGTGGTTGAATGACCAAAAACATGAAAAACAGCGATGTACAGTAAAATTTCTGGTTCTGCCGTGCATTCTTTTTGGAATCCTGGAAGGTGTTTCTTGTTGCTGGGGTGTACAGAACACCTCGCGCGCGGATCACGGGTTAACAATTTCAAGTTTGTTTAGGCTTCCTTCCATCATCTTTTTTCACTTTATGTTTGAAAGAATTCTAAGAAAAGTTTTAATGCTTTTCAAATGTTGGGTTACTAATTTCTACTGCAAAAATATTATGCCAATTTCAACTTCTCTACTTTCAAGACATTTCTGATTTGGACTCAAAAACGTTCTTAATTCAAATTGCACAATAAAAGGCTTTCAATAAATGCTTTTAAAGGTCATATACATTAACCATATTTAGAGATAAAAGTTCTAAATTTCGCAGAATTAATATTTCTCTTCGATTAAATAATTACTCGATATACAAATACACATTTTACTAATTTGAAAATTCTTCTAATTTCTTCTAATATTCTACCTCAATTGTTTCTAATTTCTATTTTTTTCACCTCAGATGAGAGGGGCGTGTGGATGTGTAAGCGTAAAATGTAGCAATATTTTTTTAAAAGAATGATTCTTTTAGTTTCCTGATAGGTAGTATACTTTGAAAAATATCTCACAATTTATTCCATTAAGTAAACATTTAATAATTACAAACATTTGATAAAACTTTTCATATAATATTTTTGAATCATTACGCTGTTAAAGGAAGTTCTTTCTTATTAGCACTTGTATAAAAAATGTATTTTCAAGAACAAAAAATAATATAAAGGAAGTGTTGTTATATATCGATAAAAAAGCTTAAAATATGATATCGAAAATTGCATTGATATTCAGGAAATAATAAATATGCTTTTGATGGAATAAAATCAGGATTGTACAGAAGAGAAAACTCCAACAGAGAGAGAAGCTAAATCTCATTTTCGAATTCCTATATGAAAATATCGATAATGATGATAAAAATCAAACGCATTACATAATAGTGAAACTATATTTATGGGATTTGCTGAGATAAAGCTATCTGTAACAGAAGATCCGAAAATATACTTATACGGTTGTTTGATTCATAACGATAACGCCTGTGGGAGTACTTTGTAGAGAGAATTACGATTTCGTATTCAAATTCAGAAAAATAAAGTACGTTAGAATCTTTTGAATTATTATTATTCCAGACTTCAATTTAATGTCACTCGGTGGAACTATTTCTGTTTCTGGTACGTGTATTCTTATAAAGGGTAAAAATGGTACTCTGTTTTCAAAATGACAAAAAAAGTCAAAAATATTTTTTTTTTGTTTAGCTAAAAACACAATTCTGTATTAGTAATTACGTTTATTTTATAGCGTTTGCTTATATTATTTAAGTTTATTCATTTTACTTATTTTCAGGCTGTTTTTTTCATCTTAGAATCTGTATTTTCTTCGTTTTTTCGTAAAAATACAAATATATTACCACTTCAATCCCAAAGTGATTATATAAACATTTAATCTAAATGTTATGCTAAATAAAACCCTTAATTATAATTTATTATTTTTTATTGAAAGGTAATAAACACATCTTGGTTCTAATGTTTGGAAATAATTACCACATATGGTTTTTTTGTTTTGTTTTTTATGAATGATGGAGATTTGCTGTTTTATAATATTCAATTTTTCTTGCTGTTTAACAATTCTACTTCTAACAGACCCACATACATCGCTCGAAATTTATGTTAATATATCAGGAATGAAAAGAAAACTAAGTTTTATTACGTTCTGTACAACTTTCAACTCTAAGGAGTAGAGATGAAAGATGGTAAACTATATTAAACCAGCATGTTTACAGAGTTGAATACTTTGGGGTAGAGATAATACCACTGTGTTATTCAAGCTCATAGTGATATTTAAATCTGTAAACAGACACATATACAAATATATGTATGAAACAATTGAAATTTGAATCTCAATTGAATCAGTTATGTAAGTTTTATACTTCCTTCAAATATAAATTTAATGTTGCTTTTCCTCATTTGCTCACAGCTTTAATAAAGAAAAAAATATCAGTACATACTCAAATTTCCTGTAGTACCTACAAGTACTTATGTTAATGATTTCTGAATAAAGTCTGTAAAATATATTAGTTTCTCCAATAGATACAAAATAATACATTTTTCCCCCTACTGGAGAACTATGAAAAAGAAGGAAAAAAAAATGATTTAATTCCAATTGTATACACAATGAAAAAGAAAGCAAACAATAAATAAGTGTATTAGGAACAATTATGTTACATGAGTTTATACACACAACACACACACACACACACACACACACACACACATATATATATATATATATATATATATATATATATATATATATATATATATGTATATGTATGTATACATATGTATATATATGTATATATATGTATATATATGTATATATGTATATACAGGTATATGTATGTATATATATGTATATATATATATGTATATATACGTATATATACCTAGGGATATAGAGATGCAGATATGTATAGATAGATACATAAAAAGAGAGATAGAGAAAGTTGAAGATAAATACATTGATAAAGATAAAGCGAGAAATATTTGGAAATGAAATAATAGTTACATTAAGAACACATAGTTTCTTGCAGAACATAAGAAAGTTATAATTTAATCAAAACTATTTGGTAACAATGTGAGAAAACTTTTCCTGTATTTTTCGAATTTTTATTTTTGTTCAGACATTCATCCGATTCCAATATGTATTATGAGTTTTATTTTTTACAAATATTCCGGCCTAGTAGGAAAACAAGCAGTTTAAAATGCTGCAAAACATTTTATTATAAACATGATTTATAATCGAGGAGTTAAAACAAATACTTTAAAGTGTTTTTTATTAATTTCAATTAAACTCTTAATGTATAATGTGTGTGTTTTCCTGTAATCTGAGGAATTTTTAAATTCTATTAATATGAGTTGAGAGTGTATGGATTATATTGTTTTCATGGTGAATGATTTTTATTAAATTTAAAATTTTTTACCAACAATTTTTGACGTGAAAGGGATTTCTTAGTTTTTATCTTTATTTTTATGGTTATAGACATATTTCTATAAGAAATATTTTTAATTTCTTAAATTATTTTTTTCATAATGCAAGGTGTATAATACTTTAAAAAAATTATTTGAAGTAATATTACTCCAATTTTATCAGTTTCAATTCTCTTGCTAAATAATTAAATTATCTATCATTTCACAAAACGACAATATTTTGAAAATGCGTCATTCTATGCTCATTTTTGGTCAAAATATTGTACTTAAATACTTTTTTTATTGTAAAACTATTTTTAAAACAATTTTATATACATTTTCTAATCTAAGTGACACTAAATATCATAAATATTATCAATTTATACGCTTTTACAAAATCAAGGTTCCGAACGTAGTCGGATACATTAAACTATATGTAATGGCATACCTATTGCCTCACATGGTTTATTACTTTATCTTGTATATAGTCAGATAGCGTAACTGTTATGATTAAAGATAATCATTGAAATTCATGAAAAATATTTGGCATTCTTGTAAAACATTTTTCCACTTCAATTTTTGTATACACTGTGTATGACAAGAAAAGGTTTTGCTTCTTTATAAATTTAAAACTAGTGACTTTGAAGTTTGACAAGCTTTTCATCTCACTCTTATTATCTCTAAGCACATAATACTTAATTTATACTTGATGAAATATGCCTAAAATTCACTTTTTTTATTTCGAAAATGTCTTTGGAGAGGGGAAGTTCTGCTTATATGAGACCCTCTCTTCACTTGTTTTATACTCAAAATTATAGCTTCAAATAGACCCAATATAGGTTAAAAGTACGGTATTAATAAAAGCCAAGGTAATTCCAAGTGATTTCACATTGATGAAGGTTCATTATCACGAATTTTAGTGTTATTTTTAATAAAAGCAATACAAAATTCGACTGAAAACAGTTATGTATTTGCTTGCCCATTGATTCCAATCAAAAACATTATTTCTAAATTCTTTAATGAAAGATTCATTTGACAACTTTTTTTTTGTGTGTCTAATTTGAACTAAGAGTTCAAATATGGATTTTCTTCTCTTTGAAAACAATTTTGTAACTTGCTATCACAAGGGTGTTACATCATTCAACATAGTGAATAATGGTATCAAACTATAAATCAGGAATGAGTTCTAGCTTCTCTCTCACGAGTTGAAAAAATAAAAAGTTTGAAATAACTCGTGTCTTACGCTGTCTTCAGACTCGGATTGGAAAAATTCAAACGTCCTCCCAAAGGTATTAACAATAATTGTTGCTACTCACTTGATATCTCAACATTACATAAATCCTCATTTCAGCCAGTATTACTGGTGGAAAATGCCCTCATTAAAAATTAGTTTAGTTCTTAACGCAGGTCTCTAATTAAGCCTCTTAAAAACTAGAACACATTAATTTTCAAGATGCTATGATGTCTAAATACTATAACAATATCACGTCAACAACTCCGATACGTTATTCAACACAACTATACCAAGAATACAACAGTTTCCCGATTTAAATTTGAAAAATTCTAAAAATAGGAGGAATAAAAGCTACTACTAATTAGTTTAGATGTTCTCGTGTTTAGTTAACTAAAGCTATGTTGGACCCCGTAGTAATGACCCGTAGTAAAATTTTGCAATCAATTTTGGTCACAGGCCTGATCACAGTGAATCATTTCGAGTAATGGACCACCAATGTTTTATGTAAGTTGCTAGTGGAAACTGTCACTACTGAGGAGATTTCAGCAGAATGGAAGTTCTTGAAAGACAAGTCGCAGGAAGGCGAGAAAAAGTATTAAATGATTGTGCAGCAGATCGAAATTACCCTCAGGTATCATTGTACTACACCAGCGTTTCTCAAACTGTGGGGCACTGGAGCATATTGAAAAAACGAGAACAAAACATTATTTAAAAAATATTAATGTATTGAAAGTAAACAAACAAAAATACATTCTGACAATAAAAAAACATTTACACTGATGAAAAGAGTGTTTTTTAGAGGTATAGAACTTTAAATTGCAATAAAACAACGATATATTATTTGATTGACGTGAATTTTTTTTATTCGAAAGATAATCTTGTGGCATTACATTTTAAATATGATTTCTGGAATAGGACTGCCACGGCTGGCTCGGATGTAGTCCAATCTCGACGTCCAATTTTCGATGACTTTTTCAACATTTGTGGCCGTATATCGGCAATAACACGGCGAATATTGTCTTACAATTGGTTAAGCGTTTGTGGCTTATCCGCATAGACCAATGACTTTACATAGCCACTCAGAAAATAGCCTAGTGGTGTTAAATCCCAAGATCTTGGAGGCCAATTCACAGGTCCAAAACGGGAAACTAGGCTGACACCAAACGTGTCTTTCAATAAATCGATTGCGGCAGGAGCTGTGTGACATGTTGCGCCGTCTTGTTGGAACCACAGCTCCTGGACATCATGATTGTTCAATTCAAGAATGGAAAAGTTAGTAATCATGGCTCTATACCGCTCACCATTGACTGTAACGTTGTGGCCTTCATCGTTTTTGAAGAAGGATTCCACCAGCCCATAAAGCGCACCAAACAGTCAGTTTTTCTGGATGTAACGGTGTTTCGACATACACTTGTGGATTAGCTTCATTCCAAATGCGGCAGTTTTATTTGTTGACGTAGCCATTCAACCAGAATTGCGCTTCATCGCTAAACAAAATTCGCTTATGAAAATCGGGAACAACGGCAATCTCGTTTTGGGCCCATTCGACGAATCTACGCCTTGCTTGATGATCGTTTTGATGAATTGCCAAACCAAACTGAGAATAAATCACTTGACAGCAGTTAAATCGGTCGCCATCTTGGAAAGTAATGCCAACTTAAACTTCTATACCTGAAAAAAACACTCTTTATTACACTTATATATATATATATATATATATATATATATATATATATATATATATATATATATATATATATATATATATATATATATATATATATATATATATATATATATTGGTGCTACACAATGTATTTTATAATTAATTTAACAATACTGAGTTAAAAACAAGTTTATTAATTACTAGTGACCCTATGAGCTTGCCATATATATATACATATATATATATATATATTTTGTTTTAAATAAATATATATATATATATATATATATATATATATATATTTAAAACAAAAACTAACACTGATATTGATATTTTTGTTCGGTTTATAATTTAACCTTCACTGTCGACCAAAAGTTTCGCAATTTGCTTCCAAATGCCAACCGTTTTCCACGTTATGCATATGTGCATGCGCATGTACTTACGCGTTTACGCGTATGGGATGTATTGGGGGAGGAGCAAAGAATAGATCAACAAAAATAATCTGAAATAAGTAAATCCTTCTCAAACAATGTCATGGTCCTTTTATTGCAATCAAAATTCTTCGGAATAATTTTACAGATAGCAGTGCACAGATAAGATTGTACTTCGGAAATACTTATATATACGTCTGGGAAAGTAAACACATTGGCTTAGCAAGGCGTTTATATACATGGGGGGGGTTTGTTAAGAGGTAATAGTCGTATCGTAGTTTTAGCGTTGAAGTAAAGTATTGAATTCAGTACATTGTTATTGTATGGCGGGCGATGAAAATTATGACTGAATATTGGGTCGCGAGTGTTGCAACTTTGAGAAGCACTGTCCTACCACAAAGATGCTACAATCATTACGCATCAGCACCCTTGATATCCTCCTTCAAGAGTATACTTCATTTTAAAAAGTGTTTTTTTCCAGGTATAGAAGATTAAGTTGGCATTACTTTCCAAGATGACGACCGAAGTCATTGGTCTATGTGGATAAGCCACAAACGCTTGACCATTTGGAAGACAACATTCGCCGTGTTATTGCCGATATACGGCCACAAATGTTGGAAAATGTCATCGAAAATTGGACGTCCAGATTGGACTACATCTGAGCCAGCCGTGGCAGTCATATGCTAGAAATCATATTTAAAATGTAGTGTCACAAGAGTATCTTTCGAATAAAAAAAATTCATGTCAATCGAATAATACATCGTTGTTTTATTGCAATTTAAATTTCTATACCTCTAAAAAAACACCCTTTATTTCGTTGCGGTAGGGTTTACACTCACAGTTGCGTAGAAGACACTTATATTTCCCCAAACATGGATAGAATATCCCAGATTGATTTCACAGCCAATAATCATGACATTCAACGGGCTGAGGAATCTCCCTTTAGTCTTGGAGATGAGTATTGGATCTGGGTTTAAAAGGATCGAGTGAGTGAGTGAATATTAACGTCGCACTGTTTAGCTACACTAGGGCTTTTGACCACGGACCTCGTAATTTTGAACTAATGTGAAGTGGCGAGGACGACACATGAGCTCGCACACCCACTCCTAACTACCACACCACACCAAATGAAGGACGTTTGAGCTCTCGACAGATTTAATATGCAACGCTCCCCTGCACATCGGGTCTTTAGTGGTACTTGGCTCGAATTCTTGACATGCCTGCCTTAATCCGATACCTTGACCACTGGGCTACCTCAGCCCTTTTAAAAGGACCGAAGTCAGCGACTCAATCAAATTTTTGTGTTATACAGTCTTGCGACTATTACACTAGGCGTGATGATGTAAAATGCTATAGTTTAAAGCAGACCCCATCTTGTTAATCTACATACAATTTTAATAGCTGCAATGACGGCCTTTCGCAATATATCACATTAACCTTCACTGACCTTTATCATTGGGCTTTTCTATAATTAGAAGTTGTCAGGTGTTACAAGTTTCCCTTGTGCTGTGGGTACACTGGGTTAGCAAGCCCACATTAATAGTTTTGCACATTCATCTTTTATCTCTTCCTCTTCTTTACAATACACAACTCAATTGTAAATTTCTATGAAAAACGAAAACAAACACAAGTAATATAAAAAAGTCAATTCCTACTTTGAATGGGTTTAGTAGAAAGTATTTTATTAACGATTGAACATTTGAACAAGATATATATATATACAGAGTGAGTGTAAACTAATAGTAGGGATTTAAAAAAAGCATGATTTGTCTGCGTTGTTTTAACAATTCAAATCCGGGTTGGCTATATTGGCTGAAAAACCGTTTTTCAACGTCAACTTTTGTCATTGTTTTAACAGTTACATTGTTAAAACAATTGAGTCGAATGTAAGCTGGCATCGAAAACAGGTTCTTCATTTATTTAATTTAATGTAATTATTGAATTTATATTTGAAAAAAAAATTATATATTAACATCAAGTGTCTTTTATTAAAAAAAGTTTTAAAAAGTTTATTTGAACTTGATTTCATGAATAGAAAGTATGTTATTAAAGATTGAAAAATTGAACAGTATATATATATATATATATATATATATATATATCACATGCCTCACATACACCTTACATGATGTCTTTATTCGTCAGAAAAACAAGAAATTCCCTTAAGATTCATACATTTTGCAACTAATTATGGTGTAATTTAAAAAATATATATCACTAACATACTATTTTAATTGGTTTTTATTAAGGTATTTACATAAAATAGACGATTGATCAATAGGAGCAAAGATTATGCTTCTGTACATTCAAGCTGGAATAATATTTTAAAAAGCGCAAGAAAACAAAACAAACCAAGTTTCTCCTTGAGTACGTTCTCTTTTCAATTTGAAACTTCTTTTTGACGTTCTTCTTTTATATTTAATCTCAGGGTTATTTATTTTAACATACAATAATTGTCGAATAACATGGTTTTGTCCTTTCTTCCTTGATATTTGCGCTCCATATCTTTAATACCTAGATGTGGATTTTTTCCCTCTGTTCTTCACTGGCTTATCCGAAATTTTTGGGGGAAAGAGTTCACATGTTAGTGAAGGAAATGTATTTTCGCACTCATGGAGCAACCTAACTCCTAAAATTGCTCCAGCTTATTCAATGCAATTCTTTTTCAGTCAGTATCCTTGAAATTGCCAAGATACTCTCTGACGACATTTTTGAAAATAATTCATTCGTCTTTTTCTCTTGCTGTCACCTAAGTCTCAAATTCGTTATCCTTTATAAGCTTGTGAATACCTGGATCAACAAAGATTCCCTCTGTGAACTTGACTTCAGATATATCTGCAAATTTTTTGCAACTCAGCTGAAGGCAAAGACACTGGAATATTAGTTCCATGAGGAATGAGGCGTATGACCGATGCAATACTATGAGGATAAGATATCAGCTTTTGATTTTTGCTGTTATACATGTAGATAAACAGGAACCAAACTAACAAACATCAGAGTGGTTTTTAGGCTCTCTTTATGTCATAGAAACTCCAAATCGTACAGCAGTCTTCTTACCTTTGAGTCAGAAACGTAGATGGTTGAGGCACTTTAGACAGATTTTATGATGAGTCCATGATTTGTCTTGGTCTCCAAGTTTCATGCCAAAATACGCAAAACAAAGCTCTTTTACATGGCCTGAAATGCTTTTCATACGATTTTTAATTAAACTTTATTCGCCGTATATGTAACAAAAGTAATTTGGCAAATATTCGCAATGCCTGGAACTCAAAGCCATGTTTCATGAAACAAACACAAAAAAAATACAACTGTGAAAAGTGTTTCTGAGATGAAGCTCCCACTTACGCACTACAATAAATTACACATGAGAGGAAAATTGAAAATAAATTTAAAATTCTAGCGTCTTACGCTCAGAATCAATCCAAACAAGCTACATTTTCTGCGTTATCAAGCCAATATAAAGATCTAAGTTAATGATTCACGCGACGTTATTGGTAGAGAAATATTGTGACAGGAAGAGAAGGAAGGCAAAGATGTCACAGAGGAATATTCTCTACGTTTCAACAAGGTTGAATGAAGGTCAGCCACGGAGGGAAGAAATTCAACAATGTAAAAAAATTTCGGTAAATGTGTATAAAAATCTAAGTAAAATCAAATTTTTCAAAAAAAGGTGACGTGTTGGAAAATTTTCATTATTATTTCTGAAATCAGCACCAAAAAATACATTAAGTTCAGCTATCACTGATCCTGTATTTTTTTCATTGCAACGCTGTTTTTTTTTTCATGAGACTATTTCAGTTACATGACTCTAAGCAATTCATAAGTAAATAAGTTTACAAATATTTTCGAAAATTTGAGTTTAGAGAAAATGAAAAAATTTGGGGAATACATAAGCTTTTTATGTAAATATATTATCTTGAATTTTCTTTCTATTTTTTTGAATGTGGGGATTTTTTAAAATTCCCTGCATGGGTATCAAATTGACTCTAACACAAATTTTTATAAAAAAGTAATGTAAAAATTTACTTAATATTATTAATAATATGTTTACATATTAATATTATCTTAGTCAAAGTAAGAAGTGAATTTAATTTATATAAAACTTTTAAAAATGTTCTAAAAAAATTTTAGGTTTGCTACACAGTTTACTTTAAAATTCCAAAAATAAATTAAAATGAGCATAAATTTCTAAGATAAACACAATGTTTAAAAAATAAAGCGAGCTTTTCCGTAATATTTTTATGAGTTTATTTTACACTTGTAATTTTTAATTAAATAATTGCAAGCCGTATTTGTTTGAATTCTGTGTTTTTAAAAGAAAATGTTTTTTTTTCTAATTCGGTCATATCTTAAGGAATATAAATTAAATAATGATTTTCTAATATTGCGCAATTGGGTGGTTTTAAAGCAATTATTTAAGAGAACTGCAACGGGAACGTTTGAACAGCATACCGAAAAGAATAGCTGTGGAAAATTACACATCTATTTAAAGTTCGAAGCCCTATATTCAGTAACTCGCAATAATGGGAGTTTCAACGTGATTGGAGACGCGTTCAAACAGCTCGTTGAAATATTGGCAGCATAAAATAATTCCGAGGTTTTATCTCTTACATTCAATTAACATCCACTCGCGCGTCCATCAATTATTCACTCACTGTCGTTTCAGTTTCATTATCGGTTCACCCGCTTGCGCACATGAAGCTACATGGCCTAAATTTATTATTCTGTTTATTTCGGGTCGACTTTGTCTAACTAACGAGATTGTGATTTACGATCCCCTCTAATAGCATTTATCTCTAAAGAACTAACCGATATTTTCATCCTCTCTGTTTAATGAATGACTCTCTCTGTCAATAAAATCTTATTTGTTTTTCCAAAACACGTTTGGTATCGAAATCGGCGTATTTCGTTAATTACAATGAGTCTCGAAAAGTAGTATGGCAGGCAATTTATTGATTAATACAAGGACTATAAAACAAACCACTCATTCCTAAATAGAATGAAGTAATCTAATTTCTGACAATAATTTTTGTATTAACAGATTAATGTTTTATGTTTTATTTAAAAATTCCTCGCATCGTTTAATACTTAGCCATCTCTTCATCATTTTATCTCCTCAACGAATATGATTTTGGAATGTTGCTTCTAGAAGTATATTGTTATGTCTTATGATTGTTTTAACAAAAATGCTTTTCATGATCGTTTTTAAATTCCACTCTAAAAGAGAATTCTTGATAAAATAAAAGCTACATGCAAATTCACACTTTTCAGAAGTTATGAAGAACATCCAATTTACAATCCAATTGTTATCAATAAGCTTTGAGTTCCACTGTATGAGTTAAATATATGAAACAGTATTAAGATATAAGATTACGAACTATGAGATTCTGTTTTTTTTTCTGCATTTCATTTTAAGCTGTTAAACTGAAAAAATATGAATTTAAGGATTTTAAATAATTTAAATTTATTGTATATTTGTTATACGAATAAATACACAATTTGCCATCAATTTTCCATCGACAACATAATTTATTTTATGCAACACTCATGTTATACAAGAAAGAAAAAGTACACACATTTTAAGTTTGGAACTCTGAATTTATTTACTAGACCCTTTAAAGAAGTATTTTGATAAGTATGGCACGGAAAAAAGAAACTTAAAACATAAATTTATTTTTATTGCACTATAAAAAAGACTTAACTTCAAATTGTTCACAAAATGTAAATGAGGAGTATTTTTTTAAAAAAATTACAATTATTATATATATATATATAAGGGTACCCTCACAAAATCAAGTATTTTGTTATCTGAAACACACAAAAAGATATATATATATATATATATATATATATATGCCACTGAATTTATTAATTTTTGAATCAAACCTTAAAACTTCACAGCATGTTCTTGAGAGAAAAGCGTAATTAGTTAACGAATTCACTTTTGATTGCTAATTCCTTCATTGTATTTCCGTTTCATTTATATAATGCGGCATGGAAATTTTACTCTAATTAAAGTCTTTAACTTTACAAAAGAATTGGAATAAACTTCTATCTGAATAAGGTGATTACTTAGATCGGGGGAAGTAAGTAAAATTGGAATCTTGTGAACAATGTGTGAACTTAAAGTTTGTTTGTGAATGAATTGCCACCTTCAGATCATTTGCATCGAAACGCTTTTAGGAAATCTTTTTGTTTTGCTCTTTTCAGATGGATATAAATAATTTTACTTATTGCAACACTGATTGAATAAATTTAAATCGTAAATGAAACGCAAATTGCAATTTTGTTTGATGAAAATATCGATCATCGTCTTATTGATTTTGAAAACTTTTCCTTATCTACAAAGTAACACCTTTCAAGAACTATTGATATTTCTTTTAGAACCTCTATCTGTCAATAAATTCTTTTTGACTTTATGGGACAAGCAATCCCTTAAGTCATATTTTTAAATTAAATAACGCCTTTTTAGGTGTCCAATAACCTCTAAACGCAATTGCCTCATTCTTTATCACATTTTAATTTAATTAAGACAGCTAAGTCACTGTTCCCCTGTGAACAATTTATCGCATATTCTGCCAATGTTCATAATTTATGAGATAATGAAAATGTGCTGAATGCCTCCTGTGATGCTTACAATATTAATTATATCAGGAAAATTAGTTTTCCACTTCCATAACAGAAAGACTGTAAAATACAGATGTGTTCCTTAATTTGAAATTGGTATTTTCTTTTTTCTTTTTTTTTGCATAATGCAAAGGAAATAAAAAGTGCTTCATTTTAAATACTGAAAGATTTAGAGTTCTAAAACACTTTATATATTAGTCTTATATTTATACATAATAATACTTGAACAAGAATATGCAAATCATTTTATAAGTTATGTACTGCAATGGTTCTCAAACTTCAACTACTGGCGACCCAATTTTCAGTAATAATTTTATCGCGCCCCCCAAAAAATAATAATGTATTAAATGCAATAATAATGCATTTGGGGGAGGTGCTAAATCTATAATACGATCATAATTATAAACCGTACAAATTAACAAGATAAGTATTAAATTTTGTATATGTTACTTTTAAGTAATACATATTTTTATTTTTTTTACTTTTTAGTTCGATTCACTATAAAAGCGTGTTTTTTAATTTGTTTTTAAATTATAATTTATTTTATAATTATTTTACTATACACGATAAAAATCCCAATTCCAGTGAATAATTTAATTAAGAGAAATTATATTTACCCCTACTTTCAAGGACTTTTCAATTTTTCTTTGATTTTTTGAGAAAAAATCCAATAAAACTAACGAAAATGTTCCAAATCTGCGTGCCCTTAATAAAGGACATAAATCATGTTCATAGAAAATATTTTTGAACAAAAGTGGTCGCGCAGGGAACTCGATCAAAACTAGTAACTTGATAGTAAAAAAAAACGTTTGAAACTCCCCAAAAAAAGAGGGCGAAATGTGATAAATTCATTTTAGTTCCCATTAAGACTGTCTTATTGGAGGATACTCTGTCAAAGTCATTGGTAACAAATAAACAGTTTTCCCAGAAGTAACGATTTCGTGAACATCACATGACTGCGCATCGCGCGACCAATCCCGTGTTAAAAGTATATTCAGTAAAACATATGGATATTAGTTCTAAAAAAGAATTGTGTAAAAAGTTTTCCGTTATGCATTGTATGCTGGCCAAATAATCCTGCAAAGTACTCAATATGCTTATCCATATATCATATAACTCATTCACATGGAAGAAAGCAACAGAAAAATATTATTTACAACTTTCCTAGATGGAGCGAAACATACCAGTAAGTTTGAAGGTCAAATACATGATAGTCAAAAGTAGCATTTTAGGGGTTAAAAGAAACATAATAAAAAAATCTCTCATCGTGATTACAGTAAAGCAAACAAAATGTATTTTTTTATTTGGTTATAGGATGAAAGATGGCTAATGAACGTTTGAAGTCGAATGTTTTATTTTTGATGCTCACCAGATGATATATATAAATTATATCAGTGTAAACGTGCATTTTTTATTAAGTCAGGAAGCATTTTGTTTTTCTTCATTCCAAAAAATTATTTTTTAAACCTTTTATTTTTGATATGCTCGCGCCCCCTCGCAGGAAAATCGCGCCCCCAAGGGGGCGCGCCCCACAGTTTGAGAAACACTGATGTACTGCATTAATAAGATAAAATAAATTCAAAACTTTATTTCGTAAAATTTATTTTCGAATTATTGGAAACTTCATATGTAAATGCCTAGTTGTATAGATATCTAGACATCTAATAAGAAGGAAGGTGAAAATTAGGTTTTCTCTTTAAACTTGTAGAAATTTTACTAAGTATAAAGTTTAATTAGCTCGTAAAATCATTAAATGTTAAAATTTTATTTGCTACGAATAACTCAGATTGTTTTAACTAAGCATTTTCTTTTAAAAATGAAATTTGAGTTTTATATAATGTTTCAACTAGTTCTGAAATGTTAGTTAAAAAACCGTAATGTATTATATATTAGACAAAATAAAAATTACGTTTTTAATGTCTTATGGTATCGATAAACTGAAAATAACATTATTGTAATTAATTATAAATATAGTTTCTAATATGTATTAAGAAGCTCTTTTAATTACGAGATGTGATTGATAAGTAAGGTCTCCAATAGTATAAAATAAGTTTCCAAAAAGGTAAAATAATAACAGAGACAGCAGAATAAAGGAAAGTTATTATTCTTACATATTGCACACTCATTTCTCAACATAGTGACCACTAATAGCTACACATTAGTTCAATCGTTCAATCCATTTCTTCATTCCGTCCATAAAAGAAGATTCAGGTTGACTGGGCATCCATTTACGCAAGGCTCCCAGAACTTTAGCAACCTGGATTCATCATTATGATACAGAAAACAAGAGGCAATATGTAATATCGTTATCCAGGTTCTCCGAGTATCAAGAAATTAAAAACTTTAATGTCAGCAACAAAAGTCATGCTCGCTATCCGTTGAAATGCGAGTTGTGAACTCTGTATAAATAATTGATGGTGAATTCCGACAGGTACTGTGCAACATTATGATCACTCTTGCAACCATCCGCAGAATCAGACCGGAAACGTCTTCCTTTTGCATCACGGAAATGCAAGACCGCATTTCAGTGCACAACACACAGGACTTCATGATAAAACTGAAATTCACAGCGGTTCCACAACCTCCTTACAGCCCAGATTTGGCACCGTCAGACTTTTGATTGTTCTCAAAATTGAAGGAGACGTTTAAAAGTAAATATTTTTCAATTGATGCCGAAGTTCAAGCAGCTGTGTGCAAATGGATACACAGCCAACCAGAATGGACGGAATGAAGAAATTGATACAACGATTGATCAAATGTGTAGCTGTTAGTGGTCACTATGTTGAGATATGAGTTTACGATATGTAATGATAATAAATGTCCTTCATTTTGATACCTCTGTTAATATTTTACCTTGTTGGAAACTTATTTTATACTATTGGAGACCTTACTAATCAATCGCCCCTCGTAGTTAAAACGCGTATTTGATACTTTAAAAATAAATGTATCGACAATATCTAAGATTCTCTTTGTATAGAAGTTTAGTTACTTTATTTTAAGTTATTATTGTAAAAATTAATCTTAAATGCGTAAATGTGACTTTGCATTCCATTTCATTTCATATAATTTAAACATAAATAGATCTAAGTGTGTAAATTGCTACAATACATAAATCTCTGGTCTATGTCTCTAATAGTTTGATGTGTTTCACTTGGTGTTACCTTTCTCAGTTTCTCATTTTTCCACTACATTCAAGTACTTTAGATAATGGAAAAGTTTGATACTAAATTATGATCTTAAATTCACTTTAAAAAATGAATTTGCGAAATTTCAAGTAAAAGAAACCAGAACCTTTGGAATTTCTAAATCAAAACTCATTGTTTTTCTCCTGAGTGCTGGTATAATTTTTATGATTATTTATGGTTTTTTTAGTTTTTTTAACTTCACGTCAACAAAACTTCCTTGAAATATTTTGTGGTTGTTTGTTTTACAAAATTAAAAGATGCCTAAAGTGCATGTTATTATGAATATCCAACGTGAAAGCTTTCAAAATAAAACATAAATTTTTGCTGTGCTCAACCAATTTTTTCTTTCTTTTCGAAATATTTTTGAAACTTTTTTCCATATTGCTTAAACAACATGTTTACGAACTTCAGATCCTTTTGTAGAATGAAAACAAGTACCTTAGGGTCTCGTGTCAATTTTTCTAAAAAACGCAAGTCGCTTGATGCATAAATAGATGAATGTAAACGACTCGTGCCTGTGTCTGTGATGCGTTATCAATGAAGAAAGTGACATGAATGAAAATGGTAATTGGCCAGATACATGTCATGATGGTGTGAAATTTACTTTGTATATTTTCTTAAGATATTAATTTGTGGTTCAAGCAAAATTTTAAACTCTCCATTAATGTACTATTAAACTAACAAGTTGTTTGTACCAATAATTTGATTAAATTTTATATATTGTCATTATGCGACTATATTGATTTATGCCAACCACTTTTTTCACTTTTTTGAAAAGTAAATCGAAAAACAATTACGTTCTCTATAACGTAACAACATACTCAGTTTCAAATAATATAGATATTTTAAATAATTTTCGATAAAAACTTTTTTGTTTGTTTCGTACTATCAAATATACTAAACTACTTAAAACTTTTGTAAATGGAAAGCGAAATAACATAAATTTACAATTATTTACTTTTACGATATTTCTTCTGACTGTTTGGCCTCTCAGGAGGCTCATCTTCTTTATGAGAGAACGGGTATCACAATTCCGAGGTTCCCTAGTGGTTTTTTTTCTTTTCCCAAGGGGTTTACTGTCTTTGGTAAATAAGGGTGTGAGGAACCCGGTATACCCTTGTGATCCTTCTCTATTTTCGACCATTTCATTCCATTTATCTTTTCTTTATTTTCTAGTCTGGACCACAGTTTTAAAATTAAATACATGTGAAAGCGTTTTTAGGCCAATTTGTTTCATTATTAAAGATTGTTAAAAAACTTTTTTGCATCATTTCTAACTCAATGTTAATAAAATAGTTAGGTTTTATGTTGCATTTTGTTTATTTTGTACATTTGCGTATGTTTTCCTGTATATTTTAATGTTCGTATTCCTTAGTTTTGTTTAACACAGTTGGTTTTCAACCCGCATTTTGCAGTGTGAAGCGTCCCTTAAGGAGGAAAATAGTTTCCTGACGATACCTTTGTGTTCCCTTTGACTCACGGTTCCCTGTAGATGGGAGGCAGGAGTAACCCCGCTCCTGTCAATTGGCTGTTCATAAGTCTCTTCGGAATCCCTGGAAAGACATTGCTGTGTAGGGGTAGTTCTGAAGATAAGGGGTGCCGAGTTTACCCTTTGAATCCTTGCCCTGATGCTTTAGTACTATGTTCTGGGTGTACTCCAGGTAAGCACCGTGCCTGGTATTTGTCAATTGACCGGCACACTCCCTACCTTGTTGGACTCTTTAGAAGGTGGAAGCACGCCAGGATGAAATTGAATTCGTGCTTATGGATCCAAATCATCTGTGCCTTGGCAAAGGCCTTGTTCTGTCCAATCTTAACCCTTCAGCACTAGCAAAAGGTAAAAGAAGCATTTACGCAGGCTCACCCGTTCCTAGAGTATACGCACGCAGGGGTCCGGAAGAATTTCCCTGCTAAGCCTAATTCCATTTACAAAGTAATATATCTTTAATGCAATAAAAATACATTAAAATTTGCAGTTTTCTATCACTGATAATATCTCAATATACAGTACAAAAATTTTGGCGATATTGAAAAAGAATTGCTCATTTTAAAGGAAATGTTTTAATTTTAATTTTTAAAAAAGTACTTTCTTTTCGTTCATGATGATTAAAAAAAATCTCTCTCAGACGTAAAACTTACAAATATCAAACGATAAATTTACTCTCACATAAATTTGTTGTAGCTTGAATTAATAAAAATTTATTAACAGCTAGTATCTATCTATATATATATTTGTAAATTTTTTTAATTAATAGTTATTTTGCGTATAGCTTTGATAAAATCACAATAGTATTATGTTTTCTGTTCTTATGGTTTTGTCAACTCTGATTGCGATAGCAACGAAAAATAATCGCATGTTCTGAAAGAATTAAAAATGAGTCAATGAGAATAAACTATTCTTTTTGTTTTAAAATAAGTCATTGCGTTTGTACCGTAAATTTCTACTTCTTAAATGTCTTTGAGTATTAATATTATTGTTGTAAATATGAATCACAAATATAAAGGAAATACTGAAACTATTATCATAGATGCCTGATGCCCAATAAACTAATTAGCTTTCGGTATTTTCCAACTTAGTCAAAATATAAACAGAAAATCAGAGAGCAATAAATTACGAAGCATTAAGTGCCCAATTCTCTCAAAAATATAAACATGTGCCGTTGTTCAAATTAATAAATATCCCGGATATAATTTAAAAAAACTCGGAACCGAGAAAACACATATTGAAGTTCAAAGTTTTGTGAAACATTATTCTAAGTTAAACGGACTTAATGTTAAAACTTTCCAAACTCAGATCACACCGGTGTGATCGTGGGCCTCAGAGCAGTGAAAGCACTGACACATATATGATTCTGTGGGCCCTGGAAGGATAAATGCTTGATCACATATGTGTGATCAGGATCCTGAGCGGGTTAATATAGATAAGATTTCTTCTCGCTCTCTCTTTTTAAATTTATCTCTTACCACAGTGTTTCTCAAACTGTGGGGCGCGCCCCTGGGGACGCGATAACCTTACGAGGGGGCGCAAGCATATCGAAAATAAAAGGTTTAAAAATATTTAATTTACTGGAATTAATTAAAACAAAATGCTTTCAGACATAATAAAAAATGCACTTTTACTCTGATATATTTTATAGACGCGCGCGCACGACATTAAGTCATCAAAAATAAAAACTTCTTCAATACCTAATTAGCTATCTTTGGTCCTAAAACCAAACAAAAAAATTTTATTTCATTTGCTGTAATCCCATGATGAGAGATTTTTTTATTACGCTTCCTTTTTAATCCTAACATACTACTCATTCAGAGAAAAAACAGATCCCGGACCCAGAATCGAAAAAATTTACGAACATAAAAAATTCATCACTGTCATTATTTTTGAAATACTGCACATTATAGCTGCTGCAATCTGTTTGACCTTCTAAGTTATTGGTACAGTTAGTTATGACCCCTGTCTTATGTGATTGTTTCTTATTTACGGAAGTTGTAAGTAATGCATTTCTCTGTTGCGCTTTTTTCCATGAAAATAGTTTTATGATATTTGGAAAACCACGGAGAGTATACATATATATGTAAGAGTATTCTAAAATGTATAAAGCACAACGAAAAACGTTTTACAAAATTTCTTATTAGTAACATATACATTATCATAATGAATACACTTTTTACCCGGAAGTGGTCACGTGGGACACAGAGATTACGAAATCGTTAATTCTGCCAAAACTGTTTATTTGTTACCAAAGCAAAATTTTAAAGTCCTTGAAAGTAGGTAAGTATATTTTCTCATAATTAAATTATTCACTGGAATTACGATTTTATTGTGTACTATAAAAATAATTATAAAAAAGGGGTTGGGGTGACTCACACACAATAACCCCGCTGGACCACTAGTATCGAGTGCGCGCCTGCTTCAGGGTTAAAACATGTTGAAGTCTTTTCGCTTTAAATATTAAAAATAATACAGTTATTATTCATCGGAATTTTATATTATTGTTCATTATTTAACTTTAAATATAAATGCTAATTTTATGAGGCTTAAAATCATAGTTCGCATTTAAACTAATTATACTTTGAGCAATCATTTAAAAAAAATCCTTTCACATTTTTGTAAACATTTTCGCACATTTGGCTTTACTCTCCTTACAAAATTCAGTGATTATTTCAATAATGTTTTACTTTCTGATAAATGAACTCGTGCAAGCGGGTACTTCGGCCGGTATACTTTTAATGTATCAGTGCTCCATAGTAGTTTATAACTAATTAATTAATACTAAATTAAGAACAAGTTTAATAAGTATAATCGACTTCCATGGGCTTGTCTTGCAAAGTTTTTATAAGGAATGCTTTTGATTAGAAATTAACCCTCTGAGTTCTTTTTCTATATTTAGCAGATATCTATATTTTGTCTTCTAAGCAGTCACCGCATTTTGCAATATGTTCAATTTAAAAATTGGAGAAAGGAAAAATAACACACATAGTAATTATCCTATTATTTTATTTATTTATTTTTTACTTAAAAGTAGTATACAAAATTTAATACTTATGTTACTAATTTGTATGGTTTATAATTAAGATCGCCATTGTAGCTTTAGCATCAAAGTTCATTATTATTGCATTCAGTACATTATTAATGTATAACGGGGGCGCGATAAAAATTGTGATCGAAAAGGTGGGCACTAGTATTGAAAGTTTGAGAAGCACTGTCTTACCAACAATGAATGCAATGTCTCAAAACTCACCATTTGTGATACATTAAGAAGAGTTGGAAACCTCTCTCTCTCTCTCTATACTGACAATGTTAAATTGGCTGTTTTCGATGTACCTTTTCTCAAAATCTGTTTTATGCACATGCTTCAAATTCTCCATACTATTAAAGTACACCTCTCTCATTATACTAAAATGAGCTTTTAGCTAGTTTTGAATTTTTTAATAAATTATAAAATATTTTATCAAACATTGCAAAATTTGACCCATTTTTTACTTAAAAAATTTGTAAAAATTAAATTTTTGAGTTTTTTACAAAAGCTCATATTTGTATATATTAGACATCATTATAAATAATTCATAAAAAATTTACATACCTGTGAACAGTAGTTTCTCAGAAAAGGTACATCACACATTAAAATTTACATTTTGAGATAAATTGATTTTAATGTTTACAGTGAGACTTTTAATTGGCTAGGAAATAAAAAAATAAAAGGCTCAATTTAAAATAAAAGATACATGTTTTGGTTTATATCATTCGTTACCCTTTTGAAGCAAAAACAAAGTGATTTGTTTACAATTTTCGCCATTAAAATGGGCGTGGCCCAAATTCAACGATTATTTAAAAATACGTTTTAAAGGATTCTAAATACCCTAAAACTTAAAGTAAAGTATTTTTAAAAAGGTTAACATCTATACAATATGAAAATGTAAAAATCTCAAATTGTCAAAAAAATAAGATTTTAGCTTTCCAACACCCCCTTAAGTTGTCAAAGGAATTGGCGGAGAACCTAATTCCTTCAAAAAATTACGTTCCGGCGATTTACTCATAGAACCTTCTCTGCTTTATGGACTAAATGTTTTTTTATTGCCCAAAACGTTCTTTCAATGTCCTTTAACATACATAAAATATATACTATGTAATATATATATATATCTATATATATAAAATTCTCGTGTCACAGTTTTCGTTGCCATACTCCTCCGAAACGGCTTGACCGATTTTGATGAAATTTTTTGTGCTTATCCGGTATCTATGAGAATCGGCCAACATCTATTTTTCATCCCCCAAATGTTAAGGGTGGACCACCCCTCAGTTTTCGTTGCCATACTCCTCCGAAACGGCTTGACCGATTTTGATGAAATTTTTTGTGCTTATCCGGTATCTATGAGAATCGGCCAACATCTATTTTTCATCCCCCCAAATGTTAAGGGTGGACCACCCTAATTTTTTTTTTTTTTATTTTTCAGACAAAATTTTTTGTTTTAATTTTTTTATGATACAGCATACAAAAATACCTACAACCCTAAATTTTCACCCCTCTACGATCAACCCTTATTTTTAATAGCCATTTTAGTTATTTAATCATTTTTCCTCTCCGGTCGAAAACTGATCAATCGTCATTTAATTAGTTATCCCCGCCAGATGTCTACAGGTGTCATTTCTGACCCAGTAAACAGCACGGAGTAGGGATGAGAACGAAGCCGGTCTCCTTTCTTCTCACTCCCTACACAGTTGTTGGCCATCATTATTGTTTATGCATCAAGTGTATTAGTAACGTTGACAATTATTATTTTGCTATCTCAGTGTAACGCTCATATTAACTTTTAATCATTCCTATTTTATAAATAATAATTAAATTATCAATTTTGAGTGTATTTTGCTCGATTAGTTAATCAAGTGATTTTTAACCTCAAAAAGTACTCAACACGTGACACGAACTTCCAATAACACCTGTTTTTGTGTTGTAAGTATACTTTTTTTTATTTATATCGAAAATGTTGTTGATCTTATAAAAATGTAAGTTTAATTTGATTTTATTAAAAACATTTAATTGAACAATTAAGATTTTCATAGTTTCCAAAAAATCAATCGTTATGAATCTTTATTATGAAATGTCAATGGAAATATTGGTTGTATGAAAAAATTATAAGAGACAATGTTTTCATAAAATTTAATTTTTTACTTTCGTTTGAAAATTTTTCCATTAAACTTATATGTTTGTTATAATTACATAAATTAAAACTAATCATTTCAAAACTGCTACAAAAATCCTGGCCCTAATTATACTTTTAACATTTTTCATCATTATATAATTTCATTAATTCTATTTATGTATGTTTTGTACAGTGAGCAATGCCAAGAAAACGCAAAGGGGCTGATTTGAGCCGCAGTACAAGTAAAGCTCGAAACTTGCGAAATAGCAGATCCGAAAGAACAGAAGAACAAATCCAGCAACAAAATACTGATGCACGTGTCAGAATGGCGCAATTGCATCAAGAAGAGCCAGAAGATACACGAGCTGAACGCAATGAAGTCAGAAGATTAGAACAACAGCAATCACGCCGTTTCACAGTCAATAGACGAAGAACAAATGACCAACAACGACAACAGGTACATCGAGCATTTATATCTGATTCATTCCTGCGTCTAGCATTCCAGTATGAGCCCGATATTGAATATTATGCTCATTCAAAAGTGGTAATTGGTGGTATGGACAAGGAATGTCCGCATTGTCATGCTCTGAAATTCAAAAAATGAGCCAGCTGGGATGTGTTGCGCGTCAGGAAAAGTGCAACTACCTGAAATTGAAACACCACCTGAACCATTGAACGGCTTACTTATCGGCACGGATCCAGATTCTAACGTGTTCCTGAAGTCAATTCGAAGATTCAATTCATGCTTTCAAATGACATCGTTCGAGCAACAGAAATAATTCGAAATACTAATGCAAATGGTCAAGAATTCAATTCTACATTCAAAATCAGAGGCCAAGTTTATCATAAAATGGGCTCACTGCTGCCAATGCCAAACGAACCACATAAATACTTACAAATCTATTTTATGGGCGGCGAGGATTCCGGAAGCGCACTTGCCAATCGCGTGAATGCACGTTGTGATTATAATAACCTTGATTCACTTTATGCCAGGCGCATCGTCAGCGAGCTAGATGCTCTTTTGAACGAGCACAACGAGTTGTTGAAAATATTCAAATCACATATGCACCAATTACAAAGCGATAATTACGCTATCGTCATTAATCCTGATAAAACACCAGCTGGAGAGCATATTCGTAGATTCAATGCACCCGTTCTTGATGATGTTGCTGGAATCATGGTTGGCGATTGTACAGCTGCACGAGAAATTGTGATTCGTAGAAGAAATAATATTCTTCAGTTCATTGCTGACACACATCGTTCATATGACGCCCTCCAATATCCGCTAATATTCTGGAAGGGACAAGACGGATATTGCATAAACATAAAACAACGAGATCCCGTATCAGGTACTTCTTTCATTATTAATTTGATCATTAATCTTTTAACAAAACAATTAAATTATTGAACGTAATAAATTTAAATAAATTTTTATGAACAAATATTACAGGAGCTGAAACAAACAAGAACGTTAGCTCAAAGGATTATTATGCGTACCGATTAATGATTAGACGTGGCCTGGACAACGTCATTTTACGATGTCGTGAGCTTTGTCAACAATTCATGGTCGACATGTACGCGAAGATTGAGAGCGAACGACTACGATAAAGATATAATCAACAAAGCTGCGCGCGGAAGAGTACATTCATTTGCGAGACGCTATCAACAACAACGCCGACGTCGCCGAAATTGGTAACCATGTCATTTTACCATCATCGTACGTAGGCAGTCCACGTCATATGCAAGAATATATACAGGATGCTCTGACTTTCGTGCGCGAATATGGACGACCATGTTTATTTATCACGTTCACATGTAATCCAAAATGGCCAGAGATCACATCTTTGCTACTGCCTGGCCAAAATTCAATACATCGCCATGACATTACAGCACGTGTGTTCAGACAAAAGTTGAAGTCTTTAATAAGTTTCATTACTAAATCACATGTATTCGGTCCCACACGTTGCTGGATGTATTCGGTTGAGTGGCAAAAGCGAGGATTACCTCATGCACACATTTTGGTTTGGTTCATCGACAAAATCCGTCCTGAAGAAATCGATAGTATCATTTCTGCAGAAATTCCAGATCCATCCACTGACCAACTGCTGTTTGATATTGTTACAACAAACATGATTCATGGTCCATGTGGTACTCTTAATAGTTCATCGCCTTGCATGGCTGATGAAACTGGATACGTAAAATTACCGACCGATTTCTGCACAATCGCTGATTCGCAAGATACTCTCATTGAACAAATATTTCCCGATGTACACACACAGTACATAAATCATGAGTGGCTTGCAGAAAGAGCGATTTTAGCGGCAAAAAATGTAGACGTTGACAATTTTAATCTGAAGATACAAATGTTGTTGCCAGGGAACTTGGTATCATATAAATCTATTGATACAGTTTGCGACGACAGCGAAGCAGTAAATTTTCCCACAGAGTTTTTGAACTCACTGGATTTGCCAGGCATGCCACCGCATAATTTACAATTAAAGGTTGGATCTCCAATTATCTTGCTTCGTAATTTGAACCCGCCCCGGCTGTGCAACGGTACGCGATTAGTCATTCAAAAATTAATGAAAAACGTGATCGAAGCCAGGATTTTAAATGGCAAGTTCAGAGGTGAAAATATACTCATACCACGGATTCCTATTATACCTACAGATGTGCCAATTCAATTCAAACGTATTCAGTTTCCGATTAGATTGGCATTTGCAATGACTATCAACAAATCCCAAGGTCAAACGATGTCTGTTTGTGGATTAGATTTGAGAACACCATGTTTTTCACACGGACAATTATACGTGGCATGCTCTCGAGTGGGTAAACCATCCAGTTTGTTTGTGTTAGCTAAAGATGGACTAACAAAAACATTGTTCACGCTATAGCATTAAGAGATTGATATTGTTTAATATTGTTACTGTCGTAATTGTTTAATTAATGATATATAATTTTAAGGAATAAATTATAATAACTTAAAAATAATGTTTGCCTTTTTGTTGATTTTATATTCCTCCATCGTTCACAGCGCTCCATGCTTATTTCACGCATATACCACATTTTTACATACATACAATATACACATTCTAACATACATACATACTTACAATAAGCTATTTTTTGTCTACACTAGAAATTGCTAGGAAATTATTTATATGGCAAAACAACGTTTGCCGGGTCAGCTAGTATATATATATATATATATTCATACATTATAAGACTTTGATCGAAAATCCTTGGCGATTCCTGATTCGCAAATTGATACAGTGGTTAAGACAATTGAGAAAGGGGGGAAATGCAGAAATAGATCTTTCTAAGACAGGGTTGGAAGAAAAACAGAAATAGGAGTTGCGGGATTTATTTAATAGTTTTAAATGCTTTTCTTCAGATAAACCAGGACTCACGCATATGTTTCATATCTTGAAATTGACTCGGGAGATAAGCCACCAGTTGTTTCTCGGCCGTATCGTTATGATAGGGTTAAACAAGCGATTTTCGATTATCATGTAGAGAAAATGCTGAAAAAGGGAACCATAATTCCGATTCAATCTGCGTACGCGTCACCAGTTGTGCTATGTAGAAAAAATAATGTATTACCGCCAGATAATCCAAAAGTATATAGATTTGCTGTCGACTATCGTAAAATTAGTTCTATTACAAAGTATCTCCGTTATCCCTTACCGTTAATAAATGATTTAATAACGGATGTACCCCTCCCCCCTACGACGATTATAAAGACTCTTGATCTCAATTTAGGGTACTTTCAACTGGCATTAAACCGCAGTGATTTAGTTAAGACCGCGTTCGTTACGAAGAATGGCACCTAAGAATTTCGGCGCATGCCTGTTGGCTTGTCAGGGTCGGTTCCGAATATTCAGAAGACCATAGATCTGATTCTAACTCTTCAAGCGTTTCACACGTATAATCCCGTCAATGTAAAGATGCTTTGATAATGCACCGCACGCATAAATTTGCCTTCAAGTAACATTCTAAAAAGCGGTTGAACCGTACTTTTCTGAAATTATTTCCTTCTTTTAAAGGTTTAACTTCTTGCAAGACAATTAGGGATGTTCAGAAAATTTGTGCGTTATATATGCTTAATCTTAATTACATAGTTAATATATGTTAATAATAGTCATGTAATCGTTTGACGACGCATTCATGTATACTTAAAAAAATTATAATGTAAATTTGTTATATATTATAATAAAAATTGTTGGGAATGTCAAGAATTTTTTGTAATTTTAAATTCAGACATTAAGATACTTATACAGAAAATATAAAACGACCATCTAAAATACATGAAAAAGGCAGTCTGCAATGACATGATCTTGACAAAAAAAAATACAGCATTTTCACTTACTAGGGCAAAGCCGGCTTCGGCAGGGGCGAGCTGGGCAAACAGAGAGAGAGAACTTTTTTTCACAATAGAATTTGTAATGACTGAATAGAGTGAAAGGTGTAGTTATCGATGACAATTTTCCCTTTAACACTAAAGAAACAGAAAGATAAAAAATTAAATGACAGGAAAATAGTTAGAAATGCTTTCCCATTTTGAAGAAAAGTACATTCCCATTAAAATTAAAATTTTTTTTGACTAAGTTTGTGTTTTTCTCTGGCACAAATGCCCATGTAGGAGAAGATATTTTTACATATTACAGGTAGTTAGAAAGGGAAAACCCTATGAAATAAAAGTTAGATTTTTCCGAAAAAATTCATTTAACATAAAATTAACATTTATAAGATTAAAATTTATATAAATTTAAAGTTTTGAAATCCCTCTTTATATTTTTAAATTTAAAACATATTTGAATAAAGGAAGATTGATTTTATATCATAAAACTCAAGGATGTAATGATACTTTTACTTTTTTTTCTCATTACTTTTTTAAAAAAAACATTGAGATGTTGTTGCATTTCCTAATTGGCATATTCGACTATAAATACAGGATGCTTTTTACTGGCTATTTCGTAATACCAAAATAACTTTATTTAAAAGAAAAGGAAATAATTTTTAAAAATGACAGAAACAAATTTTGTTTTGTTTAAAATAAACAAATATTTTTCAACTTTAAACAAGTATTTACTTAAAGAATTTTTTTATTCTTCATTTTCTTGTGATTTTACCGTGACTGGACAAATCGGGAGAGCAACCAAAAAGACCCACTGTTTTCGCCCAAAGCAACGTTACAGCTGTGAAGAGGTGACCTCTCCTGGTTTTAAATCAACAAAAAGGCCGAACTGTGTATGTGTGAGTAATAAAATCGTTCCCTATAGACCTCCAGTGAACTAAAAAGGGGAATGTATGAAACCTGTTGCACTTTCGAAGAAGTTTACAAAAAAACAGTAAACTTTTCGGAATGATTTTTCAGGTTAGATAGAAGCACTTAGAGGGCTAAACCAAGGTCATCTTGAAGAACCAGGCCACGACAGAGTTTTGATGACGTCACGAAAAGAGGCAATGCTTTGCTAGTCGCAGTGGCTGTCAGAAATATAAAGCTTACGACATTTATTTCTTTTCAGGTCAAAAACTATTATTTCCTCATTTGCATTGGGTTTTTTTTATAATTCTCATTTAGAATGCATACCCCGTAATGTGCATTAAAATTTTATTCTCTTCTTTTGAGATATACTCTAATTTATTTGAATTGTTTAATACTTTGTTGAGAGAAATCTTTAATATCTACTTTAACATTAAATACCTCTTCTGAATAATTTGAAATTAAATTTTTCAGTGAAATAGTACCATATTTATATCCAAGTTTAAAGATAAGATCCAAGTTTAACGCGCAATTATTTTTCAGCTTCTGTATACAAATTTAAACATACTTTTCTAAATATTGAATAGCCATAACATGATGAAGAGAATTAATAAAGCAGATTTCTTCAAAAACATTAATCATACACTGCTGGACAATTGCTAAGGACGGATCACAAATTGCTATGTAGCATAACATTAAGCGAGACATGAGGCCTAGTAGGATAAAATATAGTTGCCACACTTTTCAGACATTAGAATAAAGAATATTTATTGTTCTGGAAAGTACAAAAGCTGTGAAACATCTGAAAGAAAAAAAAATGTTCATTTGATCTGCGTACGGAGAAATGGAACAATGCATCTAAAAGTCAGCAGGCACCTTAAAGTAAGGTATCAGTACGGGATATGTCCACCGTGGATTGTGATGCAACATTCCACACGTCGTACCATACTTTGCACAACATTATCCAGCAGCTGTTGAGACATTTTATCCCATTCCTCTGTGAGTGCACGGATGAGGGTGTTCTTGTTTGTCGGAGGATATTTTCGACCAGCAATTTGCCTCCCCAAAGCATCCCACACATTTTCAATGGGGTTTAGATCTGGAGAACGCGCTGGTCATACGAGACGTTGAATACCCTCACTGTCTAGACAATCCTGAACAGCGTGTGTTCGATGACATGTTGCGTTGTCGTCCATAAAAAAAATTATCACCGACAGCACCACGGAAAAGACGAACATGAGGAAGTAGAACTTCATCAATGTATCGTTGACCCGTCATAGTCCCATTCGCAACCACATGTAGGCGCGTGGGGCCATTGATCATGATGCCGGCCCACACCGTGATACTGCATGTCGGATATCGGTCCTTTTCCTGGATATTTTCTGGATGATAAGCAGTACCACTCTCGCGCCAGATCAGTTGGCATCTACAATCCAATGACAGACTGAACCTACTCTCGTCTGAGAATAGTACGCATGCCCAGTCCTGTTCAGTCAATTGTGATGCTCACGACACCATTTCAAACGCGTAGTACGGTGTTGTCTGGTCAATGGGACACACACAACAGGTCTGCGTGCGTATAGTCCTCCTCCCCTCAAACGTCTGGCAACAGTTTTTCGGGAGATCTTCTTTCCTGAGGCAGCAAGAAACTGATTTGCCACCTGCTGAGCTGTGGTTCGCCTGTTCCTTTTTTGCTGATAGGACGATACATCTGTCTTCTGCAGGCATCGTACTTCTAACACGACCTCCCCGTGGAGTCTACTACACATTCCAGTAGTTTTAAATGACTTCCACAGCCGTGAAACAACGCTGTGAGCGATGTCGAACTCCCTGGCAACATCTGTTACTTTTCGCCCTTCTTCGATCTTTCCAATAATTCGGGCACGCATAAAATCATCTATGTGATGTCGGGAAGACATGCCAAAAATTTTAAGTTCGTCTAATAAATCTTTTCTGTAAAACTTGACTTGAAACAACAACTGTCCTCACGCGTCAAAAACTTTAAAGCTCTTATGAACTCTATCACGTGATGAACCGACGTGGAAAAAAAATTTGCATACTCATACTTCTTCTTACTAATATCCCGCACTTATTCTAATTTTCCACATTTTGCTTCCTTTCATTTTGTGGTTGCTATGGATGATAGTGTTATCCGTCCTTAGCAATTGTCCAGCAGTGTATTAAGAATATTTAGTAATTCTCTGAAATATGTTAATCAAAATGTTATCTCATTCAAATAGGATGGACAGCCGGGAAAATGTAAGGATATGTATTTTATTTGATGAACAGTTGGGTATATGACAATAACGAGGCATTACTATAAAATGTGTGGAGTTTTAGGTTATGTTATTAATACTACTTTTAAAATTTTTAAGATAAAGATTTGATCAATTAAAAAATATATAAATTTAAACATCAATTTCTCATAAAGAATAACATATCTTAATTTATAAATAACTATTTATGTTGGCAAAAATGTATCAGTTTATTATATTCAGTTATCTTTAAAACTAAAAATAAATTCATTAATGAGACTCTCAAGAATAAAGTTATGCAATAATATAAATATTCTACCTTTTTTTTAATGCAATGGTAGCGCTGATTTTATGTTCACTACATTTCTCATCTATAAAACACGTGGTAAAGTAAAAGCACTATATCAAATGCTTTAAGGGAACCGGGACGTTCTCGATGACACAAAATGAGCAAAATTTGGCTTTTCGAAAGAACATTATTTTCAAAAACAGAAAGACTCCATAAATAAAAAATTGTGTCATACAATCTATGTACTTTTCTTAATATACTACAACATAAAATTATTAAATATATAAAATATTTTAAGAAATATAAGGATTCGAAAAAGTACACACCAAAAGAAGTTTTCGGATACATGGTGCTCTTTAGGTACATGTATCTTTCCTTTTATGACATATAACACCACAAAACATGCTGTTTTAGTTATAAAATTGTACGTTTATATAAATGTAATAGTTCTTTTCATATTTCCTTGATTAGAAATTTTTTTAAAAAATTTTGAATTTTGACTTTTTGAAATTTTGATAAAAATGGCAATTTTTTCAGAAATTGAACAATAAAAGTAAAAAAAATACTAACTTTTCAGAAATAAATTTAGTAGCATTAAATACATTATTATTACACAAAAGCTCATACCAAGTTTCATTAAAATATAACAAATAGATTTTTCTATACATGTACCTAAAAACTGAAAAAAACCATTTTGAGAAAATTGAAAAAAACTAAATAAAATGATACACTTACCTAAAATTTAAAGGCTAACAATTTTCAGCACTGTACTCATCTTGCATTGACTATTCTAAAGCATCCTGTTTCCTTTTAATTTGCCTTTTTGTTGTCCTGGCTTCTTTGGAAGCTTTTTGAACAGCCATCTCAGCTTCACAAATTCTGACGTAGTCAATTTTACGAAGGCCTTCACAAGTGTTGACACCTGGATTGATTTTTAATGCTTTTAATACTTCAGTTCTTGCATATGCACCTTCATTGAAGCATATAACTGCGTCCATAACACCCATTTGCAAAGTTCTTTTGCTTACAAATGTTTTTTTTTCGGCACACGATTCCATACACAGTTATTAAAGCTTTCGTTGGGGTTCTGAGTTCGGCCATGCAAACATTTTAATAACAGTTCTTTTGCAGTTAAATCTCTAAAACATTTTTTAATTTTAAAAAGAACTGCATCTAGGAGGGGATGTTTGTGGGTGTATTTTTCACCTGATACAATGCTTTTATTGTACCCGCACCAACTTTCTTCTCCCATAGGGCACAAAGCATGTTGTGGAATTTCATCTGTCGACAGTTTATGGAAATATATTGCCCAGATGGATTTGGACATATCTGCGACTGATTTTCCAACATTTCTTCTTATGGCTAGGCCATAATATTTTTGCAGCAGAAGAATTTCTGCATCTGTCAGCCTTCCTCGTCCAGATATCGGTTTGTTGTCTGACAGCTTGGTGGATTTTAAATTGTTCTTTAGGGCTCTCAGTCTTGCTCCCATCCTCTTTTGGACGTGGCCGATGCATTCTAGTTTTTCAACAGGAAATTCATCACCGTATATGTTTGATTCTTGAACCCTTAGGAACCCCTTCAAATCTCCATCTCCAAGGTAGTGAACATACCGAACATTGTAATTTGGTAAGGAGCGACTGAAAATCCGCAATGCTCCTTCACTCTCCATTCCCGCACTAAATCCATGATAGTTTACCTGGCAATTATCACAGGTTTTGTTCGTACTTGATTGAAGACGAAACTTTCAATGATAGTGACATTAGCATTAATTTGATAGATTATGAAGATGGACATGAAGAACCGGATTCTTTGAGAACGGATACAGTATGTGCTAGGATTCAGCTTTATAACAAATTGGAAAAGCCTTTTTTAAAAATAGATACCAATTCCGGAAAGAGTTTGAAATTCCTAAATGAGTTTCGATCATGCATATCTGTTTATTGTGACGTTCACAAGCAACCGACCATCGTCACAAAAACTCATCTCTTATTTTTTGGAGCCAAAACAAAAATCCATTGAAATGGTATTCTAAAGTAACGAAAGCAATTTCGAACGAATTCATCACATGAAGACGCGCGCTTTGGATTACGATGATTAGCAGTGAATTATGTACGCGCATTTTGAAAATGTCTCTATGTATACGGTGAGAAACGAGCTGTCACGTTTATCGGTGTTTAGGGGTTAGAAGAAAGATCAGCCATAGTCAATATAATTCTAATTTACTGTTCTTTCACTTAATTTAACAATTCAGGGTAGGAAATGCACACTTCTAAGTATAGGAGCAATTACAAGGCAGAAGGGATACTTAATTTTAATTATAATTCAATTAACTTACTCTTGGAACGCTTTCACTATCTACGGTATAAATTACCATAATTCCGTTATCAGTTGTTCGACCCCTGGTCGTTATTATTCAGTTCTAACTTTATTAATGAGATTGTCAATTAACAATATTGGATTAATCAGCAATTAATCGTCGAGTAACTCTTGAGCTACTTTCCACTAACCACTAACTTTTCATACCTAAAAGTTAATGCTAAAATACAACTTACAATTTACATAAACCGTGTCTTCTTCTTAGGGAGAAAGTTTTCAATAGAACCACATTTAAAAGAAAGCAATTTACCCCAAGAGGATTAGTGAAAGCTCGTGGATACAACCTTTGCAATAAAATGAGAAATTAAATGTTTTGAAAATATTTCTGTGTGGAATTTAACTATTTATTTTGTTTGGAAGTACTTTCTTATAACTTTCTTTAATAATTGACATATTTTTTAATTGCGATTTTTTTAGGCGGTCCCTTTCTACAGTATAAAAAAAGTTTTTTTTGTAGTAATTCGACAAAATTGCTTGTTTTATGTAAGTAGCCTATTTATGAAATTTTCGAATATTTTTATGCGCGGTTCGCGTATCTACCTCACAAATCCCGGTTTACCTGTACTTCAGAAGGGCTCTCAACTATACCTAAAAAGAAATCTTCAAAGATTTCACATCCAGTGAAGAAATTAAAAGGCAACTTTGTAATAAATCACTCTTTGAATTTTGGCAGAATTTTTTTCTGCACTGAAAACAAAAGCATTTCGTATACTATTACCATTTACAACATCCTACCTTTTTGATTCCTGATTTTCTGCGGTAACTACTTTGAAGACAAATTATAGGTCTCAGATTATAGAGTGTCAATTTCTAATATTTAGCTTTTCTTTGAAAAACATTTCTCTGCAAATAAGCCCATAGTAGTCACTAATAATTATCAAACTTGTTTTTATACTGGCTGAGAGAAGTACCCACTCTTCACTCGAGTTTATTTTTTAAAAAATAGTACATTATTCTTGATCTAATAGCTTAAATTTAAGGAGAGTAATACCAAGTCATGACATTGTGTAAAAAATTGTAAAATGGTTTTTTTTTAATGAATGCTCGTATAATAAATAGTTTTAATCGAACTGTAATTTTAAGCCTCACAGAGAGAATTAATGTTAAATAATGAAAAAAAAATGTAAATTCCAATAAAGAGTAATTGTGTTATTTTTAATATTAAAAGCGATAAAACAATGATTTAGCCGGGATCAGGTGTGCACTCGATACTAATGTTAATGGTCACCGGAGTGATTGAGTCACCTAAACCTTTTTTTTTATATAATTATTTTTAATATACACGATAAAAATCACAAATTAAGTGAATAATTAAACTAAGAGAAAATATACTTACCTATTTCAAGGACTTTTCAATTTTTCTGTGATAATATGTGAAAAATCCAATAAAGGTGAACTAAATTGCTCCAAAAGTAAAATATCTTAATAAAGGACACACACCACATACACTTTTCGCTAATATTACAGGAATGTTATTTGCAAGCAAAACTGTCATATTTCATGTTATTGTAGTTTTGGTGACCTTTGATGATCGACAAATATGCTGTTGAACTTGTTGTTGCTTGTGTTTTTTGAAAAGGTGAAGTGTATCGCGGTAAACGGTTGGCTTCATATTTCTCTTGATGGAGCTCTTTAAACACATATTGAAAATTTTCATTTCGTTTCATGTTTACTGCTTTTCTCAAATTTACTTTCGCTATCATGATTAATATGCATTATTTCAGCAAGTTTTTCTCTTGCTTTATATCAATTTCAACTTCGCTCAACAGGGATCAAAGGTGCACATTTCCTTTTTTATATTCTGCTAATTTACATTTATAAACCATAATAAGTCGTACAACTCAGCAATCAAAATCACAAATTTGTCCATAGGGGAAAGTGCAGCATGTTCATAGAAAATATTTTTGAACAAAAGTGGTCGCGCCGGGAACTCGCTCAAAACAAGTACCTTAAGATTGAAAAAATATTTGTCACTTCCAAAAAAGAAGGTGAGGTGTGATAAATTCATTTTAGCTCTCATTAAGACTGTTATATTACAGGATACTCTACCAAGGTCGTTGGTAACAAATAAAAAGTTTTCCCAGAATAACGATTTCGTGAGCCTGGGGTGACTGAACATCGTGAAACCGCTACCATGTTAAAAGTGAATTCAGTATAAAAATATGGATATTTGTTCTAAAAAATAATTGTGCAAAATGTTTTTCATTCTGCAGTATATGTTTCAGAATACTAATAAAAATAAATCTTGACCAAATAATCCTTCAAAGTGCTCGATATTCTTACCCATATATCATAATACTCTTTCTCAAGCGTAACAGAAATTTATCATATATTTATTTATATTTTACCGTATAACCATACCAGTAAGTTCGAAGATCAGCAAAAGTCGTATTTTAGGTTAAAAGAAACTTAATAAAAATCTCTTATCATGGAATTACAGCAAAGCAAACAAATTTTTAATTTTTTGGGTATAGGATCAAAAATAACTAATGAGCTTTTGAAGTAGAATCATTTACTTTTTGATGACGCAGTATTGCCAGCTGATATATATAAACTATATCAGCATAAATCTGTATTTTTTGTTATGTCAGAAAGTATTTTGTTTTACTTCATTCCAGAAAATTAGTGTTTTAACCTTTTTCTTCGATATGCTTGCGCCCCCCGGGGGAGCATGCCCCACAGTTTGAGAAACGCTGATATAAAATATAATCCAGTTTGTGATGATGACAAAAATCATTCACAAGTACAAATGATCTCTGGGCTAGTATACATTATTGCGTGTACAAAGAAGATCTTCTTGCTACTAAATTATATACATTTGTATGATTATACATACATACAGAAAAATATACTGCAAGAAATTCGAGCAAACTGGCTTTCACAATGATCTCAAATAGCCTACTGAGTCACTCTCCTGTGACTTCCGTTCCTTCTCTAGAGGGAAACTATGCAAGCAGATGCTTTTAAGTAGTTGTGTCATTAAAAAATTCTAATGTATTACCACTGATTTCAAGATTAGTTTTATTTGAAAGTGTCTTTCTTAAAATTCCTATTTAATGCTCCTTTCAATGTATTTATATTACGAGAGAGATTAGAAGCTGGAGATATTCTTGAAAAATAATACATAGATTATCTTTTTTGATATACTTTAATATAAAATTAGTCAAACCCAAATTTATTAAACGACGTGTTTGTGCATTATAATGAATGATTTCTGAATTATATGATAGTTTACAAAAACTTAACAGAAACAAGATTTTGTAAAATTCTTGTATTTTTGCTATTTCAAAGAAGATGAGAAATACATTTATTTAGTTGTCTCAATGCAATACATTTTTCTTAGGATAACAATAATCTTTTAGGAATTTAAAATTAAATTCGCTATATATATACTGTACATTCTTCCAGATGATTTATTGATAATATTTGATAGTGTATTAATTGGAATTCTATTTAAAATTCTACATCTAAATATATTGGTGAATAGAATAATAATAGAAAAATTTACTTCTGTCTCTTTTGTACTGTATTTAATTTCTAAACTTTATCACTGTATTTGCTTCTACTTAATACTTCAAACTTTACTCTCATTTATAGTTCTCCTAAATAAGTTTTGAATCTGATCAATCTCCCTGATTTGATTTGTTTTCATGTATCAAAGCTTCTTTAAATATGTTTAAGTACCAAGTCTAGATAACATTTAAACCTTAATTGAATCGTTTTGAATTGTAAGAGTTCGTCAGTTTTGAAAAGGAAAGGGGGGAGGAAACTTAAATTTTATTTGTGGTATCACTTTATAATAATCAATACTGTTTTGAAAATAATCATCGATATCCTTTTAACAAAAAATATAATATATATATATATATATATATATATATATATATATATATATATATATATATAGCACTTTATATAAATGAATTAATAAAGTATATTCCGTATAATAATAAGAATGCTTACATATAAATATATCAAGTAGCTCAGTATTACGTAATTCTAACACTTCTAACGACAATTAAATTTGATTCAAATAAAAGTCTTGAACCTCAATGTGTGAAATTCATTCTTAGAATCTCAACCCATGTTGAATATTTATGGTATGTAATTTTCTTTGTTATTACTTGAACGAAAGGATTGGCGACTCGATTCAATTGAAATATTTCTAAGTATTTATATTGTTATCTTTACAAGAATAGAGATTAATAAGTTTCATGTTATGCACTGGTATTCAAAAATAGGAAAATTTGCATAGTTTGTCAAATTCCATGAAAAGATTTCAATACGTTGTAACAATACAGCTTGAAATGAAATATTCATATCTTGGGTGTGGAATACATAAGTGTATACACGTGTGTAGCTCAGTGCTTCTTAAACTTTCAATATTCGCGACCCATTATTCAGTCATAAGTTTCATTGCGCCCCCCCTCGCTCAATACAACAACAATGCATTGAATTCAGTAATACTATACTTTGACACTAAAGCTACAATAGGACTTTAGCCTCTGAAGTACCACCGGCGTATATAAACGTCACACTCAGCAAAAGTATTAATTTTCTGGGCGTTTATATACGTCTTTCCGAAAGTACTATCTTTTCTCTGAGTTCTACTGTCCATAAAATTATTCCGAATGCTTTGGAATGTAGTAAAAGGACTTTGACAGTGGCTCCGAAGGATTGATTTATTTATCCATTTCCTCGCCCCCCTCCCCGAAGAAAAACATTACGGATCAGTATCTACGTGGAAAATGGAATCATTGGTGAGCAATTGCATAACTTTTATTCGGCACTTAAGTGATTAATTATAAACATTTCAAATGATCATGATAAGTTTTATTACAAACTCATAGGGGGCTCACTAGTATTTATCAAACTTGTTCTTAACTTAGTATTGTTAAAAAAATTATGAAATACTTTGCATAGACTGATACATTTATAAGTGTATTGTATCAGTGTAAATGCGTATTTTATTTTTATTATGTCAGAATGCATTTTGTTTTTTTATTTGCAGTAAATTAATAATTTTTAAAAATAATATTTTGTTTTCGACTTTGTAATATGCTCATGCCCCCTCGTACAGTTATAACGCCCCCTAGGGGGCACGCTCGAAAGTTTGAGAAACGCTGGTGTAGATAGTCAAATAACAAAATTTATAATAGCGTGCGCCAATATCAGCAATTCCACTCGCCTGCCTACCTCACCGTATTTTTTTGGGATTTTTTGCAGCAATCAGTAAAATTAAAAATCAAACAATATAAATAAGTACCACCAATATTTAGATGATGAATGAGATGGCTAGTTGGGGGTAAGTTAGAATCACGCCAGTCTCCAGATTTGTAGAGAATTCACTTCAACAACCAGCGTCTTGTTCAACGTATGGAAACAGTTTCAGAATACAGTATACGTCAAAAGAAAGCCTGGGAAAATTTGTCCAAGAGTTAAGACGTCCAGAGTAGATCCTATTAGATTGAGGCATAATGGATGTACTACACCTTCGCAGCTTTCTTATACGTAGTATGTGGCCACAGGAAGAGAATTTCAAGGTGTCGGTTTCCAGAAGACTTTTTAAGAGAAGGTTGTGTAAAAGATATATACAGATGCAAGGTGTAGATAACTTGAAAAAATGATTAAATTATTTAATAACTAAATAGTATTAAAAATAGCAATACATGATGCTGCAGTACAATACTCTTACTTCGGCAGAAAGTTTCTAGAACTAGTCTTGATAGATTACATTTTATAAAACTCATATAAAGCTTCTGCCCCACTAATACAAACCACTATACATGGGGGACTTTACATTCGGCCCCACTCATTGAGAAAGTTTTAGAAAAGGCTCAAAAATTTCGAAATCGAAGCGTAATATAAGAATTAAAGTTTAAAGAAACGTATTGTTCAAATATTTAATGAAGACGACGATTGCGACGCAAACAATGTTATCTTAATAAGGGTTCAGTGCTCACAAAAACTTCTCGAAGGTCTTCAGCTGGAACCTTATCCAAAGCTGTGATTCGTTTCCTTCGTCCTAACAGTTAATTTATATTATAGCTGCATCTCGTTTAATGTATGGGAAAACTTTAAATGAGAGTAAAATTCAAGAAATTCAATCTCAAAATTGAGAGTAAGCTATGAGAGTCGTTAAAGTATGTTATGCGTTATCACGCATGTGTAATATAACTATTGGGTGGTATTGTATCAACCTTATATACATATCAATCTCTATTCAAATCTGTCCAGCACTTCTGGACATAATCGACCACATCTCCAGAAAATTCTCTCTATTTTGAACGCCAGTATTTTTGTGTTTATCAAAAATAAAAATTATATTTGATTATTCCGAAAAAAATAAGAGATTACACCGTAATAATATAGAACATAGAACATTCAGCCATAGAACCATATTACATCTTCGGTCCTCTTACATGAAAAAAAAACTCGTTTTATTTAAAAATGCGACCGTTAAAAAGCACATTTACAGTAGTGTAGAATTTATCATTTTGAACAGTATGTTTTAAGAATTTTTGTGTAAATGCAAGTTTTAAGCTTTGAAAAACAGTAAATACAAATTATAAAAAAAAAATTAATTTGCCAAATAGAAAAATTTCTAGTTTATTACTTTTTTTTCTTAAATACAACCATTATTTTTCTGTGTAAACAGCTCATGCGGAAATTTGAATGCGAAATATGCTTAAATTCCATAAAAAGAGTGACATTCCTAATTTAAAATAACATATTAAATCAACTTGAAAAATAATAAATATGGTGCAATAACATTTTTTTATTTTAAAAAAACTATAATTTTTATAAAAAGTTCGAAACAAATCACATTTACATATAAAGATCTAATTCTGCATATCAATAAGTAACTTATTTAAGTATACGAAAAAACAAATAATGAAATACGAAATGCTCTTAGCCCTAAATAAATTTATTTTATATTGTTTTTAATTAAAAATTTTCCTTTAACTGTTTCTAAAAGGAGAAATAGCTGATAACATTTTGCTATAAGGAAATATTTTACAGAAGTGTAATTTTTAATTATCAAAACATCTATTTTGTTGGAAACAGTTGAAACATACGGTATAATATTATGAATTTTAAATTTGTAATATTTCATTAAAATATATTTAGCTAAGCACACACGTGTATTCTATTGTGAAAATTATTTGATTCTAGAAATGTCAAAATGCATCGTTATTTAAATTCATTAAATAACGAATATCATTCATCATCTCTATTCTAGTTCATTATATATTAAATATTTACAGGAATACTCGTGTTTAAAATACTAATGGGATATTGCTTGGTTATTTTTTTAATACTTGAGCAATAAATCAGCTGTTTTGGGGCTTAGGGCGTAAGGGTATATTTTATTTTTCCTTCCTATAAATGATTATTTTCATATTAATTTGTTATGAATCGATTTCGACGAACATCAATTACAATTTCTTACTACTGCAGTAACTCATTGTGATTGATTGAAATAAATGTACTGGTTTAAATCATTTTCACTTTAATTTTCTACAACATTCATAGCAAAGCAATATGTGTATATCTTTACTTTATTATTATTATTATTATTATTTTGAGAAAAATAATTTATTAACAAAATAAAAACTTTGTATTTTGAGTAATTTCACTCAAAAGAGTTCAATAGCTTAAAGAACAGGATCATTATTTATTTAAACATTTAGAAGTATCTTAAAAAACATAAATATTAGTTCTTAGGTAAAAACTGACACATAATATAACTATTTTTTTCCCTTTTAATAATTATATTTTAGAGCTTGTATGATAAAAGCATATTAACAACTTTGGAATATATTTCAACTTTTTTTGAGATTTTAAGTACACTTCTTGTGTGACGACAATTATCACATAAGGCTTACAAACGTAAAAATATTACCCCTTAAAAAATGACTATTTGCAACTAACAGTTATGTACATGACACATATTGAAGAGGTTTTTTTTGCAAGACAATTGATTGGTTTCTATTTATACATAAAATGGTAATATTGTATAAATTTTAATTAGTAAACGTAGTATCAGAAATGTAATTTCAATTTGTAAGAAGCCTAAGTAAGCTTTTGTAGCATTAGTGTTTACTGTAATCTGGGCTCTCCAATTCTCAAGACATTGAGCAGTTACTTCCAGTTCTATCAAGTATTTTTTTCAAAATTTTAGTTAATTAAATTTCTATGTCGATTTATTAACATAAGATTTTAGTTTTCTTTTAGCTATTTACAGCTTTAGTATATTTATTTGTAGCTTTGTCTAGATCCAACGAAGTATACTGAAATTTCTCAGAGCGTGTTTTCACACTTTCTATTTCCTATATAAGATGTTATTTTTCATTTTGATAATGGTTTAAGTATACATTTCCAGGGATATGACTTCATGTTTGCAGCATGTATTTAGGTAGAATGTTTTATTTAAAAAATTTGAAAACAAAAATAAATAAACAATTTAGTTTTATGATTTTGATAGGAGGTGAAAACACAATATCCTGGATATACTTATTTTCAATTAAAAACAACAAAATGATCTCTGATAGATTAGTTAAAAACTTGAAAAACCGAATTAGCTTAGAAAAAATTAAAATTTATCAGGAGACATGTCATTATTTTCGAATGAACACTTGATAATTAACCATTTTGAATACATTTTTGCAAAAAAGTACATGAATTAGGAAAATAAAAAATAATTTTTTGCCTGAATTCTTCAGACGTTATACATTCTACGTTTTTTTTTCTTAAGAAATGCTTTCTGAGTTTATTGTTTTAAATGAATTACTCATCCAGGTATTAGGAAAAAAGAGTTTTATTATGAAAAAGGTTTTAAATATTTGTGGAATGTTTCAGTCTTGAAACTCCTTCGTCAGAAATTTAATACTGTTGCGAAAAAGATACTCTTAATAATTATTTGAGACGTTCTTTGCACCTTAATTAAACCTAAATACTTCTTAACGATTAAAGTCATATTAATGGTTTAAGTAAATGATTTAACTCCAATAACAAAATTCTACTTCTTAGGAAACTTAAAAAAATGATATAAATAGCTTATATATATCCGAATTTTATTTTAATTCAATTACTTATGCCACGTATATTTGATGGAGATATTGATCAGAATCTAATAGCCACGACTACAAGTAAATTAGCCCGAAAGGATTTACCATTTCGTAAAACAACATATGTAAATCTATAATTAAACGTTATGTAAACACATATATTACATGTTACATTCCCAGCTTTCCGATAATAATTTTAGCCATAAATATTTATGAAAGTATTGAAACTACTAAATTAACTTCTACTAAACTAAATTAATACGTCATATTTTAAAAAATAGAATTACTTTTTCCGTTCTTTTACAAATGTAGAATTTCAAATAAATACTTTTTTATAACTATGTCTTCAAACATTTTTAAAAACAAATTATATCGTCAAAAGTTTGAAATATTTAATTAATATTTAAGAATCAGTTTTAAATGTATAGTTACTCAAAAAAAATTCTAAAACAGTTTAGAAAATATTAAAAAAAGGCAAATTTTGTGATATATCTAGCAAGATATAAGAAAAAAGCAGTGAGAACTATTGATAGAAAATAAATTTGAATATAAATTTAATAGTTCTCAGATTTTTTTTAACCACTATCCCCATAGTTGAATTTTTCTTTACGCTTTTCTAGCCGTTATGTCAAACTACGATGACAAATGCAAAAAATTAATTAGAATGATTAATTTATTTATTTTTTGAAATGTCCGTATTCAGAACAATAATATTTTGTAGTTTACGCAATACTTAAGAACTTATACACACCACTGTTAACTACCTTCTCTCTTATAACTTTATTAATTAGATTATTGATTATAATTTATATATTCATTAACCAGAGTGCATGCGTAAAACTAAAAAACAGTACGATTAAAGCGTTATTTGTTAAATGGACTGCATTAATTTGGAAATAATTTATTCTTTACAAGTAAAAAGTAACAAAGAGAAAAAATATTTAGAACTGTTTTCTAGAAGTTTACATAATAGATTATTAATAATTACCTATCCGCGTAAGAGAAGACTTATAAATATGAAAAATATCACGATGAATCAATTTTGTTCCTGGGAAAGTTACATTAGTTAAAAATCTACTTACTCAATTTAAACAAGAAACAAAAGCTGTTGATCAAAATTAATTTGGAGAGTCTTGGAGTATTACAACAAAAAATATTTAATTATGTAAAGAAAAATTACGAACATTAAAGAAAATAACGTGGAAAAATAAAGTTATTCAAAAATAGAATGTAAAAATGCGCTATATCATTTTGAAACAAAAAAAAGTTGGTTTAATGCGGTAAATTAAAAATTAATTATAAAACATTTTTAAATGAAAAATGAACACAATATTATAAGCCAGTTCTTTAGAGAATTAAGTTACCTGGTGTAGCATGTTAGATGAATTATTTTTAGATTTTGTTGCTTTCAAATAAGAGCTTTAAAAATTTCAAATAATTTTATTCTAGAGTAAATAATTTTACGTTTACCTTTTGCATTTATATTTTCATTTATTTATTTATTATTCTAATTGTCACCTACGTTAACTTAGGAATTTGTTTTTGCATTTTTTATTTATTGAAAAATGAAGCAAAAAAATTAAGATTGTTCCTAAGTTTATTATCAATCATGATTCTTTTTTTTCTAGTCCAAAATCATTTTAATTTATTTGAAAAAATGTAACTTTAAATCACTAGAATAAAGTTTAGTTTACTAAAAATGTAGCTGACAGGATAAAAAAATTCTAAAAAATATTACATCATATCCTTCCACAAAAGTATCTCAACGTCAAACTTAAGCTAAGTTAAACGTGCTAAAAATTTTAGTAAAATAAACCTTTGAAACATTATGGGCAATAAGAATTGAATAAAGACGAAGTTATATTTTTATGAATTTTTGTACTTTCTCAACGTAGGAAATAATAAAAAAATCATACTTTAAATAATTTTCTACGAACACAATAGGATCAAACTAAAATATTCTGTGGGATTCCTTTTAAGCTGTGAACAGTAACATTGATCATTCGTAGTTGTTGTAATCAGCATTAAAAAAATAATTAATTATACGATTTTTTTCTAAATTTCAAGCGTCAATAAAAATCATTTGGTTTTTTTAAAAAAAATCGTCTTTTTTCTACCTAAATAAAGGGTTTTCGCCCAAATTCCATAGAAACTATGCATAATTACCTTTATTCTTTAATTTTTTGTAAAATGTATTTGTCGCTTCCTATTTTACACATTCAATCTAATATTAAAAAGAGAGTGGGCATTTTATAAGCAATGTAGTATGGAACTTTCTAGTTGATTTTCTCTCATACTTCTAAGATCTCAGTGCCAATTTAGAAACCGAAATTGAACATTTCATTTCATATGTAATTAATAAAATAAGATGAGTGATTTCCTTGAAGCAATATAATGGCAAACTCACATACAAAATCATGAGGACAAAATAACTCATATACCAACTCATTTTTATTCCTCATTAACTATTTAACGTAAGTGTGCTCTCAAAATTATAAAACGTTCTGCAACTAAAAAAAGTATTTATTTACCTACATTTATTCCACCTGATTACTGATGTGCTTGTCTCTCTGCTCAATGTTTTCTTTTATATGGTACATTCTTACATCTGTTGACATAATTAATTACTTGTTTTTATTCAAAATTCAGTTAATTAGAAAAATTCACATTCATTTTGGTTACAAATATCTTAATTTAAACATATACATACTTTATTAATTTTCTGATCAATACATTATCTGAAATAGCTTTTTTTCTTAAAATATAGAAAAAAAAGAAACACTATAAAGAGTTATTGATCTTTTGTAAAGATTACGTATCTACATTCAATCTGGTAAATTACATTTTATTTGTATTTTCATCATCGCATTAATCATGCAATGCAATGTAGCGTGAGGAAGAAAATCCCAAACCATAAAATCTTAATAGCGAAATCATACTAAGCCCTTGCAAATTGCTTAGAATATGCAATTCATTCAGATATTACCAATTTGATTTTGGACTGGCGTACGACAGATACATTTCACTTTATTTAATAACCAATTTAATAAAATGGAGTTTTCTCGTATTTCGTTACTTATATGTAAAGTGGTGTAACAAATAAATGCATTGGAATATGAATAAAGGAATATAAAATACTGTGTGCGCGTGTATGTAATGAATGGTAGATCTATCATATTCATATTTACTAACAAATATTAGTTCTGGATTCAGTATCATCATTTTTTTTTTTACTTTAAATCTTTCAGTCATATTTTCCACGTTGCATTGCAATAATTTAAATAACATTAATGCTTTGTACTAGGAGATCAAAGTATCGGTTTTAGGAGCCAGGTGGCTTAGCATTTGTTTCATTGATGAATAGTGAGTAAAATGCACCCCCAATAAAGTAAGGTATTTCCAGGCATTACTATAGGCTGCTTTGTGCCAATTAATAATAGAATAGTTAGATATTGTGCGTTGCACGTTACTTACTTAAAACTATTGTAATAAATCATGTTACAACATATGGTTATTTATATTCAATACTTTCTATGCTTTGTGATATGTTTTAATATTTCTTAATGTTAAATATCTTCAGTTGTATTTTTTACTCATGTACGTACGTATTGCATTTTGGCGGGTTTTTTTATAGATTTTTTAAAGTCCATTTTCATTCATTCTTACATTTGTAGTAATTACAATTTGTATTTTATTATACTATATATATATATATATATATATATATATATATATATATACAGGTCTTTCGCAATTTATCGAAACCCTTTCGTAATTCATTTTCTCGTTTGCATTTTGAGTTAAAACATTGACAACTTCAGAATAATCATCTGCAAAGGTTTTCTTTTGATTAGAATACAAAAATAAAAAGGTTTATTTTAAAAATGGCTACTAAAAAGATATATGCCTCAAATGTTACGTAATTAAGGTTTTCAAGGAGATGTATTTGTATCAACAAATTGAAACGTGGTGTAAAAATCTCTCAGTTATTGCATTTCAATCAAATGTATTTATAATATATTCAATTTGAAAAAAAGAAAAATGTTCTAGCCGAAATTACAAATAAAAATATGCCCACGAAACTTCATTCTAAGACTTTTCAAATGCAGGTAACTATGAGAAAATGAAATCTCAGATCCTAAAAGGAGAATCTACCTACTCAACGATCCATTGCATCGAAATGTGTAATGTGTTCCGAATCTACAATTAAAATCATTCATAAGGATTTAAAGTTAAAACATATGTTTAAACCTTAAGTTCACCTCCATTTAAAAACTTATTTCTGAAAAAAAAAGCAAATTTAAGAACGTTATGAAAAAACATCTTGTTTCTGTAAAAAATAGAAATTTGTAATGACACTTGATGAGGTATGGGTATATTTGTGTGACTGTAGAAGAAGAACATCAAATTTCTATTACACAACTGACGGGAATGATTGTATAAAATGGCTTAGTCAGTGTACAATACAATTCTTAACGGCATCATGGTAGTTTCAGTATTTTCTAACAACGGCAAATTACAAATAAAAGAAGTCTAAAATAAAGGCAAAATTAACTCGATATATTATCAGAAAAATATTTTAGAACCAATTTTTAAAAAAAAATAAATTCCAACATTACATGGAAATAACATTGATAAATTTGAGCTTCACATGAACAAAGCCTCTAGTCACAGATCTAAGCCATCTGCCGTTTATTTAACAAAGAAAAAAAATCAGAAACAGGAATAATGCCATTTGATAAAAATGCGTGTTAAATCACCTTACACTTCTGCACTGGACTTTTGTGCTTTCTTTTTATTTAAACTAGCTTTAGAAAAACCGCATCGAAAAACAATGAGCGGAATTTGGAAAATGCTTCAAAAGGAATGGTGTAAAATTTTCATGACAGTGGCAACAAAAAGTTTACTTTCATGAAAAGTTCAAGCTATATCTATTGTCAAAAGTCATGGCTATCAGATAGAAGAAAATTTCCACAAAAAATAAGTTATTCATTAATCATTGAAAAAAATTAACTATCAAAATTGTTTACATAAAGTGTGTGAAATGCCTTATGAATGTATATATATATATATATATATATATATATATACAAGCTGCATGGTCTGGCATTGCACCGGCTTTTTTTACATTTATAAATTTTTCCTTCCCTTCACAAAATCAGAAATCAGATTAAATTCTTTATCGAAAATACTTTAACGTCTTTGTTTCTTTCTCTTCCGCTTAACCTGGAGTTGTACGGGCTTTTAGACAGTGTATAATTTAATCCCCAAGTTAATTTCCTATTTCCACTTCTGTGTGGGTGTGTACAAGTATGATGTGACTAATTGCTATAATGATGTCATTAGAATTTCCTTTTTCGAAAATTGTTCACTTCTTTCTATTGTCAAACCGGTTTCTTTGATATCCATTTATTCACGGCATTACACAGACTTTTTTGAATTAATAACACATTCTCAGGAAAATTCCCTTTTCACTGTCGGCAATTCCTGATTGTGTGTGCTAACGTTATTACAAATTTTAATCCCGGAACGAAAATGTACATTTTTTAAAAATAATTGAATGATGAAAAAGTAAGAGAAGTAGAAATTTTTAAATTACAAAATTCCACAAATATATTTACATGTTGTATTAAAATTAGGATCCTTTTTTGAAATGTTCTACACACTGGAAAACACCTCATGTCGTTATCTTTATAAATGGAGAAATTATTAAATGTTGATTTAATTTTGAGTATTTTTTTAAAAATTCGTAAAAAAAAGGTTTCCGAAATTTCATTGTTTAAATCACTGTTTCTTAAAGATCAAACTTTGAACTTTTTAAAATATACCGTATATTTGCGAAATAAATGATCTTTCCGATTCTGTTATTATTTTTTGTCTCAGTTTCATAGAAAATTAGATCACTGTTTAAAAAACGTCGGGAGTACCAAAAAACTTTCACCTCACGGTCATTCATTCCAGTCGCCATGCATTAGTGGAAAAACAGTGCCCCCCTCCTAACATTCCACCATCACATATCACAACGAAATCATATTAGGTAACGCGTCCTTGGCGCAAAAGGGATATTTCGATGAAATTATAAATTTTTTTAACAGCATGATTTTTAAGTTAATGTCTTCAAATTTCACACATAGATTGCAAACTACAATACTTTTTAAACAATAAATGTAATAAAACTACCGCATCCATTATCTCTCGCTAAAAGGAGAAAGACAACGAACAAATTTTTTTAAAAATTCGTAATTTTTAAGAAACTTTTTCAATATTTGTACAGATTACGGATTACATTGTTCTACAGAATGAAAACAAAATTCGTGGGATTATCTTTATAAATGACGAAGTTATTAAATGTTTAATTAAAATTTTGAGTATTTTTCTGAAAACCGTAAAAAAATGTTTTTTTTTTAAGTTACTGATTCAAAAAGAGAAGAGGATGAACTTTTTTAGTGAAGAATATCAATTTATTAACATAAAAGGAAATTCACACGGAACAATTTAGAAATCATCTTCATGAAAAAGCATCGATTTTGACTCATTATAGAAATATCGTAAAAAAGAGAAAATATCATTATTTTGTAAAAAAACAGTATACCGTATCGCGACGAAATAAATCATTTTTCCTATTCTGTAATTATTTTTTGATTGAGTGTGATATAAATAATTAGATGACATTTTTAAAAACGTCGGAACATTGGAACATCTTTAAGCTCAAACCGAAATGACACTCTGCGGAATAAAAAGCAAACAGGAGATTTAAACAATAAAGCGTTTGCAGGTTTTTAGTTAATATATTTTTAATTAATTTCAATATCGGAATATAAATGGTCAAATAGGATTCCTAGGATTATTTTCCGCCTTATGATACCTTTGGTTAGTTTCTGCCTGATGCGGCTCATGACAATATAGTTGCACAAACATAGATACGTGTGTTTTAGTTACGCATTTTAATAGTATATATATATATATATATATATATATATATGAAGATTAATTTAGAAAATTGTAATAATTGTGGTTAAAAAAGTGTTATAATGTTACTAAATTTTTATTGTCATATTAAAGTTAATTTTTAAGAAAGTATCTTAGTTCTTTCGTATAACGGCATTTACATCTAAGTACTTTTAAAGCGAAAACGCTTAAGACGGAAAATCAGTTAACACGGAATAATAGATCGGTCTTGACAAACTACTATGCATCTTCATGCTTTTTTTATTAACATGAAACTAAAATCACTTAACACGAAATAAATTTATCTTCAGGGAATGAACAGAAGACAGAAATACGTAGTCACACAGGCTAGATTTAAGATGAGTGTTAAATGAAAGAAAGCTTGTTTCACATGTTTTGTATATTGAAGGCTAATTTGACATTGAAATACCCTCGGAATAGCAAGTGAAACGAGCCAATTTTGTTTATAAATGATACTTTAGCTCCATTTCTATTAAAAAATGTGACGAGTGGGACTGGATCGCAATTTTTTTTCTTTTTCATTTTAGAAGATTTGATGCTAATAAAAACAACGCAAAGAAAAATATCAGATTATTTTCCTAAAGCTCAATAAATGTTTTATATCTCAAAACACTCGAATATTTTGCGTTAAACTTCATTATGTTCTTTATGAATGTATTTGTGTGTTTCTTTAATTTTTATTAAATACATGAATATATACATATTTATGTAAATAAAATAATCGCTAACATATTTAATTTTCTTGAACATATGAATCGTAAAAGTTTTTTGTTGATTACTGATTTTTCTTACACATTACACGAAATTCTTCTTACACACACACGTCATACACACTATTTCAGTTTCCTCAGTTTCGTCTTACACGATTTTTCAATGTGTTTCAGAACAAGATAAAGACTTAACACCTAGTTTTATAATTACTAGAATTAAGTTTATATAATTTTTGTTTCCAGTTTTAAAAAAGAGAAAAAATCGTAAATATCTATATAAATATATTACTGATTTAATAATTTTTGCTAACAATCTAAGGCACAAGCTTAGCCAATTGTTAATGTATATATATACTGCTCAAAATAATTAAAGGATATTGCGGTTTTAGGTGGATCTTGTGGTTGGGAAACTTTTTATACATGGTCGACTAATTGATACATGGTCAACAGACGTAGTAGGTTATATGAGAATAAATTACACGTTTGGCAGAAAAAAATGCATTTTGTTGCGCATTTGTGTACAAAAAGAAAGAAACACAATTTGTGCATATGAGAAAAAAAGAATAAGAAAAGTTGTTTTCTTCAAAGGAAATCATTTTCAGTAGGGGGTATGGTTTCCACGGACGTCCAGCAACGTTGAGCACCTCTGAGGCATGGAGTTAATGTGGCTATTAATCACGAGTTGTGGGATTCTGTCCCACTCTTCCAGAAGAGCTCTTTCCAGTTCTTGGAGAGTTTGTGGGGGTGGTTGGCGGCCAGCAACTCGTCTTTCTAGAGCGTCCTAAATGTGCTCTATTGGATCCATGTCTGGAAAACACGCTGGCCATTCCATTCGTACGATTCCTTCCTCGAAAAGGAAATCCTTCACCAGGTTAGCATGAGGTGGCCTGCAATTCTCGTCCATTAAAATGAAGTCATCTCCGAATGCTGCAGCGTAAGGGACTACAATAAGTCTGAGGATCTCATCCCTATATCGGCGAGCAGTGAGAGGTCCATCTCGAATGATGTAGAGGTCTGTGCACCCATCAATGGAGATGTCACCATTCACCAACACTCCCCCAACGCAAAATCTGACAATTTCGTGCACGAACGTAGGATTATTCTTATTGCCACGGTCCCTCCTGATGAAAATACGCCTATTATCTGGATGAACAGAAAAACGGGACTCGTCAGAAAAAAGAACATTGCTCCATTCATTTCTCCTCCAGTTCACATGCTCTGTTGCCCACTCCCTGCGGTCGCGACGATGCCATAATGTTAATCTAACACATACCAGCGGTCGGCGAGCATACAGACCTACACCATGGAGCCGGTTTCGGACAGTCTGAGTTGAAACCGTGGTGCCAGTAGCCGAGCGAAGGTGTTGTTGGAGAAGAGTAGCGTTCATATTTCGGTGTCTCCGAGCCGTTAACACTAAAAGACGATCTTCATTGGGCGTTGTTGCCCGTCTACGACCTTGTCCTGGTCTTCGGCCCGCACTTTCAGTTTCTAAAAAACGGTTCCAGATCCTGGAAATCACACTTTGTGACACTCCAATAGCTTGCGCTACTTCGGCTTGAGTTTGACACCCTTCTATACTACCAACAACTCTCCAAGCTTCTGAATCGGTTAAATGACTTCGCTGAGACATCGTACACATCGAAACAAATCAGTCACTGAATGCCGATCATCCTTGTCTTCATTTCAGTTGAAAGTCAAATTTCATTCCCAGCCGCTGAAGCGACGTTTTTGACGTCGAACTCAAAATTAGCATACTCCACAGTTTGAAAATCAGAAAAAATTGCATTTGCAGAGTATCTTCTTCCATTTTCGGCAAAAAAAAATTCGGTTATATCTTTATTTTATATAAAACTTGCAATATCCTTTAATTGTTTTGAGCAGTATATATATATATATATATATATATAAATATAAATATATATATATATATATATATATATATAGATAGATAGATAGATAGATATAGATATAGATATAGATATAGATATAGATATATATATAGATATATATATATATATAGATAGATAGATAGATAGATAGATAGATAGATAGATAGATAGATACTCAAGGACAAAGAAATTAGCACAACAAGAAATAATTGCTGGATCCTAATGAATCGTGGCATAACGGTACATGCTAGAGAGATATGTAAATGATTTGAAATGCAGCATGATTGTGTTTTACGTATAGCCGGTAGTTGCCGTTTATCATCGCACTACGTGTAGTATAAAACAGGTAACCAAAACTTGTTTGAGTGTGCTGAACTGTTTACAAAGAAAAAGCTGAGGTAGACATGACATTACGCCATTTTCGAAAACAATATGAGCAGCAGTCGCAGTTGAAAAAGGGGAGAATAATAGGCATGATGGAATCTGGGTGATCCGCTAGGGAATTAACTCTTCAATTATGCCACTCTGATTATGTTCAGAGGAGGTGTTGGGACCAGTGGATGCGAGAGATGTCATTTACTGGAAGACCAGACTCAGGCTGCCCTCGATAAACCATTCTTCGAGAAAACCGTCCTATCGTAATAAATACACGCGTACAGCCAACTGCTTCATCGTCCGCCATCCAGGCACATGTGGCACCTTCACTAGGGCCAAGTGTGTCTTATCGAACCACACGAAGGCACCTGGCTGAAGGACATTTGGGGTAGCGGTGCCCATTACGTGTGCTATCATTTACACCCCTTATCGAAACCTCCATTTGGAGTGGTGCCACGCACGAGGCCACTGGACTGCAGAGGATTGGATCTAGGTCGTCTTTAGCGATGAACCCAGATTGAATCTCATCAATGATGACAATCGTGTTCGTCTGCGGAGAACCCGTGGTGAACGCCTCAATCCTATCTTTGCTTTACATCGACACAGCGCTCCCACAGCTGCAGTGATGGTATGGGGTACCATTGCCTACAATACACGGTCAACCCTAAGATAGATCAGTGACACCATGGCAGCCCAGTGGTATGTCCATGAAATCCGGCAACCACATGCGTTGTCATTCATGTAACGGCACCCATGAGCTATTTTTCTTCAAGACAATTTTCGGCATCACACGGCAAGAGTGTCACAAGACTATCTCCGCAATGTTACTACCATTCATTGGCCTGCCTGATCCCCATATTTGTCTCCAATCGAGAATAACTGGGATCCTTTGGGACAGCGAGTTGGGCATCTAACGAATTTGAACGAAATAGAGGCAAATTTACAGTAAATATTGAACGAAATGTCTCAAGACATCATACAGACCTTGTATGTCTCATTGCCCGATCATATCGCATCATGCATTTGCGCTAGAGGGGGCTCAACGGGGTGTTAAATCCTCCGTTATTTTGCCATTTTCTCTGAAATAAATGATCCTTTTTGTTTAATTTTCCAATCATTTACTTATATCAAAGTAGTTATTACGTATGTAAAATTTCGATTGAATTTGACAACTCCTTCTTTCGTTAATTTTTTTTACCCATGAATGTATATAAATATATATATTCCGGTGTAGTTATTTTAAATTACTGGAGTGCTTCTCAAACTAAAGAAAAAACTAGATTCTCAAACTAGAAAAAAATTACTGTGAAAGGTGCGTACACATATCAATTTTCATGATTTAACAGACTCCATCCTCGAAATCTTTGTTTCAATATAAAAAAATGATTTTAAACCAATGCTTCTCAAACTTTCAATACTTGCAACCGCATTTTAAATCAAATTTTTTATCGCTCTCCCCTCATACAACAATAATGTATTATTTACTGCAATACAAATGCACTTTGACGCTAAAGCTACAATGCGATCTTATTTATAAACCGTATAAGTATTTAATTTTGTATATGTTACTTTTAAGTAATGTATATTTTAAAAAAAATACTTAAAATATATATTACTTACTTAATATTATGTTATTTTTCTTCCACTAATTTTAGGGTGGAACAGATCACAAAATGATATATTTCATTAAAGATTTATTTCCTTTAGCATCCATTTTGAAAAGTACAAATGTCATTAGAAACACAGTCTAGTCTATGTTTCTCTCTATCATATCCATCACATTTGGCATTTTTGTGAACATCTGCGCAAAACATGTAAAAAAACTTTTCCTCGCACAAATTCCGGTCAGTTTTGGTCGACTCGATACTTCTATAGTTACCGAATCTAGCTTGTGTGAATGTACATTTCATAATTTCCACGTTAATTGTAATTCATAATAATTTAGTATTTACCGCAGTAGATTAAAACAAAATTCTACATGCATTTTAAGTCGTAAGTGAACATTCGACGATAATAAAGGATCAACAAGTACACAGACGAGCTTGGTTCCGATAATTAAATCAAGGAATAATCTCAAAAATAATTAAATTTTGTATTTACCACTACTGAAGTAAATGATTAAATGAGCCCCTGCTCGTTATTTGTTAAAACTTACAAATCTGAAGAACAACATGTAAAAGTTGTTTTTAAAACCGTGTAAAATCACTTAGCCATGTTGGTAAGGAATGGAATTTTAAAAAGTATTTTCTTGATGAGGACAACTTGGTAGCAAGTTACGAGTGGATTAGGGCTCAATTTCAAAATACTCCAGAAGAGCTTTCAACGGCCGAAGAAGAAATCTTCACAGACTTCACATCCAGTGAAAATTTAAAAGGCAATTTTGTAATAAGTCGCTGTTTGAATTTTAAGTAGAGGTGGATGATGAATTTATTGCAATGAAAACAAAAGTACTTCGTTATACAATTATCATTTTCAACATCCTATCTCTGTTAAAACAAATTTTCTTTGGTGGATGCTTTGAAGGCAAAATATAGATATCAGCTAAATTTTGCAAAATAACTCAGATTTAAAATTTCTGATAATAAACCTTCCTTTGAAAAACTTTGCTCTCCAAGAGAAGCCCATGGAAGTCCCTAATAATTATTAAACTTGTTATTAATTTAGTATTAAAAATAGTTATAATATACCTTCTTCAGTACTGATACATTAAGCGTATATCGGCGGAAGTACGGACACTTCACACGAGTTCATTTTTTTAAAAAAATAAAACAGCTGAACAGTATAGAGAGTAAAACTGCGTGCATGACATTGTATACAAAAATGTAAAATGATTATTTTTAGATAAATGCTATAATTGTAAATAACTCTTTAAAAGAACTGTAATTTTAAACTTCACGGAATTCGCATTTAGAATCTATGTTAAATAATGAAAAGGAATATAAAATTCCGATGAAGAATAATTGTATTACTTTTTAATATTTAAAGAGAGAAGACTTCAGAATGTTTTAACCCGGGAGCAGGTGATTCAAAAGTGCAAGACCTTAATAAAGGACGCAAATCAAACACAATTTTTTCAAATATTACAGGAATGCCATTTGCTGCAACGTTGTCATATTTTGTCCAAGTTATTGTAGTTTTACTGTGCTTTCATGATTGAATGAGTAAATATTAACTTCGTCCTGTTCAGCTACACGAGGGCTTTTGGAGACGGATCTCGTAATTTTGAACCAAGATCAAGTGACGAGGACATTACTTGATCTGGCCTTTTTTAACTACCACACCACTCCAAATAGAGAACGTTTGAGTTCTCGACAGATTTAACGAGCATTTCTACCCTGTACGGTGGGTCTTTAGTGGTACTGGGCTCGAACTCGGGAACCTTTATTGATCAACAAATGGCAAATTAGTGTCTTTTTGACAAGGTGAACTTTACCTTGTGGTACACTTATGGCTTCATATTTTAGTTGATGGAGTTCTTTTGGAAGAAATTAAAAACATTTCTTTTGTTTCATGATCATTGCGTTTCTCAATCATAAATAATATGCATTCTTTCAGCAGGTTTTTTCTTTGATTGATCAGTTTCAACTTCATTCAATAGAGATCACAGATGCCTCGCGCCACCGTTCCCGGTTTAAAAGTTTATTCAGGTTAAAAATATGGATGTTCTAAAAAGAATTATGACGTTTTTCACTAACCTTGTTTGAGAATACTCATAAAAATAAATCTTGTTCAAATAATCCACCAAATTAATCAATCATTTTTCCAAATATCATGAAACCCTTTATTATTTACGATTTCCTAAACGGAAAAACAAATACATAAAAGATGACACGGAACTAATATAAAACTAACCATGCCAATAAGTTGGAATGTCAATCCTATGATCAGCAAATCATTATGCTGCCTGGCTGAAAACTGAATCAAATCTTCCTTTTCTTTCAACAACTAATGTATAGTATTTCAATAATGATAAGAGTGATGAATTTTTTATCTCCCTAGAATTTTTCTCAGGGTCTGGATTTCGTTTTTTTCTTTTAAAGAGTAATATTTTAGGTTTAAAAAGAAAACGAAGTAAAATTAATCTCTCATCGAGGGATTACAGCAAATTAAACAAAATGTTTGTGTTTTTTTATTTGGTTTTAGGATAAAAGATAGATATTTGGTGACGTAATATTGCCAGATAAAATACAAAAAAATTTATCAGTGTAATTGTGTATTTTTTATTATGGAAGAAAGCATTTTGTTTTACTTCATTCCATTTATTTTTTTAAATCTTTTAATTTTCGATATGCTCGCACCCCCTTTTAGGGTTATCGCGCTCCCCAGGGGGGGGCGCCCCACAATTTGAGAAACGTTGCCTTGCTGCCCTACTATTTTCTTTCTTATTGTTTTCTTAAGCCTTTTATAAAGTCTTAGTAAGTACACTAACCCCTAATTTCATTATTTTCGAAATTTGGATGGGAAACTATTTCCCCTCTTATGAACTGTGCTACTAGTATATCTGGTAGTAAGGTAACTGATTTCTGAATTTTTTTATTATAAATCCGAAAGGACGAGATATAAGTATCTTGATCAGCAAGAAAAAATGTTCCAGATGAATTGTAATTGACTGAAGTTGATGACAGTATGCCATATAAAAAATCACATAAACCTTGCCATTGAGGTCTACCAAAGTATATGAGAAGAGAACATTATATGTTTGTACATCTTGCAATGTCCGACATTGTATTGATAACTGTTTTTTGAAATTTTATATAAAATAAAAAATATGAATTACCTCTTTCTGAAACATTTAAATAAAGAATATTTGATTTATGCTTACTTTTGCAAAACTTCAATATTTCCGAACTATATTTTATAAATATCATGTAATAGGATATAAAAGGAATTGCATAATATAAAGTGCTCTACCATTGATTGTCTCCCAGTTGTTGGGGGGAGAAACATACTTCCTACAAAAAATAGCCTTAAAAGTTAATTATTGGTAATAAGCTAAATGAATTTCTTTTTATAAAACAAGCAGAACATCTTACAACAGTTTGAAGTGCATCATGGATAATGATGTTAAACAGTTGAATTTTCTTCTCAGATTTCACTTCAGGGCCACATCATTATTGGAATCCCCCTCACCTTCTCCCTAGATGAAGATAATAAGAATTGACATAATAGCAGCTAACCTTTTGAAAAATGATTACAGATAACTGCGTCATTTACAAAAAAAGGAGATTCTGGTATTGTAATATGTGGAGAAGACTCTTGAATAAGATTGTGCAATCGACGAATATGGCGTTGCATAGCTAATTCTCATACTTTGTAATCTTGTATTTGGTCAAAGCCATTGAGATAAAAATGGGCTTCATGTCTTTGTAAAATATTCCATAATCATGCATTTTCCTTTTTCATCCGAGAAAAAAATTGCGGAGCGAAATGTTTTTGCCATGGAAGGCCGAGGGAATAATGGGTAACGTTATAATGACAACGTTCCAAAGATTGCGTAAGATTTTACATAACTCTGACTGGTATGTCTAAATTTTCAGTGAATTCCCCAAGCATTGCACATTTCCAAATAAGTCATTGACGCTTCTTACAGAGCTGCAGATATTAGTTCTACTGACGTAAAATAAACTTTTTTCCTCCATCTACACCAAGCACTTAACGTCAAATGAACTAGTCTATTCGAATTTAGCAATCCTCCCTCCGTCTTAGACCTTTTGCAGATATAAGACCTTATCCTCTTCAAATATCATGTAATATCCGGAATTGATTTAAATTCAGGTTCTACATAGTCACTGCTCTTGTAAAAGTTTTGAAGGCAACACACGATCCTTCAATAACAACTGTATGACGAATGACGCAGAAAATAACAAGATCTTCAAGATTTTCATCATTTATTTTACACTTGTGTCCATAAATTAAGGATGATTCAGAATCCATGGAAATCGAGCTCTAGACTAAACATTTCACTTGCAGAATTATCACACAAATCTTCAACAATAATTTGCAAATTACAGAAAGCCACCAGATGACATCAATAGTGCGTCACAATGACGAGGGTGTAAAAAAGAGATATATGAATGTTGGCAACGAAGTAAAATTGTTCACAAGCGTTTTGTGAACCATTCAATGATATAACCAAATAGTTATGACACAGAGGATGTATTATGATGTTTTTTAAGTAGTAAAATTATCGGCAGCATGGAATATAGCGTACTCAGATAGAAGTATCAAATAAACTTAGAATTACCCAAAGTCTCATCTCTAGGCTTTGGCAACGATTCCAAGAAGACGGAAACGTCAGTAGACGTTACAATGCAGATCACTCTCGAGTTACAGAGTTGAATAAAAACAGATATTTGACAATAACTCTAAAACGAAACATTCGGTTTACAGCATCCAACCTGTCTCGCTTTAGCTATCTATTGTCACAGGTATGACAGATTCAGCAGTTTCAGACAGACAGACGCAAATAGATGTTTGTTACATATTGGTATATATGCTTGCAGGATTCTCAGATGATTTCTGCTTATGGCAACTTACTGTCTCCAATGGTTAGACTGGAGTTGAGAACATCGTAACAGAGTGTACAGGTGTGCTGTTTTCCGACGAGTCTAGACTTAGCTGGATGTCTGTGATTTACATTGGACTTTCATATAGAGAACTCCTGGTACCTGTCGCAACAAGACCTTACCATTGAGCTGCATTGGTGTAAGATTGCTCGTTTCGGGGAAATTTTACTGAGAATCCAGAATATATCTTCATGTTTAAATCTGAACCATGCCAGGCCAATTTTAATGAGACATCATTCCGAAAGAACATTTACTTTTTTTAGGAGTGTCATGAGCACAGAATTTGCATTTATGGATGACAGCGCTCGTGTTCACCCATCAAACATCGTAAATAAATTCCTTCAATCCGAGTTGAATCTATGTTGACCTGGCTTGAATCTAACATAGCATGTGTGGCACATGCTTGGACAACCACAACCCATGTGTACAGAAGCTTTTAAGACCATTGCTTGTGGAGATGAGTAATCTTCCCCAAGATCAGCTCAAAAATTTAATGCTCAGCATGCCTAGATGCTGTACGGACTGTATTTCATCACATGAGAGACATACAATGTATTAATTATCATACCAACTGTGTATTTTAAATTTTTTTCTAAATAGAGTTATTTTTGTAATTGCTCCAGGGAGCAAACATCGTTGTTTTAATGAATGATATCACACGTACTTGTTGTTTTCTTTGTTTAATAAATGAACTTCATGAATAGGTCCTGTCTTATATTGTTTCTGAACTTTTATTTCTCGGTGATGATAGTAACCCTAATTTATGAGCATGAGTGTAGTTGCAATGTGCGGTGGGCATGTAATATGTTTAGTTTGCATTTTGTGATTTTTGTTACTTTATCTAACCAATTTATTTGATATATATGTGATTTTACCTTTGAACGTTGTTGTTTGAAATTAAGATAATTTATATATTTATTGAGTTTCTTGAAAATTTTCAATTTAATTAACCCTTCTAAACAAAGATACATGAATGATTGGTAACGTAGAAGAACATCTATATGTATGCGTTTGACTGTTAGAAGCGAATGCCAATTTTTTAAATGCCAAGTTTTTACTTCATGTTTGCGAGAAATAAGAAAAAATTTCTTTTAAAATCAAAACTTGTTACATGCAAACGTATCCAAACAAAATTAAAAAAAAAAAAGAAAAATATTAGAAATGTGTTCTTTCCGTCTCTAATACTGCATACACTTTTTTAAGAAAATCCAATTTAAGAACTCAAACAAAATTTATTCTATAAAAAGTTTGTAGTGCCTCATCCAGATAGCCTTAAATATAGAAATCAGATAAAAATTATGTGGAAAAAGAAAGAAAGTTTTCCCCTTAATATTTTTTTTTTAAATTTACTTTTGAAAACTTACAATGTGCCATGGAATTTTTACTGCTTCAATTATGCTTTCGTAAATAGCTGTGTGCCTTTTGCATATTTTTACTCTTAATGATATACGGTGATTTTATGGTGGTAATATTTGACATTAATTTAATGCTCTTTATACGATTTTAGATTTAATATACTGTTCGAATTAATATGGACAAGCATTTTTTTCTTGTTTGAGCTGGTATATGATTATTAGTAATCTGAACCATCTCAAACCCGTTATATCTGCCTTTAGGTAAAGTGACAGATCGATTTTGAGTATAATTTATTCATTTTAATGTATTAGGACCTCATTTAAGAGACTTTCAGTGGGGCAGCTGGTAATTTTAATTTTGCGTTTTATATAAGACGTGTTACTTTGATTTGTTTCACGGATGGATATTACTGCGAGGAACCATTCTAAAATAAATCGTTCACAATGAACATACTTCTGTGACTGAGGCTTATGACTGTGACTTATGGCAGCTGGTGTGTTCGAATTAAGTGTCTGGATCATCGTATCGAAAAAGAAGAGAAAAATGTGGCCACCAGCGGAAACCTACTCCAAGAACTAATAAAATTTTAATAAGCAGTAGCAAAATAAATGCAAGAAAGACAAGCATAGACCTTTGAAGGAATTTATTGAATAATGGTGTTGAAGTGAGTACCTCAACATCCCGGAAAAGGCTTCTGGAAGGTGGCCTTAAGGCAAAAAGACTGAGGAAAAAACTATTTGTAACTCAGAAAATGCAGAAAAAAATGTTTAGCATGGACCAAAAAATACCGATCATGGACTGTTAACGACAGGAAGAAGATGAATTTGAGTGATGAAACATTGATATATGCAGAGATACAAATCAATTGTAGTTAGACGAAGTAAAGTTGAAACTTTTTTACCAGATCATTTCCAACATATTGTAAAACACATTTCTAAAGAGATGCTTGGATTTTTTTCTCAAGGGCCCTAGAATCTTCGTTCCTCTTAAGTACAAGATGAATTTTATTAAATATATAGAAATATTATGTAGTAGGATTGTTCCATTCATGGAAACATTTGGGGGTACATTTCTACATGAATTGATCCTTTTGTCACAATTCAAATTTGGTCCGTACTTTTATGCGGAAAATAAAATAAAAGTGCTCAATCAACTTGAAAATTTTCTCAGAATTAATTAATATTAAAAACTAATGGCGTATTCTCAAGAATCGTTTCTCTAAGATGAATCGTACAACAGAGCAAATGATAAAAAGGGCTGTACTAGTAGGTTTCCAAGACGATGAAGTCAAGCACATGTGTGCTACTCTAGGGGAGTCAATGACAAGACGGGTTGAAAAGCTCATTTCTGCTAAAGGAAGACTTACTTCGTACTAATATACAGATTTTTCAGTCTGTTGGAAGTATGTAATGATAGAAAGCTATGGTCCTAGAAAAAATCCCTTTCCTCCTATCTGTCCCAATTAATTCGAACAGTATAGTATTTAAGCGTTTATTGCACTTAACAATAAGATATTATAAAGGCATTTACACTCTAAGAAATTCAATTTTAATTTAAAAATATGTTGCTACGTGAAATCCAATTCATAGATATGAAAATTTTATATAATTTAATTATATATTGTCATAATTTTTGTATTATATACTCCAAGGCTCTTTATATGTAGTTATATTTCTTTTGAGAATCTTGTGTAGAATTTAAAGACACACTTAGTATTTTATGAAGATATTTCTCTGTATTCTAGAAAAAACTGCTGCATGTTATACACACAAATAGAATACAATTTTTTTTCTTAACGTATATATGAAAAATATATTAGCAGTACTCTTTAAACATATTGAAAAATAAAGTAATAACTATTCATTTAATATATATATATATATATATATATATATATATATATATATATATTTATATATATATACAGAAGGTTTCACAACAATCATATTTATTTTTTACTTATGTGTTTTTATTAAATTGCCGTCTAATAATTACTTTTGAAACTAACTTTTTTATGTCATTCTATAAAAATTTATCAAAGAATTCCAACATACTCATTAAATTTTATAATAAATATTTATAATTTTTGTTATACGTTGTTTTAATTATTTAATTATATTATACAACAGGAATTGAAAAAAAAAATAATTTTTACTTCTAAGACTTATGAGTGAATGTGTATAAAAAGTTTTTCATCATCTCTCTCGATCAGCAGTCTTACAAGGGTATAATATAAATCAAATTAGGCTCTGACGTTATAAATCCTGTTTTGTCAACTATGCGGTATTTCGTACACTTTCTAATGTAGTACTTTACATGAGAGTCTCACTGACATTTATTTCCCAATTAATCCCTTGTTTTGAAAATATATCCACATTTCTAAGCACATAAAGTTTTTTTCCCCTCTTATTAAAAAAAAATCATTTACGCGGGATATAAAACTTATTGCTTTTTTAAATTTATTTATTATTTACTATCCAATTTTTTTTAAATTTTCCTTCTTGAAGGGTTAATGGCTTTTAAGACATTTTTTTTCTATTCTGACATTGGATATATTATGCATTGATATCAAGAAGTATTAGGATATTTATTGTTGTTTCATATATAGCTATTATCCGCAGCAAGATGTTTATTTATTTTCTTTTTAATTATAAAATCCATCTACTTAGCCATTTTCCAAGAAAAGTAGTTTCAAATATCTGACATTCTTGAAAGTTATTACTACTTATTGATTAATACACTGAAGACTCATTACATTGTAACCACCTTGTAAAAATGAGGTAGGGCCAGCTTCCATCTACAAAACACTAACACTCGGTTAGTCAGTAACTCGACACTGTACTAATAAATTGTGGAAGAAAATCTAATTATATGCACTCCCCAACTCTTCCGGTTAGTCTTCACCTTGAGAAGTGGTTGCCTGCCAGCTTGAGTTTGATTTTAAAGGAAAAACCAGAAATGTTCGATTGGAGTCCCGATAGGTGAATTCAGAGGCCACAATACGCGACTTTAAGTTCACCAGATATTTCCTTAGAAAATCCACGGCGATTCAACCTTAATAAAATGATATATTATCTTATTGGTATATTCTCTCACCTTATGCTTAAAGCTGTAATGCTGATGTACATGCGGTTTAAAATGATTTTTTACTTAGCACACATTCAACTGAGAATGATCTCTATGCGGAGAAGGGTCTATTTAAACCTCATCAATACAACTCCAACACCATAACAACAACAACACCTCCTTGTACACGGCCAATGGGAAAACGGGTGCTAATGTTTCTGCAAAACGTTAGTGTATTCATACTCACCTCATCGATTTCATTGACAAAAAAAAAGTGATTGGTCAAAGTTGGGCTTTTCTTTAGTTCTTCTATGACCCATTGCCAATGATTCGTGGCATATTGCAGGTGATGTTAGCGATGAGTTGCCATTAGAGCAGGAGAGAAGGATTCGAGCGGAAATGTGTACTGCATTGTGCGTAGAGACAGATGGTCTAGGCCAGCGGTACTCAAACTTTTTCAGCCGGGCCACATAGATATGATAACTATTTCACGCGGGCAGCATACAAATGACAACCATTTACCGCTGGCCGCAATATGAGGATTAACGGAGGGGGATGCACTATAAGAACAAAACCATTATACATGCAGACATTGATCAAAATATTAATAGTTTTTGATTTCATTTTAAAACTATATTAAACTTCATCAAACTCAACTCACAGAAAAAAAAAGAGTTACCTTGTTATGGTGTAATATCGATTTGCTTTCATCATTGATTCCAAGTCCTCCACTCCCTAATATTTCTTTGCTCAAAAAACGGAAGCCGAAAGATTTGTGCTTAGTAGTATAGTGACAAGCAAAATTATATTTTTTAAATATTGCATTTTCATGACAAATTAAACAAGTTGTTGATCCATGTTTGTTTTTTCTGCGAAATCGCCAAGATCCCAATCGTCTTGAAATAACAAATATTCTTTAGATATTTTTCGCTTGGAAGGCATGAGGGTTAATTAAAAATTAGTTTCACCCATAAAATAGTCGCTATTCTACAGTTATTTGTTAACACTAACCGTTATAATTACAAAAGAAATAAGTTATCCCTCAATTCCTACAAGCACCACATAGATAGCAAAACTGATATATGGGATACCTTGATTGATATAATTTCTCGCTAAGTTTTTTATACATTGTTCTTAAATAATTGAATTTGTTAGTGAACATGACTGGGCCACTCAGAACGGTCAAGCAGGCAGCATGTGGCCCGCGGGCTGCAGGTTAAGTATCGCTGGTCTAGGCCAATACTATTGTGGCCGCTGTCATATTGTACATTGTAGCCTTTCATTGATAATGAAAAAAAAATGTGCAACAGTCTATGTTCTTCTCCGGAACCAATACGTCTTAGTCTTAAACTGCTTCTTATTAACTATAGTGGATTTACCATCCATGCTATACTTTTGGTAAGTACTCGCAACGACTGCACGTAAGGAGGAAGTCAAACGTGCCGCTTCTGATATCGATGTTCCCCTTCACTAAGTCATAACAATTCGACTTTTACCAAAATCTGATAAATTAGTTATATTGCACATTCTGTTGCTAAGTAGTTTTTGTGTGTCCAATGATGCTTTATATGAGGGAGCTCATTGCTACAACTGCAGGACGATCATAATGTAATGGCTCTTCATTGTGTGTTGTAATAACCCCCTCCTAGGGTGATTATCTCTTTGAGTATCAGCGTGAGCTAGAGGCGAAAGATTAACGAAGAAACTAAAAGGAATCATTATTTTAATATGACTTTATTAAGATATTCTACTTAAACCTTTAACAAATTAGATTATAATAATTTATGTGAGAGAATCTACGATGGTAAAACACATCAGACATAATATATTTATAATAACGACTTAACCCAACTCGGACCACTATCAATAACTGAATCGTTTACACGCAACTCTAATGCAATCACAGATCCTAATATTACTTAGTCAATCCTACCTTGTTGCAGTATCAGTAAACGATCACACTAGTTTTAGATGAGGTCTTGCGATAACTCGTGTGCAATAGTATGCACCTTGATTAATGTATCTCTTTCACGTATAGTTACTATTCTTCGCCTCGTAACGTTATCTGAAACTTCTTCAATCTAGAAACACGGACTGTTTACGTTCCTCTAATTGCCATCACTTGTCACATATTGCCATCGCGCTTACTCTAACTTCTGATATTTAAAAAGTTATTAATTTGCATCTTTCTTCCACACGTGACTTCTTGGATTTGGTTGGAAAAGAGTTGCAATTAATTCTGGCCCCAAGGAACCCAAAGGACATGTTAAAGAAAAGACGCGTGAGACCGTCACAACGTTAGTATTATTTATTTTATTTATATAATTCCTTTTTTCTCAAATAATTTTATAGGTATGTATATATATATATATATATAAAACATTTTTCATTGATTCTTTATCAAATCACTACTCGTGAATTAAACAACTGAGCATATATATGTTACATAAGACCATTTAGATATTTTTTTATTTAGTTATTTCCGTACAATTATTTTCCAACAAAGGAACAATAAAGTTAATACTTAAGAATTTTTTTATGAAAGTAATAGTTCATCTAACAATGAATATTAAAGGTAATTATCAATAACGATCATTTCAACTGCTAATTGAAATGTAAACCAAAATTTTGAGGGACAACGTCGTCTAAAATGAAAACTGTATTGATTAATTTATCCATGGCTTAAAAATCGGATTACAGAGTGTCCTCACTCCAAGTACCTATCAAATTCAATTTTGAATAGTAATTACTTTTTTAAATGACTGGAATAGCTTATACCTAAGAAAACATAATATATTCAAAATACAGATTCAATAAACATACAATTGATGATTCCTACATAAAACTAATGAATTTAATTTGGAGACATAAGAAGAAATTTACATTTTTATCCAAAATTTGTAAACATTAATTGTAGGAATAAACAACAACAGAAAAGATTTTTTGAGAAGACAGAACAAAGATCTGAAATCGATAGCAAAATATAATTGTCTTATTAGTGTCTATTTAAATCATGATAAATGAATATTAAATATATATTAGAATTATCAGGTATATCTAACTTTTTCTTTTAAACTTTTAATTCGTGAACAAATAATTTCATTCAAAGAAGCAAAAATAATTTAATAAACTGTACAGTAATTAATACATCGAAATTTTATTCTTGCAAAGTATTTACGTTCATTACTAAATATTTCTAGACTTCACTAATTCGAAACATTGGACATGCATAAAAAAAAGGAAAACCCTACATTCTACTTAAATCTCGCAATTATAGAAATCTCTTTTAATTATTAAAAATATTTTTTAAAGATTGGCTTTTTTAGACGCACTTAATTTATGCTGCAATATCTGAATTCTTCGCGTGGGGTAAATAAGTTTCAATATCTTTGAGTGATTAATTTGTATGATATGAAGTAATAATTATTAGTATTTCAAAACATTGGTTTGAATAAAGTTAGCAGAGGTAACTTTTGCTAATAATTTTAATAATTTTTATATTTAAAATATTAATTGAAAGTGGTGAAGATCCAACTTCCTTTTACTTGATGTTAATTTTAAATATCAAAAAAAATCTCAATATCTAAAATGCATTAATGGTATTATTGACTTTATTGTTTTATTTTCCAAACAAAAATCTATGTTTTTAGATTATGTTATTTCAGATTACTTTTCATAATGCAGTCGAGACAATCGCGAAGCTTTGAAAGAAAACAATTAACATCATTTTTGAACTAACTTAAATTTAGTTAATCAGTGATATATGAAACAGTTGAGTAAAAATTATGTGTAGTATTTGAAAAAATTCAAATGAAAAATATATATGAAATATTGATACATTTGTGTTGTTTAAATTTGCATTGTCGGTCTTTGTAAAGTATTTGTTTTCATTATTTAATTTGCTTTGTAACTTTTCTTTTATTACTTATCCTTTACATTTCATTGATCATATTTTGTTTTTGTTTTATTTTCTTCTGTAAGACACTTTGTATGGTACTTGGCAAAGGGAATGACTTAATCTGTATTTTCAATAAAAAAGGTCAGTTTCAAAATTTATTTTACATGAAACTCTTTCACTAACCATTTTCTAGAAAATATGTATTTCCTGTGTCAAAAGGACGAGTGAAATACGGTGGCTGTTACGATACTATTACGAAAAATAACTATATTTTAGGTACCACTTGTTTTCCTACCACCTCTGGAGTCGATCCTGTGATTAAACTTCGATTTCGTAATCTGTTGCGAACTCGTTGGCGCAAGTTCTGTTTCTATTAAGACTTAACGCGTGCAATATAGGTCTGCTTCACTTTTAATCTGTTGAGTCTTTGGCATCCGCCTACATGCTAATTTTGAAGCTGGAAAGTGGAGTGCAAATTAAGTTTCTTCTTCAATTTAATCATTGTCAGAATTATAAGGCTCATTACCAATAGTTCTCGTGTAGTTTCTCAGTATGCCATTACTAAGTAATCCATAAACTTCCTGGAGCAATAGCAAT